>CM044007.1:88205159-88552659 GCA_024085815.1 Flaveria linearis
GGATTTCAGCAGCTTCAAAAGACGGTTTTCAAGCTGAAACAAGCTGAGTTTTGTGTTGTTTTGGTGTCTTCTTCCTAACAAGAAGGGGGTTTGCAAAGTAGCTTGGGGTATAAACACTTGAGGGTTCCTCTACTTGGAATCTTGGTCATTTTATCCTCCCATTTTGCTGCTGGAGTTTCACGAAATTGAAGGGCTGCTGGCAGCTTACTTTTGGAGTTTTTGATGTCCAAAACCAAGTAACCAAGATGCCTACTTAGAGCCTGTGGGAGTGGGCATTTGAGGACTTCTAAGCTTGAAGTTATTGATCATATTTAGCTCCTAGTCCTTTTATTTGGCGACCTAAAGCTGCTGGAAGGAGGTAGTTTGACAGCCCATTGTGGCTGTCATATTGTGTGATTTTATGTACATTTGTGTATGATTCATAGCTTGTCCATTCACATATTTAAGATCCTATTGTTTTGGGTTTTTGGTTTTCCATCTTAAAACTACATTTAGAACACAAAATTTTTAGATTATAAACTTTTATAATCCTTAACATCCGCTGCGTTTTCCTGAAAGTTTAAAAGGTTAAACTATGTTTTAGTGTTCTAACAAACCCAACAATGCATCAAGAGCCGGTTTATGTGGATGACTTGCTTGTTTATCTTTTGAAATAGGTTTAAAAGATGTTATTAGACATGTTATAGGCTGTTTTTGGGCTGGAATATTATGTTCTTGTTGAAACCCCAACTTTCAAGGTTACATTACACATGCTTGTGATTAAACCTTGAAAGATATGTATGTGATATGTTGATTGTTTGGACAATATTTAAAACCAAAATTTCAGTTTTATGTTGGCTGAAATTTGAAAGTTTTAAGTGGGGTTTCATTATATATTTTGATGATTTGATCATTGGATGTTTTAGTGCATAACCTAGCCATTGACCTTGTGATTGTTTGGATATTTGTGATGTTGGTATTCATTCATTCAATTTGGGTTGTATTATTTGTTATTTGTGCTTTATTTAAAATGTAATTATTTATTATTGGGTTGTAATAATAGATTAGGTGTTTTTCATTTTACTAGATATCTTGTATTAGGACTTTAATCTTGTAATATAAAGACATACACATTGGAAGCACACAAGGAAGGTCACAAGAGAAACATGGAGCATTTTGGATGTGGTTTTCAAGTGGGAGGCTTTTGGAGAGCTTTCCATGTGATTGTTTGTGACCCTTAGGAAAGACCTATGGACCACACTTGTGATGGCAAACAAGTGTGGACCAATTTAGATGCTATGGTTATGCATATGCACATATGCACATTGTGGTTGTTTATATTATGCTGTTTGGTTGTTTGTTGTATGATGTGGTTTGATATTTGGATATGCATAACAAACTCATTAGCAAACTTAACAAGCTGAAAATTATGTTTTAATCATTAAGTAATTTAATAAGAGGTTATTAAAAGGATTAATAATTTAATAAAAGAGGTTTTATTAAAAAAATAACCATAAAAGATACCTTGCATCTATGGTTTCTTAATCATTAAGTAATTAATAAGAGGTTATTAAAAGGATTGATGATTTAATAAAAAAAGGTTTTATTAAAAATGAACCATAGGATACCTTGTATTTGAAAGCATGCAAATACAAGGTACATAGAGTTTTCAAAACTAGAATTAATGAAAACTAAAAATCCCTTTTCAAACAAGTTTACACACGTCCTTTTGCACAACACTTAAGTCATTTGGAAACTCTTAATGGGATAAAGGTCACCTAACCATTTTGAGGGAACTTATGACTTAAGGTGGGATACCACATTGGTGGGATAAAGGTCACCTAACCACTTGTGTTGGTAAACTCACATATGGGTGCAAGTAGGGTAACTTGATTTGCAAACCATGTTGAATGGATCACCTAAAATATGGTTTCCAAATGGTGTTGATGGGATTAACATGCCGACTTTTACATATGATGTTTAAAGTCGATCCCATACCGCTAGAAGTTGCA
The DNA here is from genome assembly GCA_024085815.1 of Flaveria linearis. Classification (NCBI taxonomy): domain Eukaryota; kingdom Viridiplantae; phylum Streptophyta; class Magnoliopsida; order Asterales; family Asteraceae; genus Flaveria; species Flaveria linearis. The sequence goes on from CM044007.1 coordinate 88,207,151, forward strand.
AAAGGTTGCAATTGTCAAAATGTTGACTACCTTGTTAATTTGAATAGGGGATAAAGGTCACCTAACATTATTTTGAATGTAACGTTGGATTCTAGATTTTAATTATTAATTGTCTATGAGACATAAAGGGTATTAATAATTAAAATGAAAATTTTCAGAAATACTAAAGGAACTTTGTAAAATTTGTAGAATGACCGCAAACAATAATGCTACCACCCGACCGTCCATACCCTATCACTGAGATCTATTTTAGAGAGGGATCGTCTGAACCATAATAACCTTATGGACTAGTCTCAAAACTTAAGAATTGTTCTCAAGCAAGAGCAAAGGCAATGTCCTTGACGATCCTATTCTAACCAACCGACCCCGACGATGTTGAGGACATTCCCGATCCCAAGGCAAATGTTGCCAAAGGAGGAGGGACATCAAAGGCAAAGGGAAAGGGAAGATCAAAGCGGAACCTCCAAAACCTAAGCTTATGAAGCCTAAGATAACCAAAAACGATCCATGCTTTAAGTATGGTGAGATAGGTCATTGAAAGGAAATTGTCCAACCTATCTCAATGAGTTGAGAAATAAGAGGGATGCTGGGCAAACCTCAAGCACAACCTTCATAATCATATTGACTTAAATGTTATTCCTCAAAGCACATGGGTAATTGGATACCGCATGTGGACTCACTTTTGCAATCTGTTGCGAGGGTTCAAAAGAAATAACACTTTAAGAAAGGAGACTATGTTTTGAAACTTTCAAAAGGTTTGGAAGTTGTTCTTCAAAACATGTTATATGCTCCTAGTTTGACTAGGAACATGATTTAAGTTTCCCTTTTAAAACGATATGGTTATGATTTAAAGTTTGTAAATGGGTATTTATGTTGCTATGGATGATGTATATTATTTCAAGGCTATGCCTTCTAATGATATTTATGAATTGGTTCATAAAGATTCGTCCTTATATAACACATCATACCCATCATGTACCAAGAGAATTAAAATGGTTTAAGTAACTCTTATCCTTGTCATTGTCATCTGGGTACATAAAACAAGAATCGGATTTAAACACTTTAAAAGATGGTCTTTTGAAAACAAATGAAAATTGTTCATTTGATAAGTGTGAATCTTGTTTACAAGGTAAGATGACCTACACGCCCTTAGTGGTACTAATGAGAGGGCAAAAGATTTATTAGGAGTCATACATTTGGATGTATGAGGTCCTTTTAAAACAATGACAAGGTATGGTGATGTGATGAAACTTACTTCATTACCTTAACCGACGATTATAGTCGCTATGGTTATGTGTACTTGATGGCACATAAACATGAAGAATTTGAAATGTTCAAAACTTCAAAATGAAGTAGAAAATCAACTCGATAGAACTACCAAAGTTCTCCGTTTAGATAGAGAAGTGAATACCTAAGTGAGACTTTTAGGGATCATCTAGGAAGTTGTAAGATTGTCTCACAACTTACTCCTCACAAAACACCATAACATAATGGTGTGTCTGAAGGAGATCGAACCCTATTGGATATGGTTCGACCTATGATGGCTATAAGCTCACTACTCTATCATTTTGGGGTTTCGCACTACTCTCCGTGGGCTCATATTTTGAATATGGCCCAAACCAAGTAAAAGTCGATTCACTAAGTGTATATTTGTTGGATATCCAAAAGGACTGTATAGGATACTACTTCTTTGATCCAACAGAGCAAAAGGTATTTATTGCTCAAAAGGCAGAGTTCTTGGAAGCCAAGTTCCTTATGGAAGGAATGACGCATAGAACAGTGGAATTTGATGAGGATCAAAATCCACAAGCCAATACACGTTTGGTTGACACTAGCAATCAACAGAAGGTTGTTGATAATGATCAAGGGGTTGATCAATACACACAAAACGTTTGCAGATCTGGTAGAGTTAGCATTCCACATGAAAGATAGGATTTTTCATAGATGGATGCTACGTTGTTGACTCCGAAGAGCCAACTACATACCATGATGCAATGTCCAATTCGGATTGTGACAAGTGGCTAGGAGCCATGAACGTAGAGATGCAATCCATGTATGACAACCAAGTTTAGGAATTGGTTGACTCTTCACTTAACTCCAAAACGGTTGGATGCAAGTGGGTTTTCAAGAAGAAAACTGATATGCATGAAACTTGGATACTTACAAGGCAAGACTTGTAGCAAAAGTTTCACTCTAAGTCAAGGGTTGATTATGATGAAACCTTCACGCCTCTGGCAATGCTAAAGTCTATCAGGATATGTTTGCCACAACTGCTCATTATGATTATGAGATTTGGCAAATGGATGTCAAAACCGCTTTTCTTAAGAACATCTCGAAGAGACTGTCATATGGTTCAGCCTGAAGGTTTTGTCGATCCAAATCATCCTGATAAAGTGCAAGTTAAAGAGATCAGTCTATGGATGAGACAAGCATCAAGAAGTTGGATTCAACGTTTGATGAATAGATCAAGAAATTTGGTTTCATCAAGAACGCTGATGAGGCTTGTGTGTATCAAGGGGCTAGTGGGAGTGTAATCATATTCCTAGTATTGTTGTTGATGACATATTACTATATGGAAATGATATTCCAACCATGGAAGGTGTTAAAACCTGGCTTGGAAATTGGTTTTCCAAAAGGGATCTCCGTGAAGTCGTCTATATTTGGAAATAAAGTTCTATAGGGATAGATCGAGGCGGTTGATAGGGTTAAACCAAAGTGCATACATATAAAATCTTGAAAAGGTTCAAGATGGAAAACTCTAAGAAAGGTATGGTACCTATTCAAAGAGGGACAATATTGAGTGCATCTCAATGTCCAAGCTCAAAGGATGAGCAACATCGTATGAAGGACATCCCATATGCGTCTGCTATAGGATCCATCATGTATGCGATAATATGCACTAGATTGGACGTGTCATGCGCGTTAAGCATGACAAGTAGATATCAGCAGAATCCAAGTAACAGCCATGGATGGCTATTGAAAGTATATTAGAATACCTTAGGAGGACTAAGGATATGTTTTCTAATATTCGGATCTGGTGAAAAGGAACTAGTTGTAAAGGGTTACACGAATGCTAGTTCCAAACTGATCGAGATGATCTTCGATCACAACGGGGTACGTCCATTATGAATAGGGTAGCATTGTCCACTACAGAATTCGAATACATAGCCGCCTCATTAGTAGCTTGGGAAGCGCATGGATAAAAGGTTTATCACCAATCTAAGGATGGTCTCTACCATTCAAGACCCTTAGAAATCTTTGTGATGACGAGGGTGCGATTGTTCAAATCAAGGAACCCCGTGCACATCAAAAGATTAGGCACAATGAGCGGAGATTCAACTACATAAGAGATGAAGATGAAAAGGGAAAGATATGTATTCACAAAGTTCACTTTGATCAAAACATTGGGGATCCACTCACGAAGCTCCTTGAAAGGGCAAAGCATGAAAGTCATACCTATGCCTTAGGACTTGATATTCTAGTGATTGGACTTGATCAAATTTTGTATTTGAATATATGGAACTCTTTATTATTTGAGTAAAATTATTTGGTTATAATGTCTCAATTAATGTTCCAAATTTAGCATGTTTAATCCATGAGTAAATTATTTACTCTAAATGTCCGTAGTTGTTCATACTTGTGGGAACAAGTATGAGGGTAAGACTATTATGAACTTGGATTGGTTGATATTCATAAGGATGAATATAGAGCATGGGTTGCTACCAAGGTTCATAGATATTCGTGGGATACGAATATTGACTAACCCGCATCTCAAATTTACTACATGGAATCTTATCGATTGATCATAAGTAAATTTGAGTAAAGGCGAATATCATTTGGTATCCTCCGACCTGAGATACATATTGGGTTTTGATATTCACACAAGTGTTATACCTTGAGCTAGTTCTTCACTGATATGAAATAATTGTCAGTACATAAGCTATGTTCAGGTATGACATAAGGTGATTGTGAGAAACGTATGTAGTCAAGATGGGATTTGTTCCTCTTATTCGTTGAGAGTATGATGTCTAAGGCCTGATTAAGTTAAATCAACAAGGAATGATCATTCTGTGTCCTTGGATTAACATGACATCTGTAACAAAAGGATAAATGATTGATTCACCTAAATCATTTCAAGTAAGGTACTTGAAAGGGATGATGTTATTGAATAGCCATAAGTCATGCGTATTAAGGGTTAAAACGTTGTTAGGCGTTATTTACTGCTTGCATCAATCTTCTATGAATCTTGGGCAAGTGGGAGATTGTAGGATTCTATGTGCCAAGACACTTAGAATATTGATTGGTTAGTACGTTATGATCCAAGTCGGGTTATACCCAATAACAAGCTTAGCAAACACCATTAATATTTAATTGATGATATGATCAGCAGTTAAATATTTACACCAAATTTAGAAAATGGGTTTTCTAAATAAGTTGCATATGAGATGGAACAATTTATTAGGATATTTTGTTCAATGATATTATTTGAAGTGTTATTTAAATTAGTTGTATAACACCAAATAATAATGAGAGTATACTACTTATACAATTAAATGGTTAATTGTATAAGGTAGTTATAAGACTAGACAATATATATGTACATGTGTGTGTGAATATTGGATTTATTTGAAAATCCACTTTCTCATTCTTGAAGCCGTTCACATGCATGTGAATGTAAAAGTTATATTCTCTTGATTAACTAAGAGACATGCATGCTTCCACTAAAGGATTCCCTAGGTCCACACACCCACAGCATTTATGTCTACCACTATTAACTAGTCATATAAGCTCTCATTCTCACTCATAAAAAAAAGAGGCAACTAACACAAATCAGCTCCATCTCTTTCACTCTTTCACTTACGGGATTTCAGCAGCTTCAAAAGACGGTTTTCAAGCTGAAACAAGCTGAGTTTTGTGTTGTTTTGGTGTCTTCTTCCTAACAAGAAGGTGGTTTGCAAAGTAGCTTGGGGTATAAACACTTGAGGGTTCCTCTACTTGGAATCTTGGTCATTTTATCCTCCCATTTTGCTGCTGGAGTTTCACGAAATTGAAGGGCTGCTGGCAGCTTACTTTTGGAGTTTTTGATGTCCAAAACCAAGTAACCAAGATGCCTACTTAGAGCCTTGTGGGAGTGGGCATTTGAGGACTTCTAAGCTTGAAGTTATTGATCATATTTCAGCTCCTAGTCCTTTTATTTGGTCGACCTAAAGCTGCTGGAAGGAGGTAGTTTGACAGCCATTGTGGCTGTCATATTGTGTGATTTTATGTACATTTGTGTATGATTCATAGCTTGTCCATTCACATATTTAAGATCCTATTGTTTTGGGTTTTTGTTTTCCATCTTAAAATACATTTAGAACACAAAATTTTCAGATTATAAACTTGTTATAATCCTTAACATCCGCTGCGTTTTCTGAAAGTTTAAAAGGTTAAACTATGTTTTAGTGTTCTAACAAACCCAACAGCTACTTCTACAACATATGGCTCATCTAGGGGTACAGGTTTACATTTAAGTGATTATAGAAAGTATTAGATACGAAGCTTCTATCAGCTCCCGTGTCAAATAATACTATGGCATAAACATTATTCACCAAAAATTTTCCCATAATAACGTTAGGGTCTTTTAGAGCCTCACCTTTGCCAATCACGAAAACTCTGCCCTTGGCTGTATCTTTCTTTTCCCCAGTGCAGTCTTTAGCAATATGGCCCTTTTCTCCACATCTGAAACAAATAACTTTCTTCTTTCCACCATTCTGTTGATTACTATCCTTCTTCCTTGGTCTTGAGTCTTGGTTCTACATTCAGGGAGCAGTGTGCCCCTCCTGTTGCATTGTAGCAGATGATTGCAGTACACTTGCCATGGTGACGCTTGCTACACCTCTGACATCTAGGCGGAATACCCTGATTGTCATGGTGCTTTTTCTGATCTTGCTTCTTGCTTGTACCTTGACTCTCACTGTCTTTAGCATCTTCAAACTTTCTCTTTCCCGAGCTTTCAGCAGCAACACCCTTACCCTTGTTTCTTGGAGGTAACTTCCCCTGAGCCACAACCTCATTAGTCAGCTTGTGAGCTATCCTAATGGCATGTTGGATTGAAGTTGGATTGGAGGAAGTGACCATAGAATGAATAACCGGAGACAGTCCACGGATATAACCTTCAATTCTTCTGTGAGCAGGCTCCATCATATGAGGACACAAAGTTGCGTACTCATGATTTTCAGTGGTATACTTTCAATTTCAGATCCCACCATTTGTGGTTCCAGCACTCCGTTTCAAACCTTTGCACTTCTTCCCTCGGACAGAATTCTTCCATCATCAGTTTTTGAATTCCTCCAATCCATAGCATTGGCTAGGGAGAGAGTAAGTCTTGAAACTTCTGTCTTCCAGAACGAGAGTGCAGCTCCACTCAAGGCTCCGGAGGCATACTTGGTCCTATTCTCATCGGGACATTCAGATATAGCGAAGGTGGATTCACATTTCTCAAACCATCTTATGAGCCCAATGGCCCCTTCTGCCCCAGTGAAGATATCTGGTTTGCAGTCTAGGAACTTCTTATATGAATAGTGATGACCATTCTGAGCAGCCTGAGTGGCTAGGGCTGCAGCAACACCTTGATTGACCAAGGCTTGTATTTCTTTAGGAGTCATCCCTGTTGGGACAGTTCTTCTAGCACGTCCTCTACCTCTGCCTCTGCCTGCTGGTGCGTCCATCTATCATGAAATTGTTTGGTGAGAATTCACACTTTGATATATTCAATAGATGCATTTTATATTAAATATTCAAAGTATGGACAATTACTGTAGGACAGATGGGAATTTAAGAAAACTGGGTTTTTCGATTAAATTCAGCAAGGCATGAGTACTAAGGAAACAAGTCTCGCTTTAGGTTAGAACAAGCGTAGCTTAGATTACCAAATGGAACATATCAAGGTAATTTGACCTATTTGCCTTAGAGACTTGTGTATGATCGCAGTAACTTCACGTGCTACAATAGCAGAAATCTTACAGCCAGAGTTTCTAGACCGTGAACGGATTTGACAAGAAGCCATTCTGAAAGATCATTAAGAATTTTCATGGAAATTGGGTAATACGAGCTATTCAACACGAAAACGACAGTCGAGAATTTGGCATAATAGCAATGAGATGTTCCAGGTGTAATCGTTTGATTCGTAATCAAAGCGAGTACGTTGACTAATCAAAGTATTGAGTCAATCACAACTTTGTGAAGACATGCGTACCTATAAGCAGATACTCATCCCAAGGGTTCCCAGGTAAGGTAAACAGGTCCATCGGTTGATTTGGATATATGCGAATACCTTGCCTAGACAGACACCCCGAGATACAGGCATCACGCTCTTCCAGCATTACATGTTTCAAGTTGTAAGACACAGACTTTGACGAAATTAAAAAAAAATTTTGATTTAGGCACGATGATAAGTGTAGATTCCACATGTCGTTGAGAATAAGTTTAGGAATTTTCGAAAAGAGTCAAAGAGTCAAAGAGTCAAAGTTATGTTTAGGAACACAACTATCTAAGTTTAAGCATATAACTTCTTAATCCTATTCTATCTCTAACTAAGGCAATTTACTTTGTGCAACTATTGTGTGTGGCTATAGGCTAGATGCAATCCCTAACTCAGTATAACCTGGCTCTGATACCAATCTGTCACACCCTCAAATTCCGGGTCTGGAATCTATCACGGAGGGGTGAACAAACAGGATCGAACACAGTAGTTACACATGAGATGCAAATATCTATATAATAGATTTTAGATAATCCTTACAATAATTGTTCAGAGTAATATTATGCGTAGCGGAAGTAAATATAGATTGTTTCGTGACAACATGTCTTAATCATATTTCAGATAATAATCAATAGGTATCTTGAACTCTTATATGATCCTACGTGCATGTCCATAAGCTCCTAGTAGATACCTGAGAATACATGTAAATCAAGTGTCAACACAGGGTTGGTGAGTTCATAGGTAAGTAAAACATAATGATAAATCATCAATTATCCTCAATTAGAATTTACTGTAAAAGTGTGAGTTTAATTTACTCACCGGTATATGAATAGCCTGTCGGAACCCTTTTTATTAAGGTGAACCCGCTATCCCACATACCCACTATGTACAAGCCCAACAAGTCCTTCACATTGAATTTGTCCATGTACCATAGTTTAATATCCTTTTCATGTGTATTATATATATCATAATAATTTCAAATCAGAGGAGCAAATCCTCCTTTACATTTATCCTCATATGGGTTGTATGTGGAACTATAATGCAAACTATATAAAGTGCACATCTGCCTTCTCACTACAGAAACAGTCATCCCAAATGACAACAAGATCTTTGTGCATCTGATATGGATCACATGTCCATACCTTTGTGAGGGTAAGTCACTCCCCGATAGTACTATCCAAAAGATCCCTGCTTATTTATAGTCCAGTATACAGAGAAGGATTTTCATAATAACCATATGTAATCATAATGTGATCAAATTATTATTTAACATAATACACAAAAATAATTTGTAATTTCCAATTACAACATGTATTCCAGCCCCAAATATTTAAATGATTAAAAAGGGGTAGTTATAAACTCACCTCAGTCCTTGTGTGGTGTTGACAAACCTAGTAAATTCCTGCTAAGGAATTATATTTCACGTCAGCAAACAGATACCAAATCCAAAACCTAAATAAGTAGATCTTGAACCTGGTGTTCAGTTGATCTAGGGTTTGGTTTTCTAGGATTTGTTATAAACATATAATTAAATCATTTAATTGTCTTTGTTCATTCTTAATAATTAAAGATTGCATTTCATGATATTTGATCAAATTAATAATGATTTTAATATGCATTATATCTAAATCGTAGATACTATTTAAATATGTAAGTCTTTATTTAATTTTGTAAGATTTATAAATATTTAAATTTATAAAAATCTACTTTGTATTTATATTATCAGGATAAATCCATAAATAATATAGCATCCATAATAATTTTGATGATTTGATTATCATTAAAATCCACTTTTATAAGGATCATAATTTATAACATAGGTAATAATATTTACATAAATAATTAGGGTTTTTAAATAATTAAATTTCTACAATTATTATGATTTAAAATAATATGGTGTCCAATCAATGGATTAATACTTTAAATCATCATTTAAAGTTTATTTTATAAAAATGGTTATTTATAATATTTTTAAATATATTTTATAAATTTATTTAAGGTGTTTTTAAATAAAAATTACAGAAAATCATTTAAAGGCTTTTAAAATAAAAGAAGTTCTTAAAAATTATTTTATAATTTTTGGTAATTTTTATATATTTTTAAAATGCTTAAAGGTCTTTAAAAAAATAATGGGAGGGGGCTGGGTTCGAACCCGTGACCTCCTCCCCATATTCCTGCGCACAAACCAGTGAGCCAAAGGCTCTAATCGCAACAGAATCCCATCCCAATTCCTTTTAACAACAATCCCAAAGGTTTCCCCCAAATCAAGAACCCTAGATTCATGGATCGACCAAATTGATCCATGATTCGTTCCTGTTAACAATCAATTCATGGGGCTTTTGTCCCCATGATAAATCGAACAAATGGTGTGTATGTAATTTACCAGAAAGATGTCTGATCGATGATGAACACCTCGAAGACCAGTCGCGGTTATGCAAGGATCGATTTTAGGGGCAATTGTTGATGATAATGAAATTCCTTCACAGAAGTTTCTAATTCCTCAGATGATTAAAAGCCCTATCTTAATTCTGTGATTTGAAACTCGTAGGGTAGTATTCGACTGAGTTGCAGGTCGCGGGGAAAGAGAGAATCGAATTGAGGTTTCTGTGTGTTATGTGGTGCAATTGAATGCGTAGACAGATTAGGTCATTTATAGCATTGTGTTGGTGCGATTAATTCGACTATATTTAGTTTCTTGTGCGATTCGGAGTTGTAAAGGAGCCGACAGTGATCACGAGGGTGTAGATCGATCGCACTCAGCTTATTCTCTGATTAATGTGGGGCATTGTGTTCGAAACACTCACGGGGTTGTGTCGGTAGCTTTTGATTGATGAAAAACCGTGTGTTTTTGGCGTTTGGTCTTCGCCGGAGTGTTGGCCGGAGACGTCGCCGGAATAGTGAGCGACGGGGGAGGGAGTTTGGGTTTGAATAATTACAGAATGGTCCCTCATGTTTACAATGTTATTATTTCATGTTTTAAAAGTTTAAACAAGTTTTAAGATTTGCAAAACTACCCCCTGGTCTTTATTAAATAAATTTAATAAATTTTGTAAATTATTAATAATAATATTTTCATTATTATTATTATTATCATTATTAACATTATTATTTTTATAATAATAATATTATATTATTATTGTCATTATTTTTATTATTAATATATCATTAAATAATAGTAAAAATATAAAAATAAATTATAAATTCACATAAAAATTATATTAAATCATGAAAAATTTTCGGGTTGTCACACTATAGATCGACCAATTCAAACACCCAGACCAATTTAACTTTGAATAGTTTCTTCAGTGACCAGCTACATTATCATTATCACAAAACTAGCTAGGGGCCACAATTAAGTCAGATAGCAAAATTAAAATTCATATGTAAACAAGAATTGAAGAAATTTCATGGTAGTTAAGTTAAGTTGGGACGAATTGAAAAATCTTTGATATTATAATTCTTGATCATGACTTGTGTAGCTAGAGGACAAGATCAACCGAAAAGTCTTTCCACAAACTAGTTATTACATACGATCAAACCCAAAGTCACTCAACCACACAACCAAACAAATATTTATGCAAGTATTAGCTAGTGTGAACACATGCATATATATATATATATATATATATATATATATATATATATATATATATATATATATATAATATATTATATATATATATATATATATATATATATATATATATATATATATATATATATATATACATATATATACATACATATGGGCGGGGGATTTTTAAAGTTACCCACCAGTCTAAGTATTTAAATAAACATCAAGAGATATCATATATATGATTGGATTATGATTTCTAAATTATATACCATTAATTAATTATACTTTAAACAAGCAAATCCGAATACCTTTCTCATTACACCTCCTAGCTAGATATGAACACACCGCAAACAGATGGAGGATATTCAATCATTCATTGATAGACATTTTGAGTCTTCTATAGAGGACAAGCTAGCCAACTGTACGTACATGTCTTTCTACATAGTATTGATGTCCCAGCCTCCATACACAAGTATCTAGTCTCCGTCAGTATTAAGATCATACATGTGACTGAGTTCATGTGACAACAATCCAAGGTTAGATGACCCCTTGGGAAGTTTTCATTCAAGCAACCAAAACTAATCCGAGAACTCCCCATGAGTAAAACGGATAATATTAGTGGTATGAACAACCGGATGTTACAGAGTCCCTATTATCTTTTACTGTCCTCGGTGTCCAATCATACAAGAAATTAAGAAAAATGAATATACAATTTGAACATGGATCCTTTTAGTGAATAAGCAACATGATTATCAATCCAACAAACAACTTTTGTAATTTACATTCGACTTTTGGTGACGACGATGCCATGTGAATGAGTACATGATATGCAAATGATTAATATTTGATTGAGGCGAAGTGATGGTTCAAAGAGTCATTCATGAACTAGTAAACTCATAGTTCAACCAAGTACACTGACTGAAAAGGGGAGGAGGCTCTTAGTATAGATCTGACATCCCATCCAAGATTCAAGGAATCCTACTCGCTTATCAAGTTAATCCCAAGAGGAAGGACTATTCTTGGCAGTTTTTATAAGGGTGAAAGGGTGAGATGGAGGAGAGAAGATGCAATGTAATTATTGGACAAGAACGACCTAAAACAACAGCGGAGGGTGGGGGTCATGTCACCACATTTAGATGCTCTTGTGGCACCTAGGTGCACTTGGGTTGCACTTTCTTTAAAAGTTGCTGATTTGGTCACCAATATACGTATAACTATTCTTGGGGGTGGTCATGTCACACTTCTTGTGGATCTGGCTACTTATTGATGCTCTTATGGTTCTTACACTTATACGTATAATCATGACCAAATCGACGACTTTGAAAGAAAGTGCACCTAGGTTCCATAGTTTTAATAAAATCAAGAAAACAAGTATTCTGTACATTTGTTTTCCCTTGTGTTCTCGCAAAAAGGACATGTTTGATAGGGAAGACGTGACTTTTTAGTCAAAATCAGCAGTCTTACAGTCCTAACAGTTGGTCAAATGCAGACATGCCCAATGTTTAATATAAAATCACAGCAACTAATAACCACCCCTAGTAACCAGATAAGGCTGTACAATATAGGAAGCAGATCATGAGACAGAATCATGCGTCCTCTGCATCAGTTCCACCAACCTGAACCTCTTGCCCAAGCGCATACATGCTCCCATCTGGCCCCAAAACCTTAAACCTGCTCAAAGTCCAAATAAACAATGTCAACATTTCTCTCAGGAGAGTAGACCTGAATGGTTGTATGCAAAAGTACTGACAAAACATAGAGGTGGAAAGAGGGGGGGGGGGGGGGGGTGTTCCAGACAGGTTGGATCATGGGTCAGATTCCTGCTGAAAACTGTTTTATTTTAGTAGGATGTGAAGCAGACCAACTCAGGTTGGGGTGACCCACAGACAATTTTTTTTTCCATATATTAAAATGTAATGCCAGCTTGGATACCTCCCCAGAATAAACTTCCCTTCCTTATACTTCTGTAAATTTTCATGCGCAGACTCCTTCAATAACACAATTCATGACATTCAGAATGGTGTTGTCTGTTATAACTACCTCATCCAAGAACAGACTACATTTGATTTAAATCAAAGTACTACTTTTGAAACACAAAGGCGGGTTACTGATAAACTAGATATTTAGCCATGTGTAAGAAATAAAACTGCTTTATGAACAAGACCATGAACGATGAAACATAATTCCACAAGTGTCAACTTCAGATTTGTAAATTGTCAAGTTTAGCTTTCCAAAATGTTGGGTGAGGAAATGAAAGTATAAATGAAAAGAAGATCTCACATATTTCCACCCGACAATCGACCCACATCCAACACGAAATATGTCAACAACAGTATGCATTCCGGTTATCATCATCCGTTCTTCTTTCTCTCCAACAGTCACATTTACACTGAAAACATCTAAAACATTTCACGCCTATTTATGGAAAAACATCAGTGTTAAAGCAAATACTTAAAACAAGAACACTCACATATTTCCACCCGACAATCGACCCACCGGCGTTCTGTTTTCAGTGGAACAACTGGATCCCGAGGAAGGTTGGTGTGCTTGTATGGAGGGCTGCCCTTAATAGGTTACCAACACTTGCAGCCTTGAGTAGAAGAAATGTTCCGGTTCCATCGATACTTTGTTACGTGTGTGGTGAAAACAATGAGACAGTCGAACATATCTTCGTGTGTTGTGGTTTCGCACAAACTGTTTGGGCTGTTATATCCTCATGGTGTAAGATCCCGCCTGTGTACGCGTTTGAGTTTAAAGATTTGATGGAGATTTCCAAGAACTTGCATGGATCGGAACGTTTAAAGAAGGTAATCGATGGGGTGATCCAGGTGACTTTATGGATCTTGTGGGAAGCTAGGAATGATGCGGTTTTTAGGGGTAAACAATGTTGTGTACAAAGAAGTATTGGAGATATAAAATCCCGTAGCTATTTGTGGATTAAAAGTCGGTCCAAGAGACGCGATATTAAGTGGAGTTCTTGGTGTAGATTCAATGTAGATGTAATAGGCTAGCAAAGGAGGTTGTATTGGGTTACTGTGAAATATAGAAATATGTAATAGTGGTATGCTGGATGAAAATGTATGGGTATGTTAGCTCCCTGCTAACAATTCTGGTGGAATGAAATTTGATTGATCTTTCAAAAAAAAAAAAAAAGAACACTTGCACCTTATCAAATAGATAAGCTTTCCCATGTTGACAGAGGAAAGCCTGTCATTAATAATCAAAACAAAACAACAAAAGTTTAGGATTGGTCAATATTAGGTTCAATTTCATAGATTATTGATGTGTTAAATATGATTAAAAAAATTATTATTATAATAACGATCCAACTTATTTGAATAAAGCAATTTAGGAGATTGCAATAACTTTGGTTAGTTTTTACTTTTTAGAACTTTTTTGAAGCCAAAAAAGGGCACTCCAGCTCTTTTAATTTTTTGAGAAAGTTGATTATTAAAAAAGTAGTTGAATTGAAGCACCAAAGTCAAATTTGGACTTTCTTTTGAGAGCGGATTTAAATACTGTTGGGAAATCAAATTCCAACCTTTAAACAATAAGATCATATACTAAATAGAACTCAACAAAGCTTTGGCACAGGAGAAAGGGTTTAAATACTGTTGCGAAATCAAATTAGAACATTTAAGAAGAAGATATCATACTAAATAGAACTCAACAAAACTTTGACACAGGAGAAATATCATGTTTAAGCAAAATAACAACCATCAGTTCTTAAAAGGCGTAGACTTTATTAAAGAATGATAGCTCACACAAATAGACTCATAAGCATTAAGACAACATGTAAAAATTAAAAAAAGTGATTCCAATTCTATTAGATATAAGGAAATAGAGCATTCAAGTAGCTAACATGAATTGAGGACTCCAGCTGAATCATACTCTTGACAAAAGTCAATCATAATCAATTTGCCAATTTAACAAAAGAAATTGGTAAGAAGCATGCAAATCTAACCAACAAAATGTCTGATCAAATAATTAACTTAAGCTTAGATTAGTATTTGATATTTATTAGAAGCTTCACTGTCTACAATAGCTGTTTTGTCACTCATGTTAAGTGTATTAGTCTTTAATTAGTAGCATATCCACCATCAATCCTGTTTTTATACCAAACACCTCAAGCACGTGAAGTTGTGCCTCGGCTCAGGACCTACGCGTTTAGGATTGCCTTGCATCTTTTAAAAACTAACTAGAATTTGAACTCCCGCGCGTTGCTGCGGGGTTCTTTTGTACTGCTAATCTTCCTCCTTCACGATGTTGATCTTCTTCATTCATGATTTGATCTTCCTCCTGCTCTCCTATCAAGTATGATGAACATCAATCGACTTACCCATTCGAGTATAAAAGTTCAAATAAAATATCATGATATAATTAATTTTTATGATATGTTACATGTCATGGGTATCCATAAAAGGCATACATCATGCATAAAGGCATACATCATTTCTTTCATCCGGTAGTAGAGGTGTAAAAAAACGGTTCAAAAAGGCCGGACCGGGTTGAAAAAAATCCGGTTTGGCTCAAACCGGTTCCTAACCAGATTCGAACGGCCCGTTTGTATACCGGTTTGATAGCCCCACTCTCAAAACCGGTTAACGGATTTAAAATTAAATACCGGTTAAACCGGTTAAAAAACGGTTTATTTAAAAAAACGGTTTCCAACTGGTCCAAATCGGTTTGACAGGTTCGAGCATTTGGTGAGCCAAACCGTTTGTAACCCGAACCGATTTGAACAAAAACCGGTTTGACCCCGTGACCAAAGAAACCTGTTTGGTTTTGAACTCGGTTTGAGAAAAAAAAACGGTTTGTACATAGCTACCCGGTAGGAAACCGTATGCCCTAAGAAAATGCTAATACAACCCATTCTTTGGTCAAATATCCTTAATATTTTAATAATGAAATTGGCATGTACAACAAATTAATTTAAAGGCTAAATTGAATTGAAAGTTTTTTCAAATCCGTCAATTCAAAGTCATCCCATTTGTCTCCATTTCTTCTACGCACACTCTCTCTTGCAAAATCATGTCACAACCGCCAAGGCATGACCACTTCAAACTATACCATCATCTTCTTCAACCACCACACCACACCACACATATTGCATCCTTCACTCGGGTTCCTTTTCGGAGACCACACAAAACCTCCGCCGTAGATCCGGCGATACTTTTTACCAAAAACTCAAACACACCGTCGGCAACCGCCATTGACGGAGGAGAGGCGATGGCTAAACACGACGGTTTCACGACGTTGGGGATGCGGAGGCGGACGTATTGTCCGGCGACGGTGTACGACGACGCCAGATCGGGGGAATCTGAGACGTCGATGGTGACGTGGAAGAGCGACTCTGTGGCGAGCTTCACGGCGTCGATAGGGTGGGAGTCCAGAAAGTGGTGGCGTGTTGACGGAGTGCGGCGGCGGCGACGGTGGCGATGGATCGACGACGGATAGGGTTTAGATGCCGACGGATGATGGTGGCCATGGGGGGAGGTTGTGTGTGGTGAGGTGCATGGGAGTTGAGGTGAGGGAGCGTGTGAGGGTACTGTAGTACTGTAGCTAAGAGTTTATCTCTTTAATATATATATAATTAATAGCTTAAAAAGGGTCCTAGTTACTGTTTGATCCAAAAAGTGCAAAAAAGAAGGAAGAAATCAAGATGTTGCAAAACACCTTGGTAGGGTAACTTATTTATCTTTGCCTTATCTTTTTTATCTACGTTTAAAGATAAGATGGTTTATTTAAAGATTACAAACAAAATTCCGCACCATATATCTAACTTAAGAATGGATCCTTGTTATAATTTAGCCCGAAGATATAATGAGGGAAAAGATGTTGGTGGCGTGCCTTTTTAGGGTCTGTCTTATGACAAGATATAATGAGGGATCAATTTTGATTTATGGTGATAAATGCATTCTAACCCACATTTTCTATAAGAACTGTCAACTGTCAATTCAATTCTTCTATTCTTCTTGTAGAGAAAGACCATAGATTTAGGTGATGTTATTGTCTGTCTAAAAAGGTACATACAGTAAGTTCTCTGTTCGATTAAAGAAAAAAGTAGTAATCCTCACTGCTAATAAGTTATAGAACCCTAAAATTACGGAAGGCACAGACACATTTTCATAATCATGTCGGTCGATGATATCACATAAGCAATCACATATTATTAGTCGATTAGGCATAAAGCAGGTATGTAGCTTGAGCTTACCGTAGAGATGATATGATGAGAGAGGCCCAAATGAGTTTTGCAATGCTTACATCTGTAGATGCTCTAGAAAAAAGCATCATGGTGCAATAGATCGAGCCTGCCAAATGTCAGATCAAGAGTCAAAAAATCAACCAAAAATCAAAGGATACCTTAGACTTATATAGAGGTGGCAAAACCGAAGGGTCATCTGGTAAAGATTTTTTTGGGTAAGGATCGAAACAGATCAGGTTGACCACAAAACATGTGTTGTTAGTTTTTTATATATAGGTGGTGTCAGATAGATATGGTTGTATTATTTCAATTTCAGTAATAGTATATTTTTCTTGAACAATCAAATGAGGTTGAATAAATTTATAAAGATATATCAATACTGTATATAAAGCAAATGAGAAGGACAAAATGATCATTTGACCAAAATCTCTTAAAATTAAGAGTTGTACAAATATCTAAGCTTTATGTACAACTCTCTAAAGCAAGATAGGGTTTGTCAGGTGATGGAGCTTTTCAAAATTCAAACAAGTTACATGTTACCCACACAAACACACAATCTAAGCTTTATCTGGCAACCCGGTGTTAGACGAGCAATCACACAATCTCCTACAAAGGATATCGGAGGAAGGCGGTTACGCGTACGTTAGATGGCGTGGGAGCAGCTGCACTCAGGGCCGTGGGACTCAGTGCTGCCGGTGTGGAGAGATGCGTACGCGATGGCGTGTTTGCACGTGGCGAAGGTGTATTATGCGAATGGGGAGTTTGTAGAGGCGATTAGGGTTTTGGATATGGGGTTGATTATGGGAGGGTGTTGTTGCGTAAGGATTTGGAGTGTGCTGTTGGAAAAGCGATGAAAAGAGCGAGTGATTTGGTTAGGGTTTCGGGGGAATCGGTTAATGGCGGTGGGAGTCCTAAATTGGTTGCAGATCGAAATGCGATTGACTTGGCGGAGGTGAGTTTTAGGTGTATTTGTTGTGGAATTGATCGTTAATTGAAGAATTGACTTAATTATTCAGTAACAGTGGGTTATAATTTTGTGTTATGTGGATAGATTTTGCGTCTGGTGTTGTGATGATGCTTTTGATATGTTGATGTGTAAACTATGGAGAATGAGATTGTTCTATTAGGGCTAAAGTGAGTTTCTGGTTATTTGAAACCACTTCTGAGTGCATTTGTTTGAGATGATGTCAAATAATGCAATTTTAGTTAATGAAACTATGTGCATTGATAGTTGAGTAATCAGTCTACTTCCTTTTCGGGCATTCCTTTCCTGAACATCAATCTGTCTCCTTCCCTGCTGCCAAGCCAACCCATGTTTGTGAAAAAAAATGGTTTCGAGCATCTTAAAGGTAAGGATTTATTACTTTATTCAATGTGGAAATATTATGATTGGAGTAATAGTAGTATTACAATTTTTTATTCTTCCATTAGTTTCTCCATCTTTGTTTTAATCTGCTTAACAAATGGGCCGTTTCGTGCCGAGTCTCTACTCATTGCAAAGTGCATGTCATGCAAAAATCGATATACTGGTTGCATAAATTGTGAAGCACTTTGAAATAAATGAAGCAAAGTTTTCATTTGTTAATACTAAGATATGGTTGCATGATAAATTGATAATGTTTCGGGTATTTATTCTCTTTCCCTAATAGGTTTGGTTTGCTAAATTAAAAGCAATTATTATTGTTGTTCATATGTTATGCATACCATTTATCACTCGCATATAGTATTGAAACCACATGCTGGCTATCATGTTATGCTAGATATTCTAATTCATATGAGCTACAAACTATTTAAATCTTTGTACTTAATGTTGCAGATATTGCTTATTTAGTTATTTTAATTTATTTTTTATGCGTGTTGACAATTACCTTTCCATGAAGTTATCTTAACTAGTTAAAATCCAACAGGCGCGTTGCGCATGTGATAACCTTGTTTGACCAGTTCACGCGTTACGCGAATTTAGTTTCCTCCTTTTCGCAGATCCGCGGAACATGACGGTTAGGTGATCAAAAGACTATAATTTAAGGCTCAGAAACAATGGCGCATTGTGGCTGCAAATAATGCATCTGCCACGCCATAACAATGGCCATGTTTTATTTCATCGTCATCGCCTATCAATCGTTTCAAAACCTACCACAATCCACAACATCATCTTTTTGCAAATACATAAACAGGTTATTCCAAACAGAGGCCCAAACACCCAACAAATCAGAAACGGAAACATAAAAAAACATACCTGCATAGCGGATCCAAATTCGCAGTTGAAGCAGAGAATGGAAAGGAAGAAAGAACATAGCAGATGATAACCGTTGTCAACAAAGGCTCAAACCCACCGATCACAAAGACCGAAAACCTAATAACCATCTTCATTGAAGCACAAAGGTGAAACATCGTTGAAAGAAAAGAAAAGTTGTTGCCGAAAGAGAATCAAAGGTAAAATCAGAGGTAACAGGACGTCAATAAGGCGTCGGTGGCCCCGGCACCACCAAGGCACTCAAGTTGAGAAGACGACCCATGACGATAGGGCCGTCACTGACTTGCACACCACCACTGAACATTTGGCCACCGACAAAGAGGAAGGGGTAAACGATCGGCGCACAACCGGCAACATGCATAACATCACTAAACCTCCGGCCGTTGGCAGGGAGGAGGGGTAAACGGACCGGAAGCCGAAAGCCATCGCCACTGGTACCTCCCATAACCCCAAATGCAAACCATAGAGCAGATCAGAAATTAGAAACCCTAAAAACATTGGATGAAGATATATCCCTTCCGTCACCGCCAAGGCATCAAAACACAAAACCCAAAACGTTACTGCACAACTATTCATCAAAACTTGTTTTTTTCATATAAGCTAGTGGTATCCAACTACGCGCGTTGCGCGTGTAATGGATCGGGCTCAGATTAGGCTTTCAGCTACGGCTGCTAACCAAAAACGGTTGCCACGCCAAAGCAACTGACACCATTCTTAATTATCTTCACAGCCCATCATTGTATCACATGTCAGTAGAGTAATGAAACGAACAATATCATAAAATCTGTAGGTCTCAGATGAACAAATGTTCATCATCATAGACCTGAAATAGAAGTGGCATCACCAAAGTATTATAACTATTATCACCATCAACATAACGAAACTGTTCATTAAGATAGTACTGTTAAACTGTTCATCACAACTTGGTTTTTTCATATAAGCTAGGTGTACTCAAACACGCGCGTTGCGCGTTTCTTCAGCGTGTTTTAGACGGCTCAAATATTGTCTCATTGTGATTGCAAACAATTGTTTATCGCGTCAGTGTTTTTCATCATGGCCTACTAAGATTCAGGAAGAAATAAAACCGTCTTAAGGAAAACCACATTGCTAGATTCAGGCTTCAAGCTTAACATCCCATGACATCAGACAATGGAAACCGGCAACAAATACTGGAGCTAGGCTCAGTTTAACGCATGCTCACCGTCATCGCCCGTTCAATAATAGACCCACAGGTTCACAACATAGTCATTGAGCCCAACATAAACACAAAACCATAATCCGTTGCTCATCAAAGAAATCAATGGGTATGCAAAACCAGAAATCATAATTACACAACTTTAGCCATAAAAGGGGTTGAATGATCATTTGTTAGAAAAATACATGAATTAATCAACCTCAGGCTCGGATCTCCACTATGGCTGCAACATAAGTTGCCACGCTAAATTGGGGAGATGCATCATTACCTGTAATATAACCATAAAACAACCATCATCGACCCACATGCACAGATAAAGCAAGCCTCTGGTTAGGTAAAAAACACTAAAACCAAAGGAAAGAGAAGTAAATCGAAGAAGGCACATGCAACCAGACCTCCATGTATAGAAACGAACAGAGGTGGAGGCACCACCTTGAAGGGCAGCAATCATAGCCAATCTAAAAACCCTAAAAGGGGATCGAATGGACAGGTTAGTGGAACGACAATAAAGGGGGTTGTGCAACATCACTATCACTGGTTGAAAACAGCCCACTACTCCACCTCAACTGCAAATGGGCGGAGGAACGACAACAGACCCACCACCACCACCGTCGCACCCATAAAAAATCACATCGAAAATGACCCGTCCCAATCTCAACCATAGAAAGGACGTCGACTTGCATCATCGGAGACATGCAAGGGTCGACGACTCCTCAACACCGCCGTTTCCATCTCCAATAGACCCAGATCTACAATCATCATCGTCCTTGCAAAATAAAGACGCCTCTGATGCCCCCACGGCTGCAACCAGAGTTGCCTCGCCAAGTGGGTGGGCCACCATCATCGGGTCTCAGAACGAAAACCCTAGGAAACAGGGAGAGGGTGAAGGGGTACAACAGAGCACCCGAACCCCCTAAGCAGCGGGCTTAAGGGGAGAAATCAAGAGAACGCCTCTGGGTATGGTGAGAATCCCAAGACCCGATGGTGATACACACCCAACACATGCCGGAATAAGAAGAGAGAAACCCGAGGGAAGGTGGGCGGTGGTGAGGCGAGAAAACGGGGTGGGTTAGAGTTGAGGTCAAATAGAGAGGGTTGGGGCGGTGGATGGCCGACGGTGAGGTGGTAAGTGGTGGCTGATCGGGAGGTGGTGGTCGATGCTGTTGATCAGGCGGTTTCGGGGGCTGTTGGGGTGGTGGTGTTGGAGTGTGGTGAGGGGAAGCAAACAACCGGATTTGTAATGGAGGTATGGAAATACCAAAATTGCCCTTGATGAATAGTACTATTCGTCATGTCAAATCAAACTTGGTTTTTTCATATTATGTAATTAGAGTTTTGTGTTTTCATATATGGTGCTAAAACAATTATCTTTTTTTTCCTTTCTTATTTTAGTGAGGCTCATGTCAATAAGTTCATCAGTTCCAGCTATAACATCATCGTATGCACATCCACCTGAGCCATTTATTAAACCTTTAATTGTTCCTGCTCCTTCTCCAACAATTCAAGGTACTTGCAAGCTTCTTGTTTATTATGAATTTTTATAGTTTATATGCTTACTAAAATGTATTATAAAATTTAGGTCCTGTTGCGGGTCCCACCGTTCGCCATTCACGGCGACATCGCCATCGACTGCATCGTGGGAAGATCACTCATGTGGTCCATCCATCTCCATCCCCTGTACCAGGTATACTCTGTTTAATTGGTTGTTGAAACTAAGCTTGGTTGTTTCTTAACATTAGATATTGGAGTAGAAGAATAGATTTCTAATTAATCATCCTTTTTGTGTTCTTTTGCAATTAACATTTCATGTCTCAAGTTAAGCACCGACAGGATACACCAATCACTCATACATTGCTAGCTATTTTGGACTTTATTTCTCAACACATCACCTTTTCTTATTTTTTTTCTCTTTTTGTACTACACATATATGTTATAGTACACATCGTGCGAGTACATTTACTAACAAAAACGAGTACTGCGTTGTAAATTGTCATTGCCGCCGCATTGCGC
Organism: Flaveria linearis; assembly: GCA_024085815.1. Lineage (NCBI taxonomy): Eukaryota > Viridiplantae > Streptophyta > Magnoliopsida > Asterales > Asteraceae > Flaveria > Flaveria linearis. The sequence continues at coordinate 88,229,635 of CM044007.1, forward strand.
GGGTCCCCAACTAGTGTATATATATATATATATATATATATATATATATATATATATATATATATATATATATATATATATAAAGATTTGTGCATCTTTTGAAAAACAAAATTTTGTATTTAGGTTACATGTATTAGTCTTTAACAAGACAAATTTTGTATACACTTAAATGTAAGCCAAGGACTTGGAAAGCCCTCACTCCCCCTTTTTCAAAAAGAACCTTGACACCAAAGAAGAGTTCGACCCAATGCTTTAAAGACTTTTTTTGTTTGAAAAACCATCATAGCTTTCTCGACATGGTTACTAAATGTGGGTGATAGAACAATACGTAAACCTGATAAGGAAGATCCACAAAATTCTAAGAATATTCAGATACCATTAGAGTTTACAATACCCTTTCATAACGATGCTCTTATAGAACTAATACACTTTATCTATGATCATACCACACTTGATAATCCATCAGCTATAACATTTCTCAAAAAGTTATTGTTTGCCCTAAAAATGAAACGGCTGATGAGATAAACACATTAGTTCTTAATATGACCTCAAGTAATAGTGTCACTTACCTTAGTTCAGATTCGATAACACCTCTTGCAGGTTCTCATGGGATACTGAAATACTTTACTCGACATAATACCTTAACATTTTAAATTTTAATGGACTCCCAACCCATCGACTTGAATTGAAGGTAAACGCTCCAATTATATTGCTACGTAATATAAATCAAACAGCAGGCTTATATAATGGTACTAGGCTAATAATCACTCAGCTATTGCATAAAGTTGTTGAGGCACAGGTGATAACTGGAATAGCAACGGGTAGCCGTGTATACCTACCACGCATTTGCCTAACGTACACAGATAAAGAACTACCATTCGTATTAAAAGAAAACAATTTCCTTTTAAGTTATGTTACGCGATGACAATAAATAAAAGACAAGGCCAATCACTAAATAAGATAGGCATTTACCTCCCATAACCCGTTTTTAGCCACAGACAACTTTATGTCGCCTTCTCGAGAGCTACCTCACCTCAGGCACTGAAAGTTCTTATTGTTCCCCAAGAAAATGAAGAACCTAACATGACAAAAAACATAGTATACTCTGATTTTTTAGAAGAAATTGAACATCCTTAGAAATATTTTACAGTGTATGTTTTATCTCCATGTATAGTTCAGTGTTTACTATATGATTTTGTTTTAACATAACTCATACCTTTGTAACAGTTTTAACTGTTGCAGTATAATGGCTTCAAAGCGTATAGCTGAAATAGACATATCAAAATTTCCAGCGGCGATCGAGGTTAGAATAATAAGAAAATGGAAGCCATACTCACAAAGACACGAGTTATCCTATCTGTTTGTGGACACTTTTATGAGTATTCCTGCTTTTACTTGCTTATTATAATGTATTTATGTGCTAAATTCTACTAAAAAATCGTTCTTTCATGTAAGGGAGACGCGATAGAGGCCGTTGCTGACTTGAATGAAGAGTCTTATTTTGACTCAATCATTAGCCTACAAGCATGCTACATTATCACCAAATACACACCTGTGCCAGCAAGAACATATATGCGAGTCGTCCCCCATAAGGTTTCGATTAAAATAGGAAGGCGAACTGTTTTCACAGTAATATCTGATAGAAACATACCCACCTACTATTACAACTTTGCTACATACGACATTCTGAAAGATCGTTGGCCCAGATACAGCCCACTCACAGGTTAATATATGCCCACCTGGACAAATAATCACATTTTAAACAATAACATAAGACACCAACCTGACATATTTCTTACTAATAGATTACATCGGTCGTGTTGAGAGTGTTTCACACGTGATACATGCAGCTGAAAGAACCAGGCTGAAAGTGACAATTCAAGATGACAGGTATGAAATTTTAACTACAAGAATATTTCTCATACATGTACTAACATATTGATATTGAAAAGGGAAAATGTTATTTCGGTTACCTTATGGGAGGAAAAGGCTTTGGCGTTTGATCGAGAAAATGCTCTTAACCAAATCTTAGTGCTAACAGCGATGGTTGTCACAAAATACGAAGGTATATTAACAACAATATCAAACGATGAAATAATAGTTACTCACATGAAATATAATCAATTTTTCAGAGGCGTTTCAGCTTGGATCGACCAATGTAACAACTGCTACTATAAATCCTCCAATTCCAGAACTGCATGCCATCATTGAGAGGTTATTTCTACAAGCCTCTTAGATACATATTTTTATGTGTTATCCTAACCACTATATATTGATCTTTAATCTATGTCCAGATTTAAGAACATACGAAAGGCAACATCTTTCGGTCCTTCACAGGACCCAGCGAGCATTAATGAAAACATAATAACAATAGTTGAACTCCTTATGAAAAATCCACACGATCACATGGTATATATGTTTAGCTAACTTAAAGCTGTCACATATATATCATTAGAATAAAACCTCTAACTTCTCATAACTGTAGCGAACAAGGTTTACATGTCTTGCAACGATCACCGACATACACGCATATCGCACATGGTACTATCTGTCATGTTCAGAATGCACAAAGCCGGCGCTAAAGGAAAAAGATGAAACTGGAAGATCAGTTTGGGTGTGCGGTACTCATGATGAAATTCCTGCACCAAGCTATAGGTAAGACAACTGATGTAACACCCCAACCCGGGTAGGGCTGACGTGTCACACAAACAGTAAATCAGAGGTTCATTACGATAAGTTTAAAGTAATAGGATACACACAAATCCTTACATGGTCCACATAACTTAAATAAAGTCTTAAAATCAAAGTACTTATTAAATCTTATTAATCCAAATGTTCTCATCCTAACTTCTTGAATTAACACTCTTCACTCGTTCCCCTGAGCCCCTTGAGTACCTGCTATAACAATAAGAGAAAACAACAAAAGAAAATACGGCTGAGCCAAAGAATGCTCAGTAACGGAATAAACAATAGCAATACAATGGTCGATCATGATAACAATGAGATGATCAAATCGAAAATCAAATGATAATGATCATCTAAAAAGAATACCATGTGAGCCAGTAACAATAACAATTAACAATGTGTACATTAGCTGCAGTTCTAATGCACCAGTATGTGAGATAGGAATGTGGGCACACACACCTAACCATCTCACCAATAAACAATAACAATGATATCCTAGGATCGATCCATACACCTCCTTTAACAATAATCAATATGTGTCACAACTTAGCACATAATAATAATGTAGAGACGCTGTGGTCTAATCGCTCTGCCACAGATAGAGCACGTCACTTGTGCCACAATGACGCCCTATGTCCCCATAGGTGGATGTGCTCGGGTATGGAGGTCAATGATACAATCAATCAAGCCAATATAACACAATAAGTTACACTAGTGCTCATAACCCTTAATCAGGCCACTAGCTATAATCAATCATTTAGGAAGCATGTGACAATGAGTACAAAGCAAATAAAGGCTATCACATGCAAACAATATCAATTATACAATAAACACTTATAACAATAACCTTATAGATTTAATCACCAACAAGTCAAATTAAGAATTCAAAATACCGATCAAGAACGAGAGGTATTCATGCTACGAGAGGGAAAGGTCGGAATCCGTACCTTATACACGAATGACAATATTTCAGAAACAAAGTCTAGGCTCGGTTAACGCCGTGAGAACCTACGATAACATAACGCAAATTATAGTTTGACATATTCCAGTTCTGCCTCTGTCTTTTCGCACTCGTTAAAATACTAAACGACGTCTAAAGATTCTGAAAATCTCCAGTCTACTAGTTTAGTGAGTTCTGAACAACTTTCATTTAGAAAAGTTTCTGATTTGGATTACCGAAATATGAGAAAAACGTAGATCTTTACAGCTGCGCAGAACTGCTAGCTGTTACGAAAACGACTATTTAGAGGTCTAAACGAATGAGTTTTTCGATGTTTTATATACCAACAGATTCGTCTTTCGACGAACTTCGTCATGGACATAAAGTTTAACTGATTTGGATCTGTTATGATAAAGTTATGGCTTCCGTAAGTTGGCTGTAAAAATACGGAACTAATCCACTATTTAAAACTTATTTTAAACAAAATGGACTATTTATAATGTTTGTTAATATTATATATAATCATAACTATCAGAAATTATATCTTATTCATTTACATAATATGTCAATATTATTTTGAAACATAATAATGATCCATTATTAATTAAATAATAGTATTTTAACTAATTAATAGTGTTTTCAATAAACATATTTTATAGAAATATTAAAGCATTTAAATAACAATTTCTATAAAATATGTAATGGTCTTAAAAATAAAAAGAGTTTACAGAATTGGTTTTTATAATTTTTGGTAATTTTCTGTATTTTTAAAAGTATTAAAAGCCTAAAAAAAATATTGGGAGAGGGCCGGGTTCGAACCCGTGACCTTCTCCCCATAATCCCACACCCAAACCACTAAACCAAAGGCATATAGCCGCATTAGCATTCATCTTTCAATTGATTTAAGCTGTCCCAGCCAAACACCCCAATTCATTCGAACCCTAAATCGAATTTGGATCAAATTGACCTATCAACCGATTATGATAATGAAATTAAGCTTAGGGTTTTTATTCCCTATGTAATTTCGAGTATAATGCTATGTTCAATCGCCTGCTAAACAATCCCGAACCCCAAAATCCCCAATTTCTAAAACGTATAACCCTAGAAATGATTTCACTTCAATTGAGCATCAAAACAATGTTAATAGCAAAATTAATGATGGGGCTTTCATTCCTAGTCTAGAATCGAGTATGTTGGTAGTTTTAATTACCTGTTTTGAAGTTGATTCGATGATGAACCCCACGATGAACAGTCGCGACAGGAATGAAGATCAATTGCTATCCAAATGCTAATGATATTCAAATTCCTCTTACAGGAAGCTTTTAATGGATGAAAGGATCGAATGCCCTCTATCTATTTTGTGAATTGATGCCTATAAGGCAGCGAGCGACTGAGTTGCAGGTCCGCGGCAAGATGATGATCGAATCAAGGTTTGTGTGTGTTAATTGGTGAAATTTAGAGTATAGTCCGTTTAGAAATCTTCGTATCATTGTGTATATGCGTTTGATTCGATTATTATTGAGTTTTGAATGCGATTCCAGGTTGTAAAGAATCCGACAACCTTCACGTGGTGGTTAGATCGCACCCATGATCTGGTTTTTCGAATTGATGGTGGTGTTGAGTTCGATTCTCGATCTAGAACGGTTCGTATAATTTAATTGGGTTAAAAATGATGTTTATTCGGTGTTCGGGTGTTGCCGGAGTTCGGCCGGAGAGTGGCCGGAATAGGGTGGCCGACGGCGGTGATGGGTTTTGGGTTTGTGAAAATGACAGAATGGTCCCTCAACTTTCTTCTTTTATTATTTTGTGGTTAAAACTTTTGAAACAAGTTTCATAAATTACCGAACAGCCCCTGAACTTATTTAAATAATTTTAATAAATCTTATAAATTATTTTTATTATTATTATTATTATTATTATTATTTTATTATTATTATTATTATTATTATTATTATTATCATTATTTTATTACGGGTATTATAATTCTACCCCCTTAAAACAATTTCGTCCTCGAAATTCTAAATAATGTAGCATGAATCCTTCAGGAAATACAATACGGTGGAAATAATACTGCTTTAAACACACATCACTTACGAATAGAGTAATCACTAACAGTTAAGCTTAGAAAAAAACTTACACTTAGTTGTCGAATAAGTATGGATACTGTGAACGAATCATTTCTTCTGTCTCCCATGTCGCCTCGCGTTCCGAATGATTTTTCCATAAAACTTTAACGAACGGTATAGACTTGCGTCTCATAACTCGTTCTTGACGATCAATAATAGCTTCAGGTTCTTCTTCATAAGAAAGATCTTCTTGAATCGCGTGAAGAGGGTAACTAATAACGTGCAACGGATGATAGTTGTATCCCCTCAACAAAGAGACATGAAAAACGTTATGAACATGAGAGAGTTGCGGTGGCAATGCTAAACGATACGAGACTTCTCCAACCCTTTCAAGAATCTCAAACGGACCGATAAAACGTGGACTTAATTTTCCTTTAATTCCAAATCGACGTATGCCACGACAAGGTGACACTTTGAGAAACACATGATCTCCGACTCTAAATTCCAACGCTCGTCGGTGTTGATCGGCATAACTCTTTTGTCTAGTTTGGGCTTCTTTCAACTTCTCTCTGGCAATGGCAACTTTGTCATTAGTAATTCTAACCAATTCCGGTCCTTCGATTATCTTCTCTCCAACCTCGTTCCAACATATCGGTGCTCTACATTTTCGACCATATAGAAGTTCAAACGGGGCCATATTTATACTAGCTTGCCAACTATTATTATACGCGAACTCAACTAAGCATAAATACTCATCCCAATTGCCCGTCCATTCGAGTGCGCATGCTCTAAGCATATCCTCCAAGGTCTGAATAGTGCGTTCAGATTGTCCGTCAGTCTGCGGATGGAAGGCGGTACTAAATCTTAACTTGGTTCCCCAAGCATTTTGGAAACCCTTCCAAAAGCGTGACGTGAAACGCGGATCTCTATCACATACAATCGATGATGGCGTGCCATGAAGTCGAATAATATCTTGCAAAATACCTCTGATAATTTGCTAACTGAGTAACCCTGTTGGATAGGCAAGAAATGAGCCGACTTTGTTAGTCTATCAACTACGACCCAAATGGCGTCGTTCTTCTTGAATGTTTTTGGTAGGCCTGTAACAAAGTCCATGGAAATATCATCCCATTTCCACACAGGAATATCTAATGGTTGCAGTAATCCACTAGCTCTTTGATGCTCAATCTTTACTTGCTGACAAGTTAAACAATGACTCACGTATTTAGCTACGTCTTCTTTCATACCACTCCACCAAAAGTTCTGCCTTAGATCTCTATACATCTTAGTGGCTCCCGGGTGAATAGAGAATGGTGAACTGTGTGCCTCTGCTAATAAGGAGTCACGAAGGGTTGAGTCATTTGGCACACATAATCTATTTCCACACCAGATAACTCCTTGTTCATCAACTCTAAACTCAGATTGTTTCCCTATCTTCAAATTTTGTAATATCGCCCAAAGTTCTCCATCTTGATTCTGAGCTTCCTTGATCCGTGTAATAAGATCAGATTCTATCCTCATCTTGGCTAGATAACCGTTAGACTCACCAAGCTGTAACCCAACTTCCATTCTATCCAGATCTGAGATAATCTGTGGTTGGATTTGAAGACATGCTACTCCACCTGCACTCTTTCGACTAAGAGCATCTGCCACGACATTCGCCTTGCCCGGATGATACTGGATATTGGCATCGTAATCCTTGAGTAGTTCTAACCATCTCCTCTGCCTCATATTGAGTTCTTTTTGAGTGAAAATATACTTAAGGCTCTTATGATCAGTAAAGATGTCACATGTCTCTCCATACAAATAATGTCTCCAAATCTTTAATGCAAACACTACAGCTGCAAGCTCTAAGTCATGTGTTGGGTAGTTTACTTCGTACGGTTTAAGCTGTCGGGAAGCATAGGCAATAACTTTACCATGCTGCATAAGAACACAACCGAGTCCCTTCTTTGATGCATCACTATAAATTTGGTATCCGCCAGAACCCGAAGGTAACGTAAGAATAGGGGCAGACACTAGTCTTTTCTTCAGTTCCTCAAAACTCTTTTCTCTATCCTCGTTCCAAGTAAACTTTACACCCTTTCTCATAAGTTGAGTTAGAGGCAATGCTACACGAGAGAAACCTTCCACAAAACGTCGGTAATAGCCCGCTAAACCAAGAAAACTACGAACTTCAGTGACGGATGTCGGTCGAGGCCATTTAGTAATAGCTTCCACCTTTGCCGGATCCATAGTGATACCTTTAGCTGATACAACATGGCCTAAAAATGCCACTTGTTCAAGCCAAAAGTCACACTTAGAAAATTTAGCATATAACTTCTTTTGGCGTAAGGTCTCTAAATCGTGCGGAGGTGGTCTTCATGCTCCTCTCTACTTTTAGAGAATACCAATATGTCATCAATAAAAACAATTACAAAGCGGTCCAAATACTCATGGAACACTCTGTTCATGAGGTCCATAAAGACAGCTGGAGCATTAGTCAAGCCAAAAGGCATAACTAGGAACTCATAGTGACCGTAACGGGTGCGGAATGCTGTCTTAGGAACATCTTGATCTCGGATCCTCAATTGATGGTATCCTGATCTGAGGTCGATCTTAGAGAAGAACTTTGCCCCTTGTAGTTGATCGAAGAGATCGTCAATACGCGGTAACGGATAGCGGTTTCGGATAGTAATCTTATTAAGCTCTCGGTAGTCGATGCATAGACGCATACTACCATCTTTCTTCTTCACAAATAATACCGGTGCTCCCCATGGTGAAACACTTGGTCTAATGAATCCGAGTTGTAATAACTCCTGCAGTTGTTCTTTCAATTCCTTTAACTCTACTGGAGCCATCCGATAAGGTGCCTTAGAAATAGGTTCCGCCCCGGGGATTAAATCAATAGTAAACTCGACTTCACGCTCAGGTGGTAACCCTGGAAGTTCTTCAGGAAAGACATCAGGAATTCCTGAACAATAGGAAAGTCTTCAATACGAGGAGTATCCGCTGATGTATCTTTTATAGAAGCTAAGAATCCCTCACATCCACGAGATATAAGCTTTTGGGCTTTCAGAGCAGAGATAATTTTGAGAGGTTTCCGAGGTAGGCTCCCTCGGTAAACTAAGTCAGGATTCATAGGATCACCAAATAGCACACGACGAGTTTGACATTCTATGGTAACATGGTGTTGTGTTAACCAATCCATGCCAAGAATAATATCGAAATCACCCATGTGCATAGGAAATAGATCAGCCTCTCTAATGATTGATTCGATCTGAATAGGACAGTTTTGGTACACTTGTGAAATAACAATCGATTCTCCAACAGGAGTAGAAATCACTAATGCAGGCTCTAGAGCGGTAGGCATGATCGTAAGGCGGTTTGTGAATAGATGAGATACTATAGAGTGGGTGGAGCCAGTATCAAACAATACAGAAATATCATAGTCACCATAACGAAGTATACCACAAATCGTACCTATATATTGATAACTAATGAGATACTAACGACGGTAAAACTAGAATCAATGGAAGTAGATTATGATTATTAGAATGAATTTGTACGGGAAAGATGTACCTGGAGCATTAGCAGCTTCCCCTGCAGTTAGTGCGAATACTCGACCTCCAGTAGTGGGTGGCACATTGGCTACCTTAGCATCATTCTCTGATCGGTTCCTCGCCTTTGGACATTGACTAACCCTATGCCCCATATCTCCACAACCAAGACAAGCTCCTGTAAGTCGACGACAAGTTCCGGGATGATGCTTTCCACAATGAGTACACATCGGATGTCTGGAAGGATTGCCTTTTTGATTCACCGGTTGAGCTGCAATTGGTTGTTGATAGGTTATCACTTGACCTTGACTTCGAGTCTTACCATGCCATGGCTTAGTGTTCTTCCCCGATCCTTGATTTTTCTGACGATCATTACCATTTCGGTCAGGTCCTTGAGATGACTCCCCGCCAGCCTGAATACGAGTCCCATCTCTACTGCGCTTCTTATTATCCTCGAATTTTAACAGAAATTCTTTTCTCTCCAGGTCCACCCTTTTTGCAGCCCTAACTGCTTCCTCAACATTGTTGAAAGTGGAGTGAATAATAGCCTTACGAATCCGATCACATACTGCCCATTGATACTTTTCAGCCCGTTCCTCAGGTGGTCCAGCAGAAGAACCTAGAAATCCCAACAGTCGATAAAACCGGTCTGTAAAATCAGTGAGTGATTCATCGTTTCGTTGACGGATGTTATCATACTCCCTCCTGTATGCTGCTTTATCCACATTCGTAAAATACTTGTCGAAGAATATGGAACGAAAATCATTCCAAGATAGAGTCTCCATGAACTGTTCGCCTCCTCTTTCAGCTACCACATTCTCCCACCATACTTGAGCATCTTCCTCCAGCTTATAAGCAGCTAAACCCGCCCTGTACTGCTGATCAACTCTAAGCACGGTAAAAATTTTCTCAATGTGAGCGATCCAGTCTTTGGCCACTGCAGGTGTAGCCGCCTTAGTGAATGATCGTGGTTTCTGCTTTTGAAATCGTGCTAGCCAAACGTCAGCACCAGTTGGGTTTGGATTCGGGTTTGGATTTGGGTTTGGATTCGGATTCGGATTTGGGTTTGGATTTGGATTCGGATTCGGATTTCGTACCGCATCAATCAAAGTCGGTAGTATAGCAGTAAGTGCTTGGGTCATAGCACCAACAAGGTTTGGATCAGGTCCATTCGACCCGCTAGAATTTCGTGAATTACGACTGGGAGGCATCTAAAATGAAAACATTTCACATTAATCAGAATAACGTGAATTAGAAAACAGCCCTATAATATATAGAGAACCTAACCCAATGTCTACCCAATCCTCACATGTCTTAATTTATTTAGTTTAAGTTTTCTACAGGAAGGAGCCTAAGCTCTGATACCATAGCTGTAACACCCCAACCCGGGTAGGGCTGACGTGTCACACAAACAGTAAATCAGAGGTTCATTACGATAAGTTTAAAGTAATAGGATACACACAAATCCTTACATGGTCCACATAACTTAAATAAAGTCTTAAAATCAAAGTACTTATTAAATCTTATTAATCCAAATGTTCTCATCCTAACTTCTTGAATTAACACTCTTCACTCGTTCCCCTGAGCCCCTTGAGTACCTGCTATAACAATAAGAGAAAACAACAAAAGAAAATACGGCTGAGCCAAAGAATGCTCAGTAACGGAATAAACAATAGCAATACAATGGTCGATCATGATAACAATGAGATGATCAAATCGAAAATCAAATGATAATGATCATCTAAAAAGAATACCCATGTGAGCCAGTAACAATAACAATTAACAATGTGTACATTAGCTGCAGTTCTAATGCACCAGTATGTGAGATAGGAATGTGGGCACACACACCTAACCATCTCACCAATAAACAATAACAATGATATCCTAGGATCGATCCATACGCCTCCTTTAACAATAATCAATATGTGTCACAACTTAGCACATAATAATAATGTAGAGACGCTGTGGTCTAATCGCTCTGCCACAGATAGAGCACGTCACTTGTGCCACAATGACGCCCTATGTCCCCATAGGTGGATGTGCTCGGGTATGGAGGTCAATGATACAATCAATCAAGCCAATATAACACAATAAGTTACACTAGTGCTCATAACCCTTAATCAAGGCCACTAGCTATAATCAATCATTTAGGAAGCATGTGACAATGAGTACAAAGCAAATAAAGGCTATCACATGCAAACAATATCAATTATACAATAAACACTTATAACAATAACCTTATAGATTTAATCACCAACAAGTCAAATTAAGAATTCAAAATACCGATCAAGAACGAGAGGTATTCATGCTACGAGAGGGAAAGGTCGGAATCCGTACCTTATACACGAATGACAATATTTCAGAAACAAAGTCTAGGCTCGGTTAACGCCGTGAGAACCTACGATAACATAACGCAAATTATAGTTTGACATATTCCAGTTCTGCCTCTGTCTTTTCGCACTCGTTAAAAATACTAAACGACGTCTAAAGATTCTGAAAATCTCCAGTATACTAGTTTAGTGAGTTCTGAACAACTTTCATTTAGAAAAGTTTCTGATTTGGATTACCGAAATATGAGAAAAACGTAGATCTTTACAGCTGCGCAGAACTGCTAGCTGTTACGAAAACGACTATTTAGAGGTCTAAACGAATGAGTTTTTCGATGTTTTATATACCAACAGATTCGTCTTTCGACGAACTTCGTCATGGACATAAAGTTTAACTGATTTGGATCTGTTATGATAAAGTTATGGCTTCCGTAAGTTGGCTGTAAAAATACGGAACTAATCCACTATTTAAAACTTATTTTTAAACAAAATGGACTATTTATAATGTTTGTTAATATTATATATAATCATAACTATCAGAAATTATATCTTATTCATTTACATAATATGTCAATATTATTTTGAAACATAATAATGATCCATTATTAATTAAATAATAGTATTTTAACTAATTAATAGTGTTTTCAATAAACATATTTTATAGAAATATTAAAGCATTTAAATAAACAATTTCTATAAAATATGTAAATGGTCTTAAAAATAAAAAGAGTTTACAGAATTGGTTTTTATAATTTTTGGTAATTTTCTGTATTTTTAAAAGTATTAAAAAGCCTAAAAAAAATATTGGGAGAGGGCCGGGTTCGAACCCGTGACCTTCTCCCCATAATCCCACACCCAAACCACTAAACCAAAGGCATATAGCCGCATTAGCATTCATCTTTCAATTGATTTAAGCTGTCCCAGCCAAACACCCCAATTCATTCGAACCCTAAATCGAATTTGGATCAAATTGACCTATCAACCGATTATGATAATGAAATTAAGCTTAGGGTTTTTATTCCCTATGTAATTTCGAGTATAATGCTATGTTCAATCGCCTGCTAAACAATCCCGAACCCCAAAATCCCCAATTTCTAAAACGTATAAACCCTAGAAATGATTTCACTTCAATTGAGCATCAAAACAATGTTAATAGCAAAATTAATGATGGGGCTTTCATTCCTAGTCTAGAATCGAGTATGTTGGTAGTTTTAATTACCTGTTTTGAAGTTGATTCGATGATGAACCCCACGATGAACAGTCGCGACAGGAATGAAGATCAATTGCTATCCAAATGCTAATGATATTCAAATTCCTCTTACAGGAAGCTTTTAATGGATGAAAGGATCGAATGCCCTCTATCTATTTTGTGAATTGATGCCTATAAGGCAGCGAGCGACTGAGTTGCAGGTCCGCGGCAAGATGATGATCGAATCAAGGTTTGTGTGTGTTAATTGGTGAAATTTAGAGTATAGTCCGTTTAGAAATCTTCGTATCATTGTGTATATGCGTTTGATTCGATTATTATTGAGTTTTGAATGCGATTCCAGGTTGTAAAGAATCCGACAACCTTCACGTGGTGGTTAGATCGCACCCATGATCTGGTTTTTCGAATTGATGGTGGTGTTGAGTTCGATTCTCGATCTAGAACGGTTCGTATAATTTAATTGGGTTAAAAATGATGTTTATTCGGTGTTCGGGTGTTGCCGGAGTTCGGCCGGAGAGTGGCCGGAATAGGGTGGCCGACGGCGGTGATGGGTTTTGGGTTTGTGAAAATGACAGAATGGTCCCTCAACTTTCTTCTTTTATTATTTTGTGGTTAAAACTTTTGAAACAAGTTTCATAAATTACCGAACAGCCCCTGAACTTATTTAAATAAATTTTAATAAATCTTATAAATTATTTTTATTATTATTATTATTATTATTATTATTATTATTATTATTATTATTATTATTATTATTATTATTATTATCATTATTTTATTACGGGTATTATAACTGATCACGGTACACTCACTTACGTACATATTTTTGGTATTTACATTTATTATTTACTCATTAAACTAATTTCCTATTCCCTAAATATTTAAGACTCCTGTGCTAAAGCTCCACTTCTATTCATAGTAGTAAAAATGAGCAACAACATTTGTTTTTGCAAAATTGAACTCTTATGTTGAGGATCAACATCTACTAATAATAGCAAATAAGAAATGTTTGCAATTAGATACCAATTCCCTTTTTCATTTGAGTGGTTTGATGCACTTTCAATACAGATACTGTGTGAACACCACAATTGAAGATAAAACAGGGTTTGCTGAGGTTGTGTTCTACAACAAGGCCATGACTGATATTCTAGAAATTAGCTGCTTCGATATGGTGGTAACACGCGGGTTCACAGATCCAAAAATATTACCTGACATCATCTGCGCGATTAAAGGAACATCTTGGCTTCTACATCTACAACTAAAAAAAGATGGTTCAATATATGTCTCAAGAGTTTTTCAATCAACAAGGTCTCTTCCTATGACAGAAATCAACACAACTATATCACAACCAGAAACACCTTCGGCAAAACAACTAAAAAGACCTCGAGAGCATTCACCAGGTGCGTAAACACATTCTTAATTTCTAAAAAACACTTGCATCAAATACATACTGACTGGTCTTTCTTTGCCATTTTCTTTGGTATAATTTACAGAGACAGGTACATCGCAAAAAAGGCCGAGACAGCTACACCCAGGTTAAATGTGGTACCAGTATCTTTTGCCCTTTTTTTGGCCAACCAATGTAAATAGCTATAAAAGTAAGTCTACCGCAAACATCGTAATAAACTTTCAAACACCTTTCATTTTGGTCTTCGCGCGTTTATTATATTACTTTGCTATAAAAACGTTATTAAAACATCTAACATATTTTTTCACTGCAGATCCTAAAAGTTCCCCAGCCACAACACTTTTTGCAACTACATGTAGATGAGGACAATACAAAGCTCTTTTGCTATATCGTTTTTAGCCACCTATGAAAAAAATCATAAATTAGCTACAATGTTCTCCTATGTATTGTTCTTCATTATGTAGATAAACTAAATACATAAAATCTTTCACGTATTATTTTGTGTCGTATGAAGTTGGAAGCAACTCCTGTAAGATGGAGTTATTGATAAGGTAAGAAGACCCGTCGTATCGCGCGGGGGCTTCTTACTAGTTTTTCTTGAACAATCAAATGAGGTTGAATAAATTCATGAAGACATATGTATATATTGAGATAACCTTTCTCAGCATGGTCAAAGCAGCTGGATTTCCAGCGCAGGCACATAGGCAAAAAGGGTCCTTCAACAGAAACTTTCTTTCTCAAAACTGACTACTTTTAAGATTTCTGGATTTCTAGAAAGGTCCAGAAACTTGTGACATCTGTAAAACCCTTGCAAGAAAAAGCATTTTAAATATTCTCAGGAAATGATGAAAAGTACTGAAACAGAATCAAAGCCCATTATTATACGTACGTGTTGAGGCCCGACGCTTTTAGATCATGGACTAAGGCTCCTTGTCTATATAATACGGAATGGGTCGGGTAAGGTTGACCCACTCAAATATGTTCTCCCTTTATGGAATTAATATAATATAATTTGATTATAGTAATATGATTACAAAACTATACTAATCTATCTATTATAATAAAAGAAGGTTTTGGGTTGACACTTGGTAAAATTCTAAACCTTCTAATTTTAATTTTGTCACTTCTCTCTCTTATTAAATTATTACATTAACTACTAATCATAATATTTATTTTATTATATTAAAAATAGTTTTTAAATAAGTTAAAAAAAAGGTGTTTTATTAAATTAAAAATTCTATACTATGTATTTAGCAACTGCCATGAATAGTTTCTTATGGGGTTTTAAACATTGGCCATGTATCTTTTGTAAATGTTCATGTTTGGTCCCTATGTGCATGTGCTTAAAGCACTTTGTTGGCTTTCGGCTTTTCACTTTCTTCCTCTCCATCCTTTTTTAGAGAGAGAAACGCGGTTTACGGTCTTGGCCCCGTGGTTGTCGTCACTTGTCGCCGCTACTTCCGCTTCACCATTCGCGGTGCTAGTCGTTGTGGTGCGGACCGCTTAGTCGTCGTTTATCGTTGTTTCAAAGGTTATTTGTGACGATGGCGGTGTGAGCATCATCATGGTGGCGGTGCCGCCGCTTTCTTTCTCCGGTAACATTATTTGGCTTATATCATTGCAATAGTTGTGGTGCCTATAGCCGCCTTACCTCCTGTTCTGGTTGAGGTCGGCCTGGTGATTGGTTCCTAACTATCCTGGGCTCCATCAGCGGGGAACGATGGCAGCGTTACCTCCTGATTCTAGCGAAGCTATTCGGGTATGCATGTTTAATCGGCTCGGTGATGATGTGCGAAAGCTCATCTGAGAGTTGGGGTTTCACTTAACCCTGATAGTGTGTTGCATCTATGGGTTTTTCATGCTTACTTGTTGTTTCTCTGCTGCTTGGGGTTTTGTTTTGGGTATTTCTAATCTAAACCCTCAATCTTGGTGTTTCAATTTAGTTGCATACTGTTATTAACGGTGATGATGGGCAAGGCGACCTTGAACCCTAATCTTTTATTTTGGTCTGTGACGGTGGTGCTGTTTCGGTGCTTATAAGTCGATGATGATGACGACCCGTCATCTGAGACCCATGTCTATGTGTTAGTTTTCATTGATTGTTTGAGATCATTAGGGTCTTACATTGATTTGTTTTTGGTTAATTGAAGATGGTGGCTATGCTACATCGATGATTGTTTCCCTGAGACGTCACTGAATCGGTTATGATTACGGGACCCATTAGTTGTAAGCATTGCTATGATGACTGTGACAAAGATGGTTCTTGGCGTGACATAATCAGTGAGGACATGTATAGTGTTCTGCGTTTGCAACCTGTTTTGCAGCCATGATAACCCAATACCCAGATCTAAGCCTAATTGTTATTCTTTTTTAAATAATATAGTTTGTCTTTTGGTTGCTTTGTTAACATATACATTAATTAATGTGTTACTGCCAAACTTGTGACTTTTTAAAACTAATCGTTTTATATGACTTTAATTTGGTTTGGTTTGGTTTATGTGTTTTGAGGTAAATTATATTGGTTTAACCGTCATGCACCTTTGGTTAACTTTGTATTTTAAAACGAATAGCAGCTCCGTAAAAAAGGTTGTGATGGTAAGAACGTGATGATCAGACAATATGCGTTTATCTAAGCCTTGGTTTAAGCGATCTGTTATGCGCCTAGTTATTTTAAAACATCAACTATGAGGTATTATAAGTTTGATTTGTCAAATAAATAAAATTTATATAAAGAAAAATAATTAAAATTTAAACTTATAATAAAATATTTTTAAAAATAACATCTTTTAAAACAGTTTGATTTGAAACAAAAAATATTTATTTTTTAAAGAAACCAAAATTTAAAGAAAATGTATTTATAATTTTTACTCATATGTAATTTTAATCATATTTTATCTTAAAATATCATTTTATAATTAATAAAGAGTAAATTTCTGTTTTGGTCCCTGAGGTTTTGCAGAAGTTACTAGTTCAGTCCAAAAGGAATCTTTGATCAAATCGTGCCCTATGGTTTATGTTTTTTAACGAATTTGGTCCCTAACCCTAACGCCGTTCATAAAATCTGTTAAGTACGTGCACGTGCCCCTCACGTGAGGGGCTTTTTCGTCTTTTCCAACCCTCTATGCATTTTAAAACCCCCCAAATCATACGTACGTTGTTGTATCTTCTTCTCCCCCTTCTGTGTTCGTTGTTGTTGACCATCACCACCATGGTGATCTGTAAATGTGGTGCGCCTACTACGATTCGCACCTCTTGGACGTCTGCAAACCCTGGTCGAAGGTTTCACTGTTGTTCACGCAAGGTAACTCCCTTTCTGCAATTGCAGGTATGTGGTTTTGTAGCCTGCAATTGCAGGTATGTGGTGCGCCTATCTGTTTTTTAATTTTTTTGGTCTTGCCCTAACTCCCTTTCTGCAATTGCAGGTATGTGGTTTTGTAGCCTGGGCTGATCCTCCTGTATGTGATAGTTGTAATGTTATTGTACCGGGGTTACTTAGAAAAATCAACCACAAGGCTGCTGAAAATCGAAGACTTAAGTTAGTGGTTTTCATAAGTTGGATGTTGTTTTTTATGTATTTCTTTTCCACTTGACCTTAATTGGTGTAAAGGTCAAGCTTTTGGTTGAATGATAACTATGTATTGTTACTTTTGTTGGTGTAATGGAAATGTATTTGACTTTTGGTTGAATGATAAGTATGTATTGTTCTTTTCCATTGTATGTTACTTTGTTTGTTGAATTGGTAATATATTTATGTAGAGTACTGAAAATAGAAGTGCTTGTAATGAAATAAGTAGAGTACTACTAATATTAATCCCAAAAGTAATGGTTCTAATGACCAGTTACAAACATTCCAACCACACATTGTTCAATACCAACAACTACAAACATCCTTAAACACTGGACCCTACACTTCTACAAACCAAATAACCAAGGCAAACACACACTACACTTTTGATTAAACACTGGACCCTGCATCTTGTGTTGTTGAAGCAGTTGCATCTTGTGTTGTTGTTGAAGCAGTTGCCAATTTGCAACCCCTTTTGTTGTGACCCTTTTGATTACATAGTGTACAAGTAACAGGCTTACCCTTCTTGGTCATCTTCCCAGCAGCACTTATTGTTTGTGACAACTCTTCAATTGATTTTTTTCTAGCTTTCTTGGGCCTTCCTATTTGGATGTGATGTTTTGGTGGTAACAATGAAGTAGGGCAAGCTGATGGAGTCCATATTTCTTTGCCATTGATTGGGTCAATGGTGTTCTCATAAACTTTCTTCCATGTGCTCAGCCAATAAACCTCATCTACCCAAGTCTCAGGTATTCCAACTTCTATCCCATTCACTCTCATATCCCAGTTAACAGCTACAGCATGCTTGCAAGGCATGCCTGTTAATTCCCATTTTCTGCAAGAGCAAGTCTTGGCACTCACATCCACAACACACTGATCATTCCAAGGTCCACTCACTTGATATTTGCTTCGCCCATTCCATATTACATTATACTGTGATGCTTCTGTTTTAATTTGGTTGAATGTCTTTGTTGCTATGGGTGTCAATGGACCATCACACCTAGCAATCAACCTGTTCACCACCCCAATTCTTCTCATCAGATACTCTCTTATGTACTCCAAGCAAGTAATGATGGGTTTGTCTCTGCCTCCTATGAGCTGTTTGTTAAAAACCTCACACAAATTATTGAGTAGAACATCACACTTAGACCTCCCTGTCATTGAAACCAGTCATTAATCACTTGTACAAATAGTAGGAACTTAGTTCTTATAATAACATTAAACTTACCACTAAAATGGGATCTTGCCCAATGAATTGGTGGTATTTCTTGCAACCATTTGTGTAATGATTGATCTTGGTTTCTGATATCATCCATGTGTTTGTTAAACTGTGGAATGGTTGTTGCACTTGCTGTTTTCCATAGCATTTCTTTGAATAAGTTGCCTCTCCATTTTGTTTTCATATTCTCATGTATATGCCTAAGGCAATACCTATGCTCAGCACAAGGATACACCTTCTTGATAGCAGGTATGATGCCCTACAAAATAACAATAGCATTAAATTTCAAGTACCATAATTGAAATAAAAATAAGCTTAGTACCTTTTGTCTATCACTCAAGAATGTGAAATTTGATTGCCTGCAAAGATCTAGGTCAGCACCAAGCAACTCTAAGAACCAAGTCCATGAACTGCATGATTCTGCTTCAACTATTGCAAAAGCTACTGGATAGATCCCATTGTTAGCATCAACACCCACTGCTGTTAGAATCTGACTAGGGAAAGGCCCTTTCATGAAACAACCATCTAAACCTAACACCTCCCTCCCACATTGCTTAAAGCCTGCTTTAAGTGATGCATAACAAATGTATATTCTTTTAAATTGCCTACTTTCACTGGTAGGATTGAATTCCCTTTCAACTTCAATCTTAATTGTTGTCCCTGGATTGGATCTTAGCAGTTCATCACAGTAATCCCTTAAAAGTAAATATTGTTTGGTGAAGTCCCCTTGAATCTTCTCTGTAGCCATTACTTTTGCCCTAAAAACCTTCTGCAAGCTGATCTGCACTTGATATTTCTTTTGGACCAGATCTTGAAGAACTTTGATGGGTATTCCCGGGTTTGATTCAACTGTGGACTCTATCTCTTTAGCAACTGTACTCACAGTGTACAACTTCACCTCTCTAGTTTGTAAACATTTGTGATTCTCATTAAATATCTTAACTACCCAAGCATCTACTACATTTTTTCTAGAAATGTGTAATGTCCAAGGACAATTCTGTCTTTCTACACCTTTACCTTTTCCAATTATTGATGCACTAGCTGTTGACTGACTTGAAGTTTGGGTCCCACTTTCTTGTGTTGTGTTACAATTTTGACCTCCAATAAAAACAGGATTTACACCTGTACATATCACCCTAAACCTCAACTTATCATTTTTATGATAGATAGTTGCCTCCTAGTGACTACAGCATGGTTTTTCACCAAAGTTTTTATATCATCTTTGTTTTTGAAACACTGACCCACATAAAATGGAACTGCATCTACATTCTTGGATTTCTTCTTTCTCTTTCTAAACTTATTCACAGCAGTAATCAACAAATCTTCCTCATCTGTTCCACTATCAAAGTCATCTAGGTCAAATTCCTCATCCTCATCATCTTCCCCCTCATCAACATCATTCAATCCCTCATCAAAATCTGCTTTAAATGACCCCATGTCAACATCTACATGTTCAACCATGTTATCTGTGTCATGCAAATCTTCATCATCTGGTTCAGCTTCATCATTTGCTTCAGCTTCATCATTTGGTTCAGCTTCATCATTTGGTTCAGCTTCATCATTTGGTTCAGCTTCAACATCACTTAATCCCTCATCACTTTGACCCATTCCATAGTTGAAATCCATAAAAAATTGTTCATTTGGACCCTCACCCTGCTCTGTAGTTGTTTCACCTTCACCCTGCTCATTCATAATTGGACCCTCACCCTGCTCTGTAGTTGTTTCACCTTCACCCTGCTCATTCATAATTGGACCCTCACCCTGCTCAACCTGATTTTGACCCTCACCCTGCTCATTCTGCTCATTCTGCTCATTCACAATTGATCCCTCATTCAAAGTTAGAAGTGGTAGCTTTCTAGAAGCTTTTCTTAAGGGTTTCAGTTTGGATGGTTTAGGCTGACTAGAAGTCGCATCAGTAGGTTCTAATTCACAAATTTTAACTTTACTAGGGGACTTGTGAAATACATTGAGTCTTGATACCCAATGTTCTATATACACCTCAATGATCTTAAACCGTTCAACATATTGCAACATAGATATGACATCTTGATCAGTTCCTAGTGCTCTAATACCAAATTCTAAGTTCATATCAGGAACCTTATAATGATAAAACATTATTTGATCTTTAGGATAACCTAACTCTTCGACCATTGCATTTACCTCGATAACAGAGAATTCATCAGCATCGATCATGTCCACATAGTTGATCTTACCATCCACATAAGTCGTAGCTGGTTCCGTGATGAAAACTCCCCCATGAAATATCTTCAAACTGAATAAAGTAGGGTTGTCTCCATACGTAGCGTAGGGATCAAATCGTTCACCTGTAGGTCGAAGAAACCAAAGTGTAAGCACCATTCTTGCATCAAATCGTTCTCCTTCACTGATTCTTCAACATTTACAGTCAAGCGAAATCTCTGAGAGGATCAATGGGAGTGGAAGGGTTTTAAGTTCAAGGGGGTTTTAATGCATAGAGGGTTGGAAAAGACGAAAAAAGCCCCTCACGTGAGGGGCACGTGCATGTACTTAACAGATTTTATCAACGGCGTTAGGGTTAGGGACCAAATTCGTTAAAAAACATAAACCATAGGGCACGATTTGATCAAAGATTCCTTTTTGGACTGAACTAGTAACTTCTGCAAAACCTCAGGGACCAAAACAGAAATTTACTCATTAATAAATTATTACTACTTAACTATATAATATATTATTTATCAACCCGTATAATACACGGAATACTAACCTAGTAGAATAATAATCGAATGTTTCTCATATAGCACTTTAAAAAGGTAAGCAATTGAATGCACTTTGCTGACTTTTGATAACATGTATACACATCAAATAAACTAGGATGAAACATAGGATTCGATGGATGATTCGGTATCCTTTCTTAATTGCGTATATAATGGCAGCCCTTCCTAAATAGTCTATGGAGCGTGTGCTTCCTATTTGTAATCTTTTTCAAATGTTGCTGCTAGGTTGTCACCTGCTATGTCGTATAGGACGTCTCCTTTTACACATGATTAAAAGAGAATACAATGACATTGGTACCTAGGGGTTCATGTGTGTTAAACTTAGCCATTTTCTTCTTGTTCTTGAATCTGTACATGAAGAGTCGTAAAGGAAGACGTGAGATCTGATTGTCTCAGTCTCAAATTTGATATTGGTGTTGTAATCAAGGAATTAAATCCCACTGATTGTACCAATACCATCATTTCGTCATACAAAAGCTTAGTGATGTGATCAATGTGACGAAGGATATATATATATATGTATATATATATATATATAGGGGAGGGTTCAAGAGAAAACCATTTTACTCTAGAAAACCAAAAAAAACCATTAATCCACCATTGATTAGTGTAATCAATGGTTGAAATCATGTAATGGTAATATTGTAAATAAATGTTGTTTTAAGGATTAAATCAAAAGCCTCTAAGGGTATTTTAGGAAGACTAAAAGTGGTTTGACTTGAAAGTTTCTCAATAACTAATTATCTCTTAAAATATGCATTCTCTCTCCTATCTCATCTCATTTATTATTTTTTTTCTCAACATTATTGATCTATTTATAATAAACTAAACTGAAGAAAAAAATAATGAAGAAGTTGATAAAGAGTAAATCTAATAACCGATTCATGCTTTATGACGTGTCAAATATGTATACATATTTAAAACGCAAGCTTACGTATATGTAAGCATGGGTTTATATGTATGTAAATGCATTGTTTATGTATGCGTAAGCATAATTTGAAAAAAAAAAGAAGTGTGAATGAAAAGACAGGAAAATAGAATTGAGAGCTCATATATAAAAATACACTAAAAATCTTTTAAGCCTAGATGCTTACGTATATGTAAGCATAAATTAATGTGTATGTAAATGCACCGTTTACGTCTATGTAACCAAAAAAACACTAAGAGTGAAAACATGGAGAAGAAGAACTGAGAACTCATATGTAAAAGATACTAAATTCTTTTGGTTACGTATATGTAACTACCTGACACATAGTTTCATCTTTTGAACCCACATGCTTACGTATATGTAAGCATAGACGTAATTGAGGTTATAAGCAACTTAATTTAAGTAAGAAGAACCAAATGACCTACTTACATATACACAATTCAAGTTACAGTCAACTTAAGCTTGAGTAAGAAACCCAATTACATATACATAACTCAGATCCAAGTTACGTATACGTAACTGTAGTTATAAAGTACCAAATCAGGAAAAAACATAAGATTAGGTTGTTCTTAATGATCGATGGAAGTATAAACAAGAATTCTTCAAACTCGATTTATTGAGATGACAATGGAGTTATAAACAGTAATTCTTTAAGATCAAACTATTCCTCCTTCAAAAAGTACATCGATTCGAGTTATCGATGGATATTAATCTTGATGTCACCAGGATCAAGATCTTGAGCTTGATATTCTGCATCTATAGAAGCGAAATATTCTGATCAATTTGTATTCCTTGATGGTTTAGAGTTTAGCAATCTATTTGTAGTAAAATTGTTGAACATAGTATGAACTTAATCATTGTAATCTTCATCTCTAATTATCATCTTCATCTTGATTCATCATCTTCATATGTGAACGTGAGTGGCATGTTTAATAAGGTTAATTTTAGGGTTTTTAGATGAAAGAATCAGGGAAAAAACGTAGAGAGAGAAAGAGAAATCATATAATTTAAATTAAATAGATACCAAAATATTAGAGGTGATTTTTACAAAAATACCCTATATATGTGCGCGCGCGGGCGCGCGCGCGGGGGCGTGTGTGTGTGGGCGTGTGTGTGTGGGCGTGTGTGTGTGTGGGCGTGTGTGTGGGTGGGCGTGGGTGTGGGTGTGTGGGCGTGGGCGGGTGTGGGGGCGGGCGGGTGTGGGGGCGGGCGCGGGGGCGGGAGCGGGGGCGGGCGCGGGGCGGGCGCGGGGGCGGGCGCGGGGGCGGGCGCGGGGCGGGCGCGGGGGCGGGCGCGGGGGCGGGCGCGGGGGCGGGCGCGGGGGCGGGCGCGGGGGCGGGCGCGGGGGCGGGCGCGGGGGCGGGCGCGGGCGCGGGCGTGCGTGTGTGTGGGTGTGTGTGTGTGTGTGTGTGTGTGTGTGTGTAACAAGCTTGGAGCATTAGATATATACGCTCCAACTTAAGGGATAATGTTAGAATATATTATGTTTAGGCGTTAGCCGAGTAACATAGATATATGTATTCTGTGTTATATACAGTGTGGACACTGGTAACATATTAGGAATCTCTATGTAGCATCTCATCTTTCACCTTCACAAACCCTATATACAATCTTAGGAATCTGTACTTATTCAATAACACTCACTTAAAGTTGCACTTTGCTTCGAACACTACTTGTGTAAGCTACTTAGAGCTTTAGACTTCATACAACAATAGACTCGGAACTATTAACGATTATTATCGTATAGTATATTATTAAATTATTAAATTGTATTAGTTTGAATATCTCATGTATATCTCTCGGTTGTATATATCTCCTCCTATTTAGGAGATTTAGGTGGGTTAAATAGTTACTAAGAGTTATCAAGTTATCTTTTGTATCATGTATATATTGAGGTGAATGATTAATGAGAAATCAACTTTGATCACAAAGATTATCAAGAACTCCCAATTTTCACCTAAAATCACCTAAAAAACTTACTTTTGTTTTTCTGCTTTAAATTTCAACGCGTTTCTAGCCTTAAATTGCTACTTTTCATTACACATTAACTCGAAACATGTTGCTAAGATCCTAATCAAATCTATAATCGGTATGACACATCTTTTCTCTCTAAGTTGGTATTTATTTGATAAACTTTGCGGTGGTGATCACTTTCGTATGTCATTGCACTTGTTGGTGATTTTAGTATCATTAATGTCAACTTATGTAGGTGAATTTACTTAAAGATCATACAAGAAACTGGAATAAACATTGACAAGAGTAAGGAGGTGTAGGGTGCACACTTATTCAATAATAGTCTAATTTTTTAAATCGTGCAGGATGCACACTCATTCAAGAATATTCTGATTTTTGGAATCAAGAAACCTTGATAGTTCAAGGGGGCGGACCCCCTGGACCACAGGTCAAGTGGCGTCCAAGGGCCAACACTATGGTGGTGTCGAAACTATGATCATTAACAACTTTGGCCATGAATGGTAATTGTATTGAGCATCACAATTGAGATCATCAATAGCAGCCGAGCATCGGTAGCGACAGAAACATCAGCAGTAACTGAGTTTTTGAAAAGTAAATATGATCAGCAGCAACTACTGATCAAGTTCCTGCTGATGTAACTGTCAGGAGGTTAACAGTTATGCCTTTTTCGTGAAAAGTTGCAATGGTTCATTGAAATTGTTCAACCCTTATATAAAGGTATCACTTGGTCTGATTTCGATAACTCTGTACACACGATCTTCACAGAAAAATTCATACTTGTTCTTTGAAAATTACTTTCAGTTTTATCCGATTGCTGATTTCTTATACACACGAAATACTTTACTCTGAAGTGAATTCCAAACATGATTCATTAAGCCATCGACGGTAATTAAAAAATCCAAAAACACAACACTTGTATGGTGAAAAAGTGCACAACAGTAAGCATTCATAGTAACCACAGAATTCCATCTGATATGTAAGCAATTTACATGGTCCATAATGCAGAACCATAAAAAGGGCACCTACAAATGTGTCATCTGTTAACAATAAAGTCTCTTAGGAGCAGGGAATAGAACATGGTTCATCAGTGCAAGAAAGCATTTTTTTAGCAATTGTAAGCAACTCCTTAAACATGATTTATCTCATAAACTGAATTGGAACCAACAGATAAGACAGGTTATTGTTCAATCATAAACATGTAAGAAGGCATTTCGAATATGTCAGCAAGAAACAAATAAAAAACTAAAAATTAACATCACATGAGCATAACTTACATGTAATTGGCAATCCAGCTTGACATTGTTTGCAAAATGCTCACGTTTAATCATCTGGAGAAGGAATTTGGAGGTGAAATATTGAATGAGGTTATGAACCCTAGAAAAGACGAGCAGAAATTTGTCAAAACATGTTCCCCCCTTATATGCGCTTTAATTATTTCTTACCCTAT
Source organism: Flaveria linearis (assembly GCA_024085815.1). Taxonomy (NCBI): domain Eukaryota; kingdom Viridiplantae; phylum Streptophyta; class Magnoliopsida; order Asterales; family Asteraceae; genus Flaveria; species Flaveria linearis. Next base: position 88,255,693 of record CM044007.1, read on the forward strand.
TCAACCGAAGGAACTGAAGGAACAGGACCCGAGCCAAGTGAAAGGTAATTTTATAACTAGCCCTGATAATAACCATTATTATAGTATTATTATGCCCTAAAATTTGATGGTTAATAACCTTTATCTTTCTTCTTATTCTTTTTCTTTTTTATAGAATAACTTTTCCCTGATAATAATAATAATAATAATAATAATAATAATAATACATTTATTAACTTATTATTCGTTTTGCCACCTCTATTAAACTTGTTGAGGCCTTTAATAGGGCCTGTACTAGTCTACAACAGTCCAGAGTTACATATAAAAACGCAACACAGCCAAGCTACAAGGGTTAGTGAATAACAAACATGCTATGCTGCTAACGGCATTTATTCATATTATTTTTATTTATTTAAAGTCCCAACACTTAAACAGGTTTGGATGGAAACATTTTATCATAAATGACAAGCACTTTCTTTCGATCATCACGCACTTGATAATTAAGTATTTCAAGTGAAATAGTAGTGTTTCCAGATGGACGACGACACCTAGCACGGTGCTCTTGAATTCTTTTAGCCATTTCTGAACACATACTGTCGATGGCATCAAGGATGCCAAATTTACGCGCCACTTTGTACCCAACAAATGAGACCACATAGTTTAGCAAGTGCACCTGCATCTTTACAATATCTGTACAGCTACCACGACGGATAAATGATCTCACAATTGAATGATAATCCAGAAGTCCACCGTATGAGACTCTTAAATCAAATGCTTCTTGATTGATTTCTGCTATCAGCTGCCTGAACCACCTGTCATTATATAAGAGAGCCTGCAAAACAAAACAAAGTGCATTATAGTGAAATGAAAATTACGTCTGGAACAGCACTAACCTAAAATGAAATTCATGACTTTGTGTTTAGTCTAAAGGGTTTGGGTCGAACATGTTAGCTAAAAGGGTCGTGCTAGGGTCGACCTTTTATATCTTAACATAAACTAGTAGGGTACTTCATACCAAAATTAAAAAGATCCTATATTATTACCTTCGCAAAAAGAAACTTGGCAGCCCGATTTCCAATTTGGGTACATACGCAAATAAGGTCTTTTGGATGATGATGCATTGTGAAGTCCTCGGTCAAAGACAAACGTTGAAAGTTGATTTCCCTTAGGACGTGTACTCGTTCTGCAAGGTTCTTAAAGAGCTTGCATCTGGTAAAAGTTTGCAATGAAATCAGTGATTAAAGCATCTAAGTAGCATTATAAAAAAATGATATAAGAAATAAGCAAGCGATGAATATTTACGTTGCAGAAATGCGTGCAATTTCTCTGGCACCATTTGTTGAGATCGCTAACATGATGATGATCAAATCCAGAATTTCCCAGGGTAATTGTGTTAAATAAACCATCTTCCTTCTTTTGGATCGGCAAGGACATGATTAACATGACAATACGTCATTAACTAAGAACAATTCTTTTGATCTTAAACAGATGAAGAAAGACTTACTTAAAATTGAACAAAAAAAAATCAATAAATAGAAAGAAAATAAAGATTAAAAGTTACATTTCTCTATAATTTCCATTCAACAACAAATATCTGTTTAAAATCTTTGAAAATTTTAAAACTTATAAAGACTTAAAAAGAACACAAACTATGTATCCATTAATAGAAGAAGAAAGTAAACCCTAGAAACTAAATATTTAAAAGATTGCCATTTAAGCATAGGAAGAGGATCTAATAAGAACGGTGTATCTAGTTAAGAAAGGAATCATACTCGATCAAAATTGTTTCAATCATAGGCAGATTTATGAATTGGGGACCATAATATTTACCTCAAGAAATTGTTATCCTCAAGAAGACGACTAAGATGCCGAAGCACCTTCCCGATTATGCTTATGTAGATTTACTTCCTCTCGATGAAAGCAAAATCACATAAATATATAGAGCTAGCGGTGACATAACCAAGCCTTGAATACCACAAATGCCATGAAGTAGATAGCTACGATATTAAATCCCTATAAGAAAAACAGGAGGTTGCACAGGTTAGACATCAACAAATTCATGGTATGCATTGATTGATGAGTTGTTCAAGGTGTACGCAACTATGATTTGTCAAGTTCTAATTGGTTAAGGTAGGATTGAGCGGTGAGTCAATCCATCAATCCAATTTCCAAGAAGAATATTAGTCAAGTTTCAAAGGGGTTTTAAATTACTACTTTTATGTCCAAGTTGCTTCTAAGCTACTCTAGATCGGTTCGCTAAAAGCTCGAGACTAAAGTCTTTTTAATAAAAAACCAACTTCATATGCTAAGCTTGACTACGCTCGCCAGGGCCGTCCTCGAGAATCCATGAAAATTATGGGTCGTGGCTAGTAGAAAAACGGCCCCTGTAATATAAATTCAATAACTCGTGTATAAAAAGTCCATAATTTCATCCCTAGAGGTTGTTCGATCACCCTTATAGAAAAAACAGGCCCTAGTCCCTAAGAGGTTTTATTCGATCGTCCTGAGAGGGCTGTTTAGGCCATTAACAAACCCATTAACAATTCGATCGTTGTGTCCCGATCCCTCTTTTACCACCCCCATCCCAAATCGCAAGTTTTTTATTTGGGTTTTAAATGGGTTTAACTTTTACTAATGAGTACATTGTAGTGAGCTAATTAATATGTTAATGAGCTCTAATGTATCATAGACCTAACATAATCAAAATGTTAATGGCCTAATGAGTTTAAGTTTTTAACAAAGTATATGGGTTTTTTAATGCGTGTGCGTGTGATACAGAACAATTTAATAATTGCTCCCTTAAGAAGATCGTCCCTTGGGCGGTCGCCCACCTCGCACCTCCTGAGAGGCCGGCCTTAACGCTCGCAAGCCTAAACCTACTTATTATTTATATTAACTATAATAATTTATCTAATATAATAAATACATATCACATAGTAAATATTATTATATACGTAATTATGATAAAAAATAACTAAACAGTATTATTATGTTTTTACTTTTTACACGTATAAAATTATAATTATAAATCTATATTAAAAAAATTACATATATGTATAGATAAAATAATGAAATAACTAATAAAAAGTAAATATTGAATTTAAACCAAACTGCCATGTACAAACCCATACCTAGCTCACATCCCTACCAAGCCCACCTCGAGCTTGAAATTTTACCCACGAGCTGAGTTTGAGCTAATATGGAGCTCGAAACAAGTCGAGCTTGAGCTCGAGCTCTATCAAGTTGAAGGAATCAAGGCTTGGCTTGATTACACCCTTAGTTATAGGTAATTGGTAATATGGTTATAGAGTGAATAAATACATTCCTTCTCGGGGGGCATTTATAAGGAAACGAATTTGCAACTATTTTGGTATTAGTGACTTGTTTCATGCCATGCTTTATTGCATGATAGTGTTGTTTGATCCCTTTTGTCATACGAGCACACAATGGACTACGTGTTGGAGTATGTTTGATGCTTATCATTATCATGTTTTAACTTCCGGACTTTGTTCGTAGCTCCAAATCAAAGTTGGTTCGATCGATATTTCTCGAAGCTGATAAGCCACAGGCTCCATAGCTAAGGACTTTGGAGCCATGGTCACTATTTACCTTGCATGTTTGGACCTATAACCCAGTCCATAATGGTACAATTGTCGTAAGTAACATGATGGACTTAACCTCTTAATGATCCAGATAGCATGTGTATTTGATTTCTAACCATACATGACGCTCATTGCCTATATAATATGACTTGCAAATTTCATGGAGATAACCATTTTAGGTGGAATAAGTAGTGTATGGGTTACGCAAGACCTTGGTAGAAAAAGGAATGTAAACCTCCCATGGTACAATAAGCATCTTGGTTAAGGAAGACCTCAAGTGGACCACAAGGTTATTTGAACCTCTTACTTTCTTATTGATTGACATACTTTTTCAAACATAAGTTCTAAAAGAAGCGTAAAGATCCCAAGGTATTTTCTCCTCAACCTAAAGCATCTTCCTCGGATAGCGATATTGTTAAACCTTCATGCCTCGAAACAGTTACGACCTCCATTCGCAATGAGTTCTTTTAAGATTTGTGCATAGAGGTTCTTGATGTATTGTCCTACAAAAAGAATTACAAGACTTATTTACAATCTACTTCAGCTTGTGTTACAAGTACAAGACCTTCCGAGGCGAAGCACACAATCACGTTATGAATCATATATTTTCACATAATGCTTATTACTCCTACATCATATTTTCTACCTTGTCTCTCGTATCTTCTTTCTCAATTGGCATATTAATAGGTAAGGACAACTTCGACTCCTTTATCTCCTTTCTCGACGTCTTTGATGGCCCCATTACCTATTACTCAAATTTTCATTGAACCCTTCAACTTCCATTACACTTATTTTACTACATATAGGTTCCACGTTTTCAATACTGTGTCATACCATGTGTCTATATCTTTTTCTTGAATGTCATACGACTATCCAACTTTCACTTTGCTTTCCTACTTGTTCCCTAGATTCTAGTTTACATCCACGAACTAAGAATTAGTGTCTAATTTATTAAACTATGGCTCTGATACCAACTTGTCCTGCCTTAATTTCTAACTGTGTGACCATTATTGGATTTAAACATTCCAAACTTGGAGCATAACTAAACTAGCACGACGCAAGTCTACAATATACAAAAATAAAACCTTTATATGTGTTCACATTATTTAATTCATAATCGAAGTCACTAATCAAATGCCACAAATCTCTCCTTGATGGCCAAACTCCTCTCTCTTTCCCATTCTTACTAGGGTTTCACTTACTTTATCTTAGAATACATGTTAAAACATGTGAGCTTATGATGGTGAGTTACGTTTTAAAATAACTTTAAAACCTTTCACTTAATAAGACAAAAGATGTGTCATGACAAGCTCGTTTCTCACGTTTTGATAAATCTAGAAACTTCACATGTACAAAGTTTACCCGTGAATCATATTTAGTTTCATTGCTCCCTCTTCTTTTGCCATCATATGACCTACGCTTAGCCACCTAGAATGGACTTAACTCTACCGGCGTCAACCCGCTTTCTCCACAGCCCTCCCAACGACGTTCGGCGATATCAACACACACAAAAACATTATTATGCACTTAGTTTAAAACACAATCTTTCAACTTCAAAATTCATAAAGTCTACAAATAACATTTAAAAGAAATTAGTTGCATGTACTTCAACCCAAAAGAGTATAAAAATGGGCATCTAACACCTTCGCTTATCTCATAACGAACTTGTGGTTAGCCTGAAACCGCGCGTTGACTTGACCCATTGCCTAGACACATAAGAAATTGCTAACCACCCCAACTCGTAGTCACACATTCCTGAGTTGTTGTCACCTTTCGCATTGCTATGTTGTTGTTAGCTTTCGCCTCAGCCGACTGTCTTCAGCCTTGGTTCTCGTCGGTGCTCTATTAGAAAACAAGGTAATCGACTTTGGGTATGATTACTAGGCATGTAAATGAATCGAACGTTCATGAACTGTTCGGCGGGAAGTTCGTTTATGTTCGTCCATTTAATTAAATGAACAAACACGAACAAAAAGATAGTGTTCATTTTATCAAACGAACGAACATGAACACATGTTTTGTTTGTTCATTTACGTTCGTGAACGTTTGTTTATGTTCGTTCATATATGTTCGTTTATTTATGTTCATTTATGTTCGTTTGTTTACGTTCTTTGCTTATGTTTGTTCGTTTATGCATTTAGTGTACATATTTTCTATGATTTTTTGGATGAGTCATTGTGGATAATTTTTTATGAATCATTATGGATTTTTTTAATAGAATCATATTTTTGGATGAATCATGTGTAGTTGAACAATTAATTTACATGTGTTTTTTATGAATTATGATGTGTTAGACTTGTTCGTTTGTGCTCATTAATGTTTGTTTGTGTTCATTTATGGTTGTCAATTATGTTCTTTTATTTTTGTTCGTTTGTGTTAGTTTACGTTAATGAACTATTCGTTTAGCTTTTTAACGAACGACATAAATGAACACGAACATTTTCATTTTCTTAATGAACAAACATGAACCAAAAATTGCGTTCAGTTATGTGTTCGTAATGAACGAACACAAACATGGCGATGTTCATGTTCGTTCGGTTCGTTTACAGGCCTAATGATTAGAATATTAGATCACAAGGGAGAATGAGGGACTCAATCAAGTTCTATCCCTTAATCTCCTTTATTTAAAACCGATCTTGTCTTAATCAACTTAAATTCGGTTAGGGTTCAATCTGCTTATCTCCTATTTACAAGTTTAATATCTTATTAGCTTCAGAACTTTCATTTTTGTCTCGTACTTCATACTTTTTTTATCTCTAAAAATCATCAAACCATTAATAAGTATTTATTCTAACAAAAAAAAGTACAATTGTTCGGTGTGCCTCACAAATAAAAGCCATTAAGTGCTTCTTGACATAGCTACACATCACGCCCACCGAAGCAATTTTTCACCGGCTCGTCGAACCCTAAACGTCAAAGCTAAATAGTAAAAGCTAAACTCTAAACCCAAAAAGCTAAACCCTATTTAGGGTTCCGCTAGAATGAGTTAAATCGGAGTTCGTTTGAGCCGATTCCCTATTTTTTCCTATACCCTTGTCAACCTTTTCCTATTCTTATTATTATAAATAAGTAACTTTTGTTGCCATGTATCGACTTCTGGTAAAGTCTAGATTTTTGTTTCATGCCTCTCTCTCAGTCTCTCCTATTAAAATATAATGAATTTAAATAATTAAATATTTAAAATATAAATCTTCTTATTCAATTAATTTATTAAACTTACTAACTTATAAGAAGATTTCAATTATACTTTATTTTAAAATATACTATTATAGTTCTTAAATCTACATTATTTGTTATTGATAATTCTTAAGTTTTCATTATTTCTAATTTCATCAATTGTTGATGACATCGGACATACAATTCTACATAGAAACTGTTAATTTATACGGGTTACTAACCTAGTTATGTGTGTGTGTGTGTGTATAATTATAAAGGTTTCTAAACATCCCCAACTTCCCCTTTAAGCACAAAAAGAAGATTACCACCGTGTTAACTTTTGTTGTATGATACAATATGAGGCAAATTACAAGTTTTAGGTCACACTCTAACTTATATTTTCTCAGGTCTAAAGCTGAGAAGCTACAAGAATTTATCAGAATAACAGGCTGAGTTGTTACTTGTTACAAACTCCAAACATCTATGATTTAGTATTTTCTAAATTGTTAGGCCCGTTGCAATTATTTCTTTGTACTTTGCTTCGTCTACACTTCCTAATTCTATATGCTTCTCCTTTTTTATTCTTATGAACAGTTTGATGTGTGCAGTATTATATGAAGGAATATTCAGATAATATTATAATAAAGATAAAATAATGAACAATCAACAATAAACACTTGAGAAATGGAGAGAGAGATACAAGAACCTGACAAAATTGCTTAGGCCCATTGCTGAATTGCAAATATTATATGAATTCTTAAAAGTGCCACCCCCTAGCTCTCCAATATTTTCGTGCATTTTCATCATGACGCCTTTTTTTAACTTTTAGAAAAAGCTTATAAGCCATCTCAACTTTATTTGAAGCCAGCAGTTTGTTATTCAATTTAGCACAAACAAGTCTACTAGGGCAAATCCTTTCTTTAGACAATCCTCCATGATGACCGCAGCATTTTCAAGTTGACCATTGTTACAAAGCCCATGAATAATATACTCATAAACTTCTACATCGGAAACATAACCACTTTGTTCCAGTTCATCCCATAATTTCAAAAGCATGCCACATTTGCCAAATCGTGAGAGTCGTTTAAGCAATATCTTATAAGCATTTACTGATATTGTACACTTTGCGTCTTTTGCTTTCTTATAAATCATCATAGCAGCATGTGGTGGACCATAACTACATAAAGATTCAATGAATGAGGTTATTGTCCCTGTAGCAGGAATGATATTCCGACCTAGCATGTCATCAAACAGTTCAAGTGCATCTGCTACCCTTCGAGCTTTAAGAAAAGCAGAGACTATAGGCACATAAGTATCAATGTTTGGTTCACAGTTACACCTCAGCAAAGCATCATAATATTTTAAACACTCATCAATATCTCCAATAGAGATAAAATTAGTTGTCATTGCATTGAAAATAGAAGCATTCAGCACGCATAATTTATGTTCTTTCAAGTTCTCAAAGATCTTAACCGCGTTATCGATTTGACCATCTCTTCCCAAACCCTCGATCAGGTAGCTAAAAGTCAAACTATCAGGGTCAAACCCATCTTCTACCATTTCCTTCAAAACCCTGTCTATTTCATTAACCCTACCAAATTTGGACCACCCACGAATGACTATATTATACGTCTCACCATCATACTTCACTTTCCCTTTCATTTTATTTAGCAAAGCACTTGCAGTGGCTACATGAGAACGCTGACAAAGGCATCGAAGCATAACTTTTACAGAATTCAAATCATATTCCAGCCCAAATTCTTCCAACTTCCCAAACATATGTAAAGCTTTTGAGACTCGTTTGGCTTTAACAAAACTATCCACAAAAATTAACAAACTTTCATTATTAGGGTTCAAGCCTTTCATCCTCATCTCACCCAACACATTCATCATAAAATCAAAGAATTTCCTTCTCCCTAATGCTTTAAGAAGTAGATTGTAAGTAGAAACATCATCAAGCACCTTCCCATGCTCAATTGCCCACTCAAATAGCATAACCATAGATCCGCCATCTAAGTTCCCCCTGTTGACTACATTGGCAACTAAATCAGCATTCACCTCAAGATCAACAGCAGCTGATGTTAATGCACGTTTGACTGCAATTTTTCCATTCAACTTGTGAATGAAAATCCCTCTTAACTTATCTTCAGGTGACAATAACATTTCGGGATACGGGTTATGTTTTTCAATTGAAGATGAGTTGTGACGCCGAATGGGTAACAAGACAGACAGCTGATCCAACACATGGTGTTCGTTGATGTCTTGGGTAGGTTTGTTGTGATTTGAGTTAACTGTTTGAGTTGAAAAGGGTAGCAATGAAATTGAGGAATGAATAAGTGGATAACGGTACCTGATTTGCCTGAGTGTAGCAAGGAACATGACTGTTGAATTTTTAGGGTTTGGGTGGCTGCTGGAGAAGAGGGTGAAGGATTTAAAATCAGGAAGAAGATGAGGCGGCCTCTTCTAGAAGGATTACGTAAACCTGCACAAGACAACGGCAGCTGAGCCTGATTTCGTCTTCACCCCTTTTATCGCATCATCGAATCCCTTCCTCCTTCTTCTCCTCTTTATTGGATTCAATTGTTTCTAGTAGGGTTTCTTTATTTTATTTGATTATCGTTCTTGGTTTTCACTCAACAAGAGAATCAATTAAAGCAATGGAGATGCGGTTACTTCAAATGGTTTGTCCAGTGTTATGATGCACTAACATTTCTTGAAAGTGTGAATTATCAACCTTTCGAATTGCACGTCTTGGGATTTCTATGGTATCTGATTTAAAAGGGTTTTATTAAGGTGATAGAGTTTTTTTTTTTTAATAGTGTTTCTTGATGACTCGAACGTCAAAATCAGTATGTACTGCTAACATCGCATTTAAAAAAAATCACTCGAGTACTAGATAGTTTCAAATGATTTAAAGAAAAAAAAATAAAATCAACCAAACAAAAGACCATCTAACTTTTTACACCTTTATCTTTGGATGAGTAAGACCTGTCACAATAATATAACAAAACATGTATTTTACCTATATCGTAATAAGTTAACAACGCAAGTATTATTAAAGTGTGGATTTTAGTATTTGATTTAGTTATAGATGATGAAGGTAATTTACCTACTACTGACGTCAATTCAGACTACCTTACCTTAACAAAAAGATTAGTAGATGCACTAAAAGCAACAAAAAGATTAGTAGATACACTAAAAGCAACAAAAGAACTTATCACCAACTCAACACTTGCTTTAAGTGTCGTACGTTGACTAATGACTTCAAAATGTTTGTTTCAAATACCCAAGATAATAACGTCGGGTGATTTCTGTTTATACGCACCACAACAAAACGTGTTAGCTAGATTGAAAAATCATTATTTGTCTGAGATAGCATGCTCATGCTACCGTTGTCTTTCTCATTAATTGATTACCCTCACCGATTCTTCACCAGTGACATCTCCTTATGAGATTCTATTTAGATCTCGTCAAGGTTATTTTGTTTTACGCAGATATAGGTATTTATTATATTTATTCTTCGTGATCTTAAGGCAGATAAACTTTCACCCAAATAAATTATTTGTTTATTTCTTAACTATGCTCACAGTGGTAAACTACGCTATCATGATCAACACATGTACACTTATCATCATGTTATTATTTGTTTATTCTTAGTCATTTCTCCCCCATTGTAACCATACCTCGGTATGCAGTCATTTCTCGCGCACCATATCATCTTCATTAGTTTCCACCACTATTCCCAACGCCGCCACCACGTTAATAATTCATTCTTTGCTCCTACATTACTATAAATAGAAGACTGTCATCGTATTACGACTAGCCAAAAGTGCACGTACACTACATTATCAATTGTGTTACTTTTTAACAAACCACATGAACCGTTTATATAATTAACTCTAAACAACATGTTACTAGAAAAAGAACCCTACATACTAACAAGTAAACAAGAATGTCTGGTTGGGACTGCTAGTCAGCCTAGTGTTCAGACCTTCTAGAACATATCCAAGAAAAACCGAGCTTTCCTGGTGACATCAGACCCAAGTCTGGCTGGAAACGATATCCACTCAACAAGGTAAACTCAACATTTAATTCAAACTAAATATAATCATAGGGTACATAAAAGGACACTACGTAAACCTAAGCTACTGCTGCATGATGAACCGAATATGAAAATGCAAAGCTCCAAGCATAACAAAGTAGAAACTATGAACATTCAAGTCCCTGGCAAACATTTGGCCTGAATCAAACAGATTGTCACTGAAAAGCATAGATCTCAATCATCATCCTCATCATCATCATCCTCCTCCTCCTCATCTTCTTCATCATCGCCTCCATCCTATAACGATAATAGGTAAGATTAGAAAACAAAAATTGGATTACAGGAACAGGTAGAAAGTCCCTAAAGTGCACTTCTAAAGCACATGACCTCTCTCCTAGTTCCTTAATTTTTTACTAAAATGATTAAATTATTATCATAATACTATAGCACTTGTAATCTCGGATTTAACATGAATTTTAATAACAAAAATTTAGGATTGTTTTGACAAGCAAATTTCCTCATCAACCCAAACCTCTTTCAAAACATCAAAAAGTACGTTCTTTAAATATATGGGCAAAGACAGTCCACTATAAAAGTGTTCACGTTTTCATATAGATTACTATTACATAAATAGTAAAATACTAAGTTTATTAGAAAGGGTCCATATAAGCATCCTTCCTTCATCAATGGTCTTTTGTAAGATCTTTACAAATAGGTTGCAATAATAATTACTAATTAGTACACCAGATGATGAAAAAGAGGTCCCTTTTCCTTGAAATTAGATTTTGCTTATGTGGTAACAAACCCAGGATCTCGGTGGCAAGTAACCTTACCAAATTTTTTAATTATAATTCTTAAGATCCTTACCCTTTTAGATAAATTTCTTGAAAATGAAAGAAAATTGTATGTAAAAGAAAAAACAATACCTGCCCACTTTCCTCGTCTACCTCAGACTTTGATTTTTCAGATTCTTCATCATCCTCAGCCATACTCTCCTATATATGTGTATGTAAATTAGAAGTGACAATTTTGACCCATTTAATTATTGATTAAGCAATTAAGGTTATGCTATCTGCCTATCTCTCCAACAATTCAAAAGGATAAAACAATATATATATATATATATAAACAAACAAACATACCCAGTGTCTCCCGCTGATATATATATATATATATATATATATATATATATATATATATATATATATACACACACACACGTGAAAAGGGAACGGGCCAAATGAGTTGAATGTGTCAAAAGTCGCCCCAGCCCCCAAGTGATTTTAATGCATACAACCTCAGAGCCTCTTAGATCTTTTTATTCAAGAATAAAATTACTGTTGTAATAACATAATATATTTATGTTATCTATCAAACTAAGTAATAACAAATTTTAGAAAATGGAACAAAAATGTATTTTAGGTCTGCCCAACCCAACCAAGTTTAAGCAGTACAAAAATTTATCGGTTTGGCACACCCATTTTGCCACCTCTTAACATAAATTTAGTAACCTTATAAATTATTATGTTGGTGGAATGAAATGCGCATAGGTAACCTGTTTCTTGTTGTATGCAGTCATTAGTTTTTCATAATCGGTCTTCCTTTTTGCAGCTTTGGCTTCATATGGTGCTTTCTCCTGACAAAAGTAAATACAATAACTAAGCCCATTTAAAAATTAAGAACCCAACCAATTTCATCAATAAGAAAACTTTTGCAAATACCTAAATTGGTATAATGCTTAGAAAGAGGTTTAAATACAAAGTGTATTTTTGGTACAAAGTGTGAGAAGACACAATGGCTCAAAAAAAGTCAAAAAAAAAATTATATCTCACAATCTAAATCGAATTTCAAAAAAGTAATTCCGAGCTGTTGTTCCCCTAGTCGTCCTCACTAAGAAAAAAAATAAACGAAAAACAAAAAAATTAACGTTTTTTTTTGTGTCATTTATGAAAGACACAATGACGTCATTGTGTCATTATAAAAGACACATACACAATGAAATTTTTTTATTTTTTTATTTTTTTGAAAGAGGACGACGAGAGGAACAAAGACTCCGAAGTACTTTTTTGAAATCCGATTTAGATTGTGAGATATAATTTTTTTGTGACTTTTTTAGCCTCATTGTGTCTTCTCACACTTTGTAACAAAATTACACTTTGTAGAATAACCTCACCCTAATGCTTATTCTCAGATTTCTAAAATTACACATATATTTCTTCAGTTGCTTTTGGCCAAACGAGTATCAATCAAGTCTTTAAACGTTGCAGTTATAGGTTCATTTCTGATAATTACTTTTTTTATTTTTTGTTATTTAGACTTGTCTTTCAAATGAAAACAGAAAATTTTCTTTGAGACAAGTGTCTTTTAACTGATCTGATAACGATCATAAGATGATAATTACATGATTTAGTCCAATTTAAACCAAGAAGCTGCAATGTCAAGTGGTTGGGCCCCAATATAGAAGCCCAGCTGCTCTAACACCAAACAGGGTGCACCAAAAACAAGGTTGTAGACCCACAACCGGGCCCAATGGCCCAAGCTCACCTAAATTAATGCATAGGACCCACACTGGTATGAGAAGAATACTGTTTTATAGGGGAAGTACACATCTCCTTTATGAAATCAAAGAAATTAGAAAGTATAACATATGTAAAGGTTTCTTTAAACTTACAGCTGCACTCATTGATTTCCACTTCTCTCCACCAGCTTTCCCAACCTATATGAGCAAAAACATACACATAATATGAAATATTAAAAGTAAAACCCCTGAAAACAGTCATGTAACCCTGATATGAAGCGCTTACAGCTGAAACAGCTTTCACGTTTGGATTTTCTTTCTTAAATGTCTTCCTGAACTCCTCACTGTAACCATAAGAATGCACCCAATCAGAAGCAATATACTATAATTTCATTTAAGCTTCACAATAAAAATTACACGTACAGGAAGACAAAGAAAGCACTTGGGGGTCTCTTTGGCTTGTTAGGATCTTTTGTTGCTTTACTGCCTTTAGCCTTGCTTTTGCCAACAGCCTTAGCAGGTGCCTTTCTTTTCCCTACCTTTCTGAAAGATCAAAGATTATAACAAACCATTCAACTTCATCAACATGTCATTTTTCTATATATAAAAATAATCTATTTTGAAAGTACATTGTTTCATTTAACAACTTATAACGTCCAATGATAAAACTAGAATGAAGTTAAAGCACTTGGCTAGTAATTACAACTTCAACCTCGTCAATATCACGCATGCTCAACATTTAGCTCTAGAAATACACCATACTATGATACTATGCTTATTTCATAAAACAAGAACTGTGTGCTTCCCCCGAAATTGCAGAAGAACATAAAAAGTAGGTATTTGGGGTATCTAAAATTCAATCATTTATAGAAGATGTTTTTGTTCATTTTATACGTAAGTTGATCTACAATAATAATAAGAACATGAAATTAAAACTGATCTTAACTTGTCATCAACAGGCTTCAAGGTGTCCTTCTTTGCTGCTCCTTTACCTTTGGCACCCTTCATATCTAGAAAGCCACAAGGAGAAATTAAAAATGAATATTAGGAATATGTTTAAAGGTTGGTTATAGCAGCTTTCATGAGTGATATTGACACAGTCCCCATGAAAATTGCAACTAGATAAAAAAAAATGTCCAACTCATAGTCAAAAACTTTAAAAAACCGTTCAATCTCATGCACCAAAAGCAAATGCATCAATAACTTGCAATGATGACAATGTACGAATATGAACCTACATTTTTTTCATAAAGTGACAATGTTCTTGAAGAATAACGATCATTGGAATCTTATAATGTTATTCCACATCAATTTGAAGAAAGAATAAGCAAAAGTAAAGGCACTAAAAATGACATGACGAATATCAATCTATCATAGAGAACAAATCAAAGGAATTGTAGAAAAAAGCTACAGAAACCCTAATTTGAATTATTAGAGAAAAATATACATGAAGTTCAGAACCTTGAGCTCCGAAACATCATAGTTATATAAAAGCAATCACAAGACAGAATAACAATCAAATCAGCCAAAAAACAAAGCATGAATGGAGAAATTTAGCAACTCGGAAGTAAGTAATAGAGTAATCAGGCACATGTTGAAGAACAATTAAAGCAAAATTTCACAAGTACAAACCAACAAAACGTAAGAAAAATCGAATCAGCAGAAAATCAAACCGTAAACGGAGATATTCACCTATTCGAAGTGGTTATAGGGTAATTAGGTTGTAATTGTTCAGTTTGAAGAAGAAATTAGAGTATATAAACTGAAGAAGAGATCTGAATAAGAACATACATATATACCTAAAGGCTAAAGGCTAAAGGCTAAAGGTAGAGAGACGATAGATAGAAGGGATCTGTGATCGGTGGTGAAGTGAAAAAGAGTAGTAGAGCAGAAAGAGAACCGGAAGAATCAAGGTGGCTTTACCAAAGAGTGACCGGACAAGCCGGTTGATTTTGCCGCAACGGTTCTATACTTCTGATGCAAGATTCGGGTTTACCGGCTATACCCGGTATCAGACAGAACTAGCGCTACGAGAGAGACTCGGTTTCTTATAATTAGACCCCCATCTTTGAAGAAGGTTTGTATATTGGGACAAAATTATTTAACTAAAACACCTCAAATTTTAGAGGGTTAAGTATCCTTAACTCCATCATTATTATGACCCTCTCGAATCTAATTAAAAGGTTAATACTATCTATCGGTAACTATTCGCTCATCTTTCAACAATAAACTCATGACTACAATAAACTCATGACTAGTTGTACCATCATCATATTGTTTATACTAATTATATATAGCCTTTTAACATATAATTCTTTAGCTATAATGAAGCAACTTTATAATAAGCTGACAATAGTTCCTTGAGGAGTAATTTCGTATTTACACTCATCTCATTCATAAATCATAAATTACAAATCATGAATGATAGAAAGTTAAAACTTAAGATGCTTCATGGCTACTCATTTTGCTTATTGGGCCTCTTTTTGGTTCCTTGTTGATACAAAGGTTTTATATCATCATATTATATTATATTATAATTATAATTATATTATAATATATATAAAACTTATGTCGGTGGGTTTTTTTTTTTAATCAACAACAGCGAGCATCACCACCATCACCGGGCCTCTGTGCGTTTGAAGAACAGCTCATCGGCGGAGGTCATGGATCCGGGCGGGGGAGCCCCTACAGCAGCTTCCTTCGCCGTGAACTCCAACTCAAAGCCTCCTGAACATCCTTTTAGAAGAGTGTCGAATTTGAGGAGTCGATGTAGGAAGAAGAAACCACCACCTCTTTAACTTGCAATACTTCATCTCCATTCGTCTTCTTCTTTATTCTGCAATCCATCAATTCATCAATCACAGAATCCTACAATAATCACACCATAACTCCTGAACCACATACGCAATTACTTCACTAAAACATTAGGTGGAAAATCGATCGATTGATCTCTATGATATGAGCGACTCCACCGCCACCGTCAGGGGCGGTGACAACAACTCATCGGAGCGAAACACGACGGAAGAAGTTTCTAGAATCGTGGAACAGAGTAAGGAGTTGCAGGAATCAGCGGCAACTTTGATTTCTCAAAATTCGCACGAGGAAGCATCGTTAAGACAACGAGCCCTAGCACTTGATGCGGATATCAAAAGGATTCATTCATTCATTGCTTCTTCCGTCAAGAAAGGGAATTTGGATCCAAAGATGCCGAAAAAGTAAATGCATATTTTCTATTGCAGATTCAAGTTATTATCGTTAATTGCAAGTTTTAAAGAGATATAGTTGATTGTTTGTTTTACAGTTGGTTGAAGAGCTGAGTAGAGCAAGGTATACATTGAGTGAAGGAGATGCAGCTGCATTTCTTCCTAGTAAATCTTATGGTGATTTGTGTAACACCCCAACCCGGAGAGGCTGACGTGTCACTATTACAGATATCAAATCAAAAACCATTTCACGATATTAAGGAGATAATTTCAAACACAACCAGATAATCTGAAAGAACCTAATTAAGTTATTCATTACATCAATTAAAGTAAAATCCAATCTTGATCTTCAACCACTCTTCACTGATTTCCCGGAACCCCTTGATTACCTACAATCAAATAAGAAAACACCACAAAAGAAAATACGGCTGAGCCAAAAGTTGCTCAGTGACGGAAATAACAATAGTAACGATACGAAGCATAAATACTTATATCTGAATACTGAACAGATCATATGATACTGAAACGGAAATCTGAATCTGAACATATAAAACTGATACTGAACTGAACATGTAATACTGAACTGAACTGATCTACACGACGCGTATATACAAACAAAATAAGTCGTGTAACATAAGAAGTACCCAGAGCCAAAACTGAACTGATAAGTACATAGCTAGCTAGACTATGCACTAATGAGATGGTGTGTGGGGCGTACACACATGATTCCATCCCCGGAACTGAACTGAACTGAACTGAACTAGGATCGATCCATCCGCCTCCCAGATATTATGGCCAAAGTACTACCTGAGTACTAACGTGTTAACGGAGACGCCGTGAACTATTTATTACACACCGTCACGAAAAGTGTCACATCATTGACGCCACAATGATATGTCGGAGAGCTCGGGTAACAGAGTATCAAATCAAATGGTAGTACAACTACCAACATATAACATATCAATAAAACATTTATAGGAACATGCAATAATGAGCACAATTTATAAAATATATATTGCATGCTACAGGTGTCAATAAATAACACTAATGAGTCGAATGAATCGGAACATAATCAAATAATACGGATATACGAATAATAAAGGCTAAACGATTCATATTAACGGAAATAACGTATTAAAAATCCGTACTACAAAGTAACGGAACAGAATTTATACTATGATAAAGATAACCAAGAATCCGTACTACAAAGTAACGGAAACAAACGAATACTATGATAATCAAAGGAACAGAATCCGTACCATAAGTAACAGAACAAAAGTGAATATTATGATAACAGAATCCGTACTTCAAAGTAACGGAAAATATTATTTATACTAAGATATAAAGAATCAGGAATCCGTACCTTATACACGAGTGACAAACATCAGAAACAGGGTCTAGACTCGGTTAACGCCGCGAGAACCTTGTATCCTTAAACAATTCTGAGCTTGATAAAGAAAAGGATGATCACCAACAAAGCAATCCTAACTTCCACTCGATTCACGTTCACTAACCCACTCGTATTGTTCTTGATCCCATCATGTTCTTGTTGTTGACTATCCGTTGACCTCGTTTGACCATGCTTGACCGGCACCCGACACACCATCATATCACTTTAACACCACTACCACCATTATAAACCACAATAACCACAGCCACACCATCGAGCCTAACCGAATTCTAGACAATCATCGAGACAGCCAATGTCACAACTAGGCTTGAAAACCCACAACCAAAATCACAATCACATCCATCTTTACCATCGCCATTATATCGACAACCATGGTCCAACACACCACCAAAACCATAACCTAAACTAGACCAACCATAGTCGACATGCACACTGATACATCACCATTAACAGCCCCAAATCACAACCAATAACAGCAACAAACCACGACAGACAGAATCGCAGCCAACAACAAACATCACCAATCAAAAACCTAGTTTCCTAAAACCTCAAACCAGCACATATTGACACGATTCAACACAGAATTTCTTAGTTGATGATGAAGTACACCATCACCAAACACTAATCACAATTTCAACCAAATCCTAAGGATCTCATCTAGAACCCAACATGCAACCACATGAACAACATCAAACTGCTCTAATCTTACATCAAACAGCAGCCGCCAACATCACCAGAACCAACAACACAACCACAATCACAGATTACCTTGCTATTGTTGCCTCTGCCACGAACTTGCAGCCACCCAAAACCATCTTCGAGGTCGGCTGCCATCACCGAAGCCACGACCGACAGCCACCATCGGGACCTTCAACCCATCGGAACCACCCTCGACAGCAGCCTAACACCATCGGCCTGTTCAACAGCGAACACAACCACCACCATCAACACCTACATCCGGCCACCACAACCACAATCGCAACCATCGCCAAAACCATCACCGATGCCGTCACCACCACGGCCAGGAACATTCACAACCACAACCATCACCGTCGCGACCACTACAGCAGCATTCGAGGTCCTGACCCTCTTCACGACCGCTTATCTCCACCGAAATCACGTTGTAGGTTGAGGGCTTACCTACGACCGACACCACCGCCTGCGAACCAACCTGCAACCGTCCCTTTCGCCTCCGATTCATGTCACTATTATGCGTTTCGTAAGAAATCAAGACCACCACCATGATCGGGGAGTCGTGGGGGCTCGAAGGAGGCGTGTCACACGCCGGCACTCGCCGGAGGCCGGAGTTTGGCCGGAGTTCGAAGAAGGGAACAGGGGGAGAAGGGGATGGAAGCTGCGATCTCTCTCTCTCTCTTCCTCTCTTCTCTGATCTTTATTTATTTATTTATTATTATTATTATTTTTTTTTTTGTTTTCTATATGTGGGTATTATAATTCTACCCCCCTTAAAAAAAAAATTTCGTCCACGAAATTGCTAGATACAGACCGAACAAAGATATGACATAACGTACACGGAGTACTGTGATGTTCAAGACACAGATAACTGATAACTTCATAACTAATAGCAGAAACATATAACGGATAATACCTAAGAGGTAAACAGATACGGATATTGAGAACGGATTTCATCTTCTATCTCCCATGTTCATCTACTCTGAATTATGATTGTTTACCAACCTCCACATTCTGTAAGATTGCCCAGAGTTCACCATCGTCTTTCTGTGCGTTCTAAATCCGGATATTAAGTCTGACTCAATCTGGAGTGTTGCGAGATATCCGTTGCTCTTACCAATATGTAGGCCAATACCCAATCTATCAAGATCAGTAATGTTCTGAGGCTGTAGCTGTAGGGAGGCTACTGTTCCTGAGCTCTTCCTGCTAAGGGCATCGGCCACCACATTGGCCTTTCCCGGATGATATTGAATATTGGCATCATAATCTTTTAACAACTCTAACCATCTTCTCTGCCTCATGTTTAGTTCCTTTTGTGTGAAGATATATTTCAAGCTCTTGTGATCAGAAAAATATCACAAGTCTCTCCGTAAAGATAATGACGCCATATTTTCAACGCGAAAATAACAGCAGCGAGTTCAAGATCATGCGTAGGATAATTTACCTCGTAAGGTTTTAACTGCCGTGAAGCATAAGCAATGACCTTACCATGCTGCATTAGCACACATCCAAGTCCCTTTTTTAGAGGCATCGCTGTAAATCTGATATCCACCCGTGCCCGATGGAAGTGTGAGAACAGGAGCAGACACCAATCTTTTCTTGAGCTCTTCAAAACTTTTCTCTCGTTCGTCATTCCAAGAGTACTTAACTCCTTTCCTTAACAGTTGCGTAAGGGGTAAAGCTATAACAGAAAAACCTTCAACAAATCTGCGGTAGTAACCAGCAAGGCCAAGAAAACTACGGACTTCTGTGGCTGAGGTCGGTCTAGGCCACTTAGTAATCGCCTCAACTTTAGCAGGGTCCATCATAATACCCTCCGCAGAAACAACATGACCCAAAAAGGCTACCTTGCTCAGCCAAAATTCACACTTTGAAAATTTGGCATAAAGCTTCTTTTCACGTAGTGTTTCGAGCACGATACGAAGATGATTCTCATGCTCCTCCTTACTTTTAGAATAAATTAAGATGTCGTCGATAAATACAATGACGAACTTATCGAGGAACTTGCGGAAGACTCGGTTCATTAGATCCATGAATACGGCCGGGCATTAGTTAACCCGAACGGCATAACCAGGAACTCATAGTGACCATACCGAGTACGGAAGGCAGATTTAGGGACGTCAGACTCCTTGATCTTTAACTGATGGTAACCAGACCTCAGATCGATTTTAGAGAAACACTTTGCACCCTGAAGCTGATCAAATAAATCATCAATGCGAGGCAGAGGGTAACGATTACGGATAGTGATCTTGTTGAGTTCTCTGTAGTCAATGCAGAGTCTCAAAGAACCATCTTTCTTCTTCACGAATAGGACCGGTGCGCCCCAAGGCGAGACACTTGGTCTAATAAATCCCAAATCTAGTAATTCCTGTAACTGCTCCTTTAACTCCTTAAGCTCCATAGGTGCCATACGATACGGTGCCTTAGAAATCGGTTCAGCACCTGGAATAAGATCAATAGTGAATTCTACCTCGCGATCTGGTGGAAGTCCGGGTAACTCCTCAGGAAACACGTCAGGAAAATCACATACAATCGGATAATCAGATATGTTCGGCTTTTCAGAAGATGTATCTTTCACTGAAGCTAGGAATCCCACGCAACCGCGTGATAAGAATTTCTGAGCCTTAAACGCAGAGATGATTTTCAACGATTTCCGAGGCTGAGTCCCTTGATAAACGAGTTCAGGGCATTGAGGATTTCCAAATAAAACACGACGAGTCTGGCATTCAATAGTAACGTGATGTCGAGTCAACCAGTCCATACCAAGTATGACATCAAAGTCACTCATTTGCATAGGAAACAAATCAGCTTTACGAATAATAGACTCGATTCTGATCGGACAATCTCTATAGACATGCGAGATGATAGTCGACTCTCCTAATGGAGTTGTAATAGCCAAAGCGTGCTCTAACGCAGTCGGTGCAGTCCTTAAGTACTTAGCAAACAAAAGAGATACGACAGAATGTGTAGCGCCCGTATCAAATAAGACATAAATATCCCGCTTTCCTATGCAAAGGGTACCGGAGATCATACCTAGGGCATTTACTATCAGTATCGGATAAGACATATATATGCATATAATACGTTGCTAACTAAAGGGGTCAGAAATATACCTGGTGCGTTAGCTGCTTCATTTGCAGTGAGTGCAAAAACTCGTCCTCCGGTGGCAGGTTTAGCTTGATTCCCTCCAGCGTCATTACGAGGGTCACGCTGAGGGCAATCCCTAATCATGTGTCCTGCACGTCCGCATCGGAAACATAATCCTCCGGCCAGACGACAAGCTCCCTTATGAAGTTTCCCGCATGTGTTACACTGAGGGATAGCATTCCGATCCTGATTAGGGTGCTGCTGATTTGGTGGTTGAGCACGAGTAGAGGCCTGCTGAGTCTGATTATGAGTTGATTTCTGGTTCTGGTTTCGATTTTTCCATGATCGGGAGTTATTGTTGTTGTTGCGATCGAAACGGTTTCGACGGTCTCGTGGTGGTGAAGACTGATTCTTATTCGTATGAGAAGATGACTGATCATGGTCATTCTCTCTAGGCCGCTTGCGGTTATCATCATACGACTTCCTTCCATTCTTCTTATCATTATATAAGTTTTTAACAGCATCAACCACTTCATTAATATCTTTAAACCGATGATTCAATATAAACTTTCGATCCCTTTCGCATATGGCCCACTGAAAATTTTCTGTCTGCTCTTGCGGTGAGCCTGCAGATGCACCAAGAAAACTCACCAACCGCGTAAATCGTGTCTTGAAATCTGTTATGTGCTCGTCATCCCTCTGTCTAATATTAGCATATTGTCTACGATACTCAGTACGGTCAGCAGCAGTGAAGTATTCCTCATAAAACATTCCTCGGAATTTATCCCAGGAAGTGTAGCTGCATATTCGTTTCCTCCTCTAGCTTGTTTCACAGTCGTCCACCATCTGTGAGCATCATCTTCTAACTTGTAAGTAGCCAACCTTACTTTGTATACGTCCTCAACACCAAGTACCTCAAACAATTTCTCAATATGACTGATCCAGTTTTGCACCTCGACCGGATCATTGGAAGTACTGAAAGACTTAGGCCTTTGCTTCTGAAAACGTTCCAACCAGACATGAATACCATCACGGGGTGGTGGTGTATTATCACCGGAAGGTGCTCCTGTGTTGTTCCCGCCAGAAGGTGGCTCTGAGTTATTTACACCGGGTGGAGGTCCTGTGTTGTTTCCCTCTGAATTTGCATGCTGCATCTGCTGGATGACTGTTTGAGCAGTCTGAGTCATCAGATTAGGGAGTATTCCAGAAATAGCAGCGTTTACGGCATTAGCAACAAGGGTTTCAAGAGGAGTATCAGATGAGGGGCCATTCGAGTTATTGCGGTTGTTCACACGCCTCTTAGGAGCCATCTGAAATGAAGATACACGTGTGAATACTGGAATTTTGATTGGGAACAAAAATTAGATCCTAACCCAACGTCTACCCATTACCTCACAAGTTTATTATTAATGTTTAAGTTTTCTACAGGAAAGAGCCTTTGCTCTGATACCATAACTGTAACACCCCAACCCGGAGAGGCTGACGTGTCACTATTACAGATATCAAATCAAAAACCATTTCACGATATTAAGGAGATAATTTCAAACACAACCAGATAATCTGAAAGAACCTAATTAAGTTATTCATTACATCAATTAAAGTAAAATCCAATCTTGATCTTCAACCACTCTTCACTGATTTCCCGGAACCCCTTGATTACCTACAATCAAATAAGAAAACACCACAAAAGAAAATACGGCTGAGCCAAAAGTTGCTCAGTGACGGAAATAACAATAGTAACGATACGAAGCATAAATACTTATATCTGAATACTGAACAGATCATATGATACTGAAACGGAAATCTGAATCTGAACATATAAAACTGATACTGAACTGAACATGTAATACTGAACTGAACTGATCTACACGACGCGTATATACAAACAAAATAAGTCGTGTAACATAAGAAGTACCCAGAGCCAAAACTGAACTGATAAGTACATAGCTAGCTAGACTATGCACTAATGAGATGGTGTGTGGGGCGTACACACATGATTCCATCCCCCGGAACTGAACTGAACTGAACTGAACTAGGATCGATCCATCCGCCTCCCAGATATTATGGCCAAAGTACTACCTGAGTACTAACGTGTTAACGGAGACGCCGTGAACTATTTATTACACACCGTCACGAAAAGTGTCACATCATTGACGCCACAATGATATGTCGGAGAGCTCGGGTAACAGAGTATCAAATCAAATGGTAGTACAACTACCAACATATAACATATCAATAAAACATTTATAGGAACATGCAATAATGAGCACAATTTATAAAATATATATTGCATGCTACAGGTGTCAATAAATAACACTAATGAGTCGAATGAATCGGAACATAATCAAATAATACGGATATACGAATAATAAAGGCTAAACGATTCATATTTGTCACACCCCGACCGACGGCGGAATCATCGGAGCGGACGAGGGAATGATTGATTGTTCATAACACATGGTTGTCTAATAGTGGAAATAATATTAAAATCAGATTACATGATAGAATAAGTACAACATACACAAATACAACAATCGAAACCGCAAATAATAATTGTCTTTTATTTTAACTAGGTCCGTGTCTTAGATGAGCACGTAGAAGTCCACTATCTTGCTTAACCTGAAATCATGTGAGAAAATAAAGTCAGCTAACGAGTTAGCTGGTGAGTAATCACAGTTTTGAATATACATATAGATTGATTGATTGATCCATCGATTGTAATTCAATTCACAAGGTAATATTAAGACTTATATGGCAACCGCGAAGCATATAGATAAACCGACACAATATAACCCCTTGACTTGTCACTTTGCATATAATATAGACTTGCACATAAACACCATAGATTGACTAAATTGCCTCTGGCACAATCACCACTCGACTGTTCATATGGGGTGGGTTATCCAAACCAGTAGATCTACATTGTTGCCAGGATTGATTGATTGATTGAATTAGGGTTCTACTGTCGTCCAGTTTATCACAGTATGTTCACGTAATTGCAAGTAATAACATAACCTGTCTTGAATTGAATTGAAAATGAAATAACAATAGAATATCGTGATAGAATATATTGTATCACATGATTTCCCCCAAATAGGAAATGATATAAAAAGGGGATATGAATACTCACTTGATTGTTGAGATTGGAATTTGGACGTGATAGTTTAAACACCAATGATTTCCTTATGATTAACCTAAGGAACGGTGTCTCGAGTTAGAATAATAACGATTTGGAAATTTTGGGAATGTATTAGGATTTCTATGGTAGTTTAAGTTGATAAATTTTATTTGGTTTGAAATGTCTTGAAATAAACGAATTTATACAATTTATTAATAAATTGTATATTTATAATTATATTCATAATTATATATAATCAAGTAATTATATATAATTATATGTATAATTATATACATGATTATATGTATATAATACATTAATACATAAATGAACATAACTATATATTGTATGTTAGGTATATACACGAGTTATAAATTGTATACAATTATATAAAGTTATATACATGTAATTTAATCAAATAAAAATGTTTTGATAATTGGATAATGTATACCTATGTATATATATTGAACTCAATTTATTTATTTGTATAATTATATATTATACACTAATTATAAATTGGTATAAGTATAATTAGTTATTTTATTTATTTAAAACAATTAAAATAAATAATTAAAATGTTGAAATTAATTTCAGAAAAATAATTAAATTGTTTTAAAAATTTTTAATGTTTGTAAAAATGTTTTTATGATTTTTAGAATTTTTTTCTGAATTTTTAAAGGCTTAAAAGGCCTTAAAAAAAATAGTGTAGGTGGTGGGTCTCGAACCCGAGACCTCCTGTTTGAGGGGGAAGCATGGAACCGTTGAACCAAAGGCCGTGGCCGCGGTTCTAAAGGGGTTTTAAATCCTTTATACTCTATTTCAGAAGTTCCCCCAAATCAACATAAACCCTAGATTTGATTTCCCTCCAATTGAACCCCGATTCGATGTTGTTACCCATCGAATTTATGGGGCTTTTATTCCCTTGAAAAATCGAGTAGATTAATGTGTTCAATTACCTGATTGAGTACTTAATTTGATTATGAACAGATGAAGAACAGCCGAGGTCGATGTGAAGATCGATGAGTGGCCAAATCTTGATGAAAATCCAATTAACTTCACAGAAAGCTTCGAATGATGATGAAAACCTAAAGCCCTCTGATATTTCTGGTTAATAGTGTTCGGAACAGGGTTCTCGACTAAGTTGCAGGTCGCGATGAAGGTGACGATCGAATTAGATGTTTCTGTGTGTTTAGTTGAAATTGAGAGTATGGGTAGGTTCGGGACTGAGAAATGGTTAATAATATGACATCAATTTGATTATTGAGAGTGTTTAAGTGGGTTTATTAGTTGGATTAGAATCCGAAGTTAAAGTGACAATTATAGCCGTTTATTTGACTAATTCAACACGTTTTGTGTTTGAATTCAACATAGATTGGATCCAATGAAACTTTCGGTGTGATTGTGGGTTCAATTTTGATAATTTGTTGGATTTCTTGTCGGGAATTTTTGTGTGTTCGATGTGGAGACTTTGGATTCGAAATTACCGGCTATTAATCGTGTTTAATGGGTGTTGTGGGTTCGAAACACTCTCACGAACGCATTAGAATCGGTTTTGTGGTTCAAAATCGTGTATTTTAGCCGATTGGACATCGCCGGAGCTTCGCCGGAGACGCGCCGGCGACTCACCGGAAAAACGGGGTGGGAAGCCGGTTTAAAAAAAATTACAGAATCAGTCCCTGCGGTTTCCAAGTTTATTATTTTATGTCTTAAATTTTGGTTTTAAGTTTCAGAATTTGCATAATCACCCCCTATACTTATATATTTAATTTTAATACATGCTTATGTATATATATATATGTATATATATATATATATATATATTATATATAATTTTTACTAATTATTAATAGTAGTATTTTTTATTATTATTATTATCATTATTATTATTATTATTATTTTTGTTTAAACTTCATAATTACTAATATAATTTTATAATATATATTTTTTTATAAAATCATATTAATAACTATATGTAATGTGAATTAATGACACATCAATACGTTTTAAATGAATAGATTTCATTTACTGATATAAACAAGTTCGGTTACAAATTCAAATGGGTCGGATGTTACAATATTAACGGAAATAACGTATTAAAAATCCGTACTACAAAGTAACGGAACAGAATTTATACTATAATAAAGATAACCAAGAATCCGTACTACAAAGTAACGGAAACAAACGAATACTATGATAATCAAAGGAACAGAATCCGTACCATAAGTAACAGAACAAAAGTGAATATTATGATAACAGAATCCGTACTTCAAAGTAACGGAAAATATTATTTATACTAAGATATAAAGAATCAGGAATCCGTACCTTATACACGAGTGACAAACATCAGAAACAGGGTCTAGACTCGGTTAACGCCGCGAGAACCTTGTATCCTTAAACAATTCTGAGCTTGATAAAGAAAAGGATGATCACCAACAAAGCAATCCTAACTTCCACTCGATTCACGTTCACTAACCCACTCGTATTGTTCTTGATCCCATCATGTTCTTGTTGTTGACTATCCGTTGACCTCGTTTGACCATGCTTGACCGGCACCCGACACACCATCATATCACTTTAACACCACTACCACCATTATAAACCACAATAACCACAGCCACACCATCGAGCCTAACCGAATTCTAGACAATCATCGAGACAGCCAATGTCACAACTAGGCTTGAAAACCCACAACCAAAATCACAATCACATCCATCTTTACCATCGCCATTATATCGACAACCATGGTCCAACACACCACCAAAACCATAACCTAAACTAGACCAACCATAGTCGACATGCACACTGATACATCACCATTAACAGCCCCAAATCACAACCAATAACAGCAACAAACCACGACAGACAGAATCGCAGCCAACAACAAACATCACCAATCAAAAACCTAGTTTCCTAAACCTCAAACCAGCACATATTGACACGATTCAACACAGAATTTCTTAGTTGATGATGAAGTACACCATCACCAAACACTAATCACAATTTCAACCAAATCCTAAGGATCTCATCTAGAACCCAACATGCAACCACATGAACAACATCAAACTGCTCTAATCTTACATCAAACAGCAGCCGCCAACATCACCAGAACCAACAACACAACCACAATCACAGATTACCTTGCTATTGTTGCCTCTGCCACGAACTTGCAGCCACCCAAAACCATCTTCGAGGTCGGCTGCCATCACCGAAGCCACGACCGACAGCCACCATCGGGACCTTCAACCCATCGGAACCACCCTCGACAGCAGCCTAACACCATCGGCCTGTTCAACAGCGAACACAACCACCACCATCAACACCTACATCCGGCCACCACAACCACAATCGCAACCATCGCCAAAACCATCACCGATGCCGTCACCACCACGGCCAGGAACATTCACAACCACAACCATCACCGTCGCGACCACTACAGCAGCATTCGAGGTCCTGACCCTCTTCACGACCGCTTATCTCCACCGAAATCACGTTGTAGGTTGAGGGCTTACCTACGACCGACACCACCGCCTGCGAACCAACCTGCAACCGTCCCTTTCGCCTCCGATTCATGTCACTATTATGCGTTTCGTAAGAAATCAAGACCACCACCATGATCGGGGAGTCGTGGGGGCTCGAAGGAGGCGTGTCACACGCCGGCACTCGCCGGAGGCCGGAGTTTGGCCGGAGTTCGAAGAAGGGAACAGGGGGAGAAGGGGATGGAAGCTGCGATCTCTCTCTCTCTTCCTCTCTTCTCTGATCTTTATTTATTTATTTATTTATTATTATTATTTTTTTTTGTTTTCTATATGTGGGTATTATAATTTGCTTTCATTAGTTAAATCAATTCTTTATTAAGTTTTGAGTGTCAGTTACTTAAATCCATATGAATTGTATTTTGAAAGCACTATATTTTGATATTCAAGCTTAAGAGTTTATAATATTCATCTTAATTGGAGTTGTTGGTTACAGGAAGATTTTTGAGGTCATTTCTTGGTCCAATAAATGTCCATGCTACTAGAAAGGATGTTCAATTGAAAGTGAAAGAGGAATACAATAATTTCAGGGTGGGTATATTCTGAAACTTGCACATATCTTTGTCATTAATTTTAGTTATTATGCACATGAACTGTCTCCAATGTTGTATTATAAGTGATCGATGATCTTGGCCTAGTGGTCAAGGGGGAGGTAAGAGGTTTTGCCTATCTTGAAGGTCTAAGGTTCAAACCTTGGCATCGGCGAATATTACTAACTTAGTGATACTAACAACTAACAACTAACCTGTCGTTCCCAAAAAAAAAAAAGTGACAGATGATTTTTTCTTTAGTTAAGGTTTGGCAGCCAGCATATATGTTTGATCTTCCAAATGAAATATTTGTATCTGCTAGAAATTTTGTAATAACAGGCATCCAATGAGAAACGGTTCCTTTTGATTACATTGATATCATCTTTATGATTGTTAAGTGTAATCAGTTTTGTTTTCAAAAGAAAGAGTTATGGAACTATGTTTTTGTTCTTTTTGGTTTCTATGAGCAGGATAGGACTGCATATCTGTTTCTGTTTTTCCCATCTTTGTTACTGCTGCTAAGGTCATGGGTTTGGAATGGATGTTTTCCTGCATTGTTTATTAACCGTTTACGTTGCTTTTGGGAAAGACGCACTATAAGTTCGAGTTATTTTACGTCTCGACGTAAATTTAGTTCAAAAACGATTTGGATTGATTGTATTTTATACTACATCGCATCACATACGACGCCGCCGCAACGCGCGGCGGGGTTAAAACCTAGTTAATATTTATATGGGTCATGCTAAGTTAAATTCATCTCATGTTATATATCACTTATATGCATCTCTCGAGCTCTAACTAATTTCAACAGATACCCTAACTAAAAAAATCATCTACCTTGACAACACTTTTAACTAAGGTATCATAGATCTTTATATATATAAAAAAAACTATAATTCTAACTAATTGTACGGAAATACTAAAATTCAATTATTTTAACAACAATTTTTGATAAAGATTGTCATCTAAAGCTAGAATCCACGCACTTCCACTAAGAGCCACCACGGCACTACATATCAAACATTCTTTAGTCTTCACAACCAGATATGATGATCTATACCAATGTTCTTAGGACCGGATCGGACCGGCCGGTCCGACCGGTTTGACCGGGATTCGGAGGCCTGTCCGGTCCGGTCGAGGGTGGTTCGTTTTTGGAGCGTTGAACCGGCCGGTTCGAACCGAGTCGGCGGTTGGACCGGCCAACCGGTTCGGGTCCGACCGGATTTTGAATTTTTTTTTATTTTTTTTATTTTAGTGGGTAAAAACGGGGTGTTAAACCATAAATTAGTACTTTGTATATACAAATATAGTTAAGTTTTATATATAACTATAAAATATATGTATAAATCATATATAAATTACTTATATTTAATTACATATATAAATAAATTAAAATATAGTTAAATCCGGTCCATCCGGTCCGACCGGTCCGACCACCAAACCAGTAAGCCGTCCGGTTCGACGTCCGCTCCGGTTCTGAGAACATTGATCTATACTCTCATCCATCAGATGTACTTCACGGTCTTCAACCAACGTACGGTCCCAAATATCTCAAGTAGATCATCCCTTCTCACCATTGAACTTGATACATCACCTCTTCACCACACTTTCTCACTATATCTACACATACATACTACACACGTACACCACCTATCACCACCAATGGCATCAACAATGGCATCAACAATCGTTGCCTCTTGCCATCACCTCCTCCTCCTCCTCCTCCATTGGAACCCCTCCCCGAACCAAGAAACCACCCCCCCCCCCCAAAAGTATCCAAAACATTACTTCAAATCATCCATTATGGTACCCCCAGGCAAAAGCTCCAGTGTATTTAGACGAGAGTCTGGTCGGAGACGGAGTTGACTTGTTTGGTTCAAGTAAACTAGCAAAATAAATGTGGCATGATCTGGACTCATTGGAACAAAACTTGGCGAACAGTATGGTCGGGGAAGTGATTAGAACCCATTCGAGAGTGTATATGTGAAGTCGACCCCTTCCAACATTGCAAGGAGGTTTCGGGCTGCAGGGCTTAAGGAGTGCGAGTTAAACTTGAGATGGTTAAAATACAAAGTTTAAAGTATTAATGTAAATTAAGAATGCTTATGCAAGCATTTACGCAAATATGCATTAAAGACTTGTCTAGTACGCATTAATGTTTTGTGTTTGACTTTTAATATATAATGTTAGCTTTATTCTATTCACAACTTTTGCTTACAAAAATATACAACGATTATATGATGGGTCGCTATACGAACACCCGGACACTAATTCCCTAGTCCCACCAATGTCACACGAGACTGATTGAGTATTTTGTCAAATAGATGTTTGTAGAAAATATCAAATCTTATAGCTTATCTACCTTTTTATTTCTCATGGCTCTACATTTTAAAAAAATGTCGTTTATAGTGAAATTCAAATGGTCAATTGGGAGTGAAATTAGGTGAGGTGATATCCTATAACAGGAACCCTATATGATTTGAACTGATCCATGACCTTTGACAACCAATTATTCCTAAGATCTGAAAATGTCGTTTTCAACCAAGATCTATGTCGTTTTGCGCACGTCAAAGCATCTTTTTCTTTTTTAATCAATCATACACACTTATTACTTTTTAATCTTTCAAACCTTTTTGTACCATCACTGTGGTGGATGACTAATTACTAGAAACATATAACACTTCTAAAATATACAATTGATTTGTAAATGAGGACGTTAGAACAAACGGCAATACTTTTTATTATAATATGGATAGAAGGTACTTATAAGAACCACACTAATACAACTGTTCGACTATTTGAGAACTAGAAGTATCACTTCGTAGGCAAAAGCTTTTACTGAGGGTTGGGAGGACGGCTATTAGCAGCCGAAACTCTTGAACCCCATTCGAGCAACTCTTTGCTCGTATCATCCTTGTGAGCCATCACTTCAATAAAGCACAAACAATCCTTTTTATCTCCCGTTGCAGTCTCTATTGCTTCGATCAGATCTTCTTCACAAAACACCTTCAAATTTTAACAAGTTTATTGTGAACAAACACGCTTGAGGTGACAAAATGAATATGTTGTATAGGGGGTCTAAATGGATTCATTTTAGCTAGCTGACCCGAAATGTAAAACATAACTTGAATCATATTTATAAGTAAACAGGTCTAAATAACTATCTTACCTTAGTAGTCCAACACTTGCCCTCACCATTGTGAATGCATCAACAAATCCAGTGTAGTTCCAATTCTTGATCACATTGTAAGGCCCATCATGGATTTCTACTTCAATGGTGTAACCACCATTGTTTATCAGGAAGATGATGGATTTCTGCCCACATCGCAGCATTGTGGACACATCTTGGGCTGTAACCTGTTATGAATAAAAACAAATCAGTTTTAGTAAAAACGGTGATCAGAACAAGTAATTCGATTGAAGAGATCAGGGTTGAGTTGTATATACTTGGAAACTGCCATCACCAATGCAAGCTATCACTCTCTTATCAGTAGCAGCCTGTGCATACCCAAGAGTAGCACCAACAGACCACCCAATCGACCCGTATTGCATCTGGAATTCATACCTACAACAAACGTTTTCATCGATTAAAAGTGATATATAAAAAACATGTGTCATTCGTTAGATGAATTAAGCCGCTGTTTGACGCTTACCCACATCCTTGTGGCAACTTTAGTTTCTGACAATTAAACCAAGAATCACCTGTTTCAGCAATCACAGCTGTGTCACTAGACAGCATTTTTTATGTGTTCAAAGAGAACGTTAACCCTTAACGGCTCCCTAGGAGCACATTTCAGAGGATGCCCTTCAGGGACAAAAATCCGATGGTAGTTTTCATAGGCAGTGGTGTTTTTCTTAAGCCTTTTGGCTAGAGCTTGCAAGAAATCCTTCATGAGAATACAACCAAACGTAGGCCCGTTTCCTATTACAACTCGATCAGGTTGAACAATTAGTGCTTTCTCTTTTTTGAGAAGGAGAGAGTAACCTACAGAGCTGTAATCGTGAATATAGGGCCAGCAAAGATGTAAGCATCGGCTGATTCAACAATTTCTGCACAGAACGCCGTGCTTACAGCACCCCAGTATGTCCCAATGAAGTGAGGATGGTGCTCGGGGACTAGCCCTTTTCCAGCTGGTGTAACCGCAAGAGCATAGCCAGAAGCGTTTGCCAATTCAACAAACGCCTGGCATGCGTTTGAAACGCGTAGTTTAGGTCCACCCACCATTACAGGCTTTACTGCTTTGTTCAAGAACTCTGCAGCAGCCTCAACAGCTGCTTCCAAACCCATCTTATTACTCAGCCTACAGCATCAATTGAAAGCCTTCATAATTAGCTTAAATTAAGCTTACATAAAACCAATGTTTATGACTTGGAAAAATATTTGTAGAACATACTTGGGGGCTAAAGAAAATGGAACCGGTTCCCGGCTAAACGTAGGATGAGGAATTGCAGGCAGATTACAGCTTATGCTGATGTAAACAGGCTTGCTCTCTTTCAGAGCAGTCGAGATCGCAGTATCGATCAGTTCATGCGCATCATCCAAGTTATTCACCACAGCCTACGTTAACAAGAAAACAAGTTAAGCTCAGATATCAATATTGCAAGAAGCTGTTCATGGCTAATTAATTTATGCATAAAAATTGAAACCCTAGAAATCTCTGTGGGCAACATCAGTCTGTAGCTAATCTTTTCATATAGATATATATATAGAGAGAGAGAAACGTACAAGAGTTAAAATGGCATGTTGATCGAGTTGGAAGAGGTAGTTGTACCTGATAGCACGTGACAGTCTGGAAGCAACGAAGCTCCTGAGAGAAATCGGGCAATCCGATGGTATGATGGAAACTCTGTTGGTGCCGTAATCGTTGGAGTTGGGTCCCCCGACGATGCATATGAGAGGAAGATTCTCACTGTAGGCACCGGCAATGGCGTTGAGGACGCTGAGTCCACCGACGGTGAAGGTGACGACGCAGGCACCGACGCCGCGAGACCTGGCGTAGCCGTCGGCAGCGTATCCTGCATTGAGCTCGTTGCAGCAGCCGACGAGGTTGAGGCCGGGCTCAGCGATGAGGTGATCCAGCAACGTCAGATTGAAGTCGCCGGGCACCGAGAACACGTCGGAGACACCCACCTGCACCAGGCGCCGAGCCAAGTGGCGCCCCAGAGTGGCCTCGCCGGAGTTGTTGAAGGGCACGGCGGAGGACTGTACGCAGCAAGTAGCGCCCACTTCGGGAGGGCAACCGACGTTGCCATTCGGAGCAGCGGTAGCATCTGAAGCACCGATTTTCGTATCCATTTTGCTTTGAATTTTAATTCAGTTTCAGTGTGTGTGATATTGAGAATGTATTCAAGAATATATATATATATAGAGAGAGAGAGAGAGCGGTGAATTCAGTGAGTGTTTGCGTGTGAGAGGGGGAATACAAGGGGCGGTTTACAGAACATAGAATATATTTAAAAATAACGAGTGGGTCCTTGCTGGACAAGAAACAAACTATTTATTGAATGGATTTCTGTTAAAAAAGTAACATATCAACTTTTTTTTAACGACCATCGAATAATTTTAAGTCCCGTCATTCGGGTAAATTTATTGGCGAAAGGTCACCCACGGCCGCAAATACAGACAATGCTGGTGACTCGACTCGCCCACCATTCCAAGGAAAACCCACCACCCAAAGACCCACTGTGGTAAAACCCTTGGTCCACTTGGAGCATATGCACCTAGTGAGACTCCAACCCATGCCCTCCACTTTGGAAAGTCATAGGGTGTCCCCTCTAAACCAGTTGATCTAGGACTCATTGGCAACATATCAAGTTTAGGGAGTCATGGTTAATTTAATACAATGATATTTATCGTAATTGATTAAGGTAAGATATTCATGATATGTAAATAAAAGAAGTCATAGGTTCAAATCCCACTTTGAGCAAAATGCTTAGCGTTGAGCCAGAGGGTTTCCTCAGCAATGAGTTTCCTCCTGAAGGAATTGGGGGTTCGGTTCCGGCTGGGAAATAAATAGGTTTGCCCGATTAAGATAACACATATCCTCCGAAGTAGGGTCATATATTTGCCGTTAAAAAAAGTTAATTTAATTAATTATATGTTGATTGTACCTTTTAAGTCTAAAAAGAAATTATTATTATTTAATTTAATATACATACGGCATACCTCTCCTCCCGTATGATTGTTGATTAATAAAGCAAAGAAAAGCAAAGCAAAGCTGTATAGGAAGGAATCACATAAAATAAAGTCCAATAAATCGGTGGATTCCACGGGAAAGGAAATCAGCTGAACGGTATCAAGTCAAGAGCCCCCAACATATCATTTTCACATCACATGGACTCCACCAGCAAAGGAAACAACAGTCATGAAAAATATAAAAGGAGGCTTAAAAAATTATTCGTATGAGCCAAAGAGGGTACTACTTTTAATATTATTTTAACCGGTTTTTTTAGATCATTTACGGTAGGCTGGTTTTGGATGATTTTAGGAAGAGTTGAGAATATGTAAATAAAATCTGCCAGGACTTAATTTCTAAGTTTATGACATCCAAAAACATATTTCGTAAGCGAGGAAAAGAGAAGATGCGATTTAAGACCATAAATCATAATGAAATTTATATCACTAAACAAATTAGGATCTCAAGACGCGACAACACCTATGATGCAAGGGATGACTCATATTAGAAACCCTATTTTTTATTAATTAATGCATACTTCATCTAGTGGTGATGATAAATGTTCTTAATAAAAATAACTAGAAATTGTACCCGCGCGTTGCGACGGAATTATGCCATTACATTATTATATGTGTTGATAATACAAAGGAGATATCTAACTAAAATAAAATTTTATTTAATAAATTTATAAACAAAAACGTGTTTTCTAAATTTTGAAAATAAATGTATTAAGTAAAACAAAAAGCAAGTAATAAATAATGCTCACACAATAAATAATTATTTAAAAAAGTAATTTTAAATAAATAAAACCCGTTGAATTGCATTCAAAAATGTATTTATCTGAACCAAATGAATGATAATTTATCTAGGCTAGTGGTCATGTTTCATGTCTCATAATTACCCCCGTGTCAATTTTTTCTTGCTAAAAGATTTTAGGTTACTTTCACACACCAACACATTTATCTATAATAACTAAAAATTCTTCACACACATTTAGTTGCCACCAATATATGAACACCGCCAGTCCGCCACCACCCCTCGCACACCACGCCACCGCCACCACTACACCTTCACAAATCACAACCCCCTTTCTAAGGTCCTTTACTAACAGTCGCCGCCACCACACAGTGCCGACACCATACCACCACCACACCACAACATCATATATCCCTCACATCCCTCTTTTTAAGTTCTTTTATTTCCACCATCACCACCTTCCCGGAAACCTGCAACCTTCGCCTCCCTCGTGTTGTGGCTCTACAAACCCACCGCAGACCGGCCTCCCCTTTGCCGCTGCAACTTCCGACCACCATTCAAGACCAAGGATATGTAGATCTGAAAAGGGGTTCATCGTCGATGCTCAGTGGTTGCTGATGGGCCCGGAGTGGCCTTAGTCGGAGGTAGGGGTGGAGATGGCAAATCTCGGTTTCTGTAACGGGAAATTGTCGATGTTGGAGGTTGTCGTTGGCCTTACCAGGCGACGGGGAGCAAGTGAGGGGGTACACAAAATTGTTGTTACCGTGACGGACTTTGCGGCGGCGGTGGCGCTGTGAACAGTTGGAGCTGTACTTTGTGGCTAGCGATGAGTTGGATGAGGAGTGGTACAACATGCAATACATGTTTGTAAATTTTGCTACAGTAAACTCCCCTCATAGACCGACTTTTGTATTTAATATATATATAATATGAGTTTAATCCTTACATGTAGCAAGTTGAATAGTTGATAAAGAGACTAGAAGAGTTATTAATGTTGGAAAAAGTACCCCTCCCCGTAAAAAAATTAAAAATAAATAAGCGAAAAATGATTTTAACCCTAAAACATTATTTGCGTCACTTAGGGTTGTAAACGAACTGAACGAACACAAACAATACATTGTTCGTGTTCGTTCTTCAATAAATTAATTTGTTCATGAACTGTTCACAAACGCTTACCAAATAGGATTTTTTGTTTGTGTTCATTCATTAAGAAAACAAATTTCATGAACATTAATGTTCACGAACATAAACGAAGACAAGCGAACGCATATAAATATCATGAACATTAATGAACACAAATGAAATTCTTAAAACAAACAAACACAAACCATCATGTATTGATCTTTATAATCATAATCACAAACTTTATTAATATCCATCAAATATAAATAAGTGTTTAACATAATAAAAAAAACTTTTAAACGAACGAACACAAACGAATATTCACGAACATAAATGAACGAACGAAGCCTCTATTCATGTTCGTTAATTTAACTAAACGAACATAAATTTTCTTACTCTTGTTCACTCATTTATTAAACAAACGAACATAAACGAATTTCTCGCCGCACGGTTTGCTAAACATTCGGTTCGTTTATAGCACTAGTGCCACTCCTTCAACCTCGAGTCCTCGACAATTGTCCACCTAGTCGACCGCCTCTTTCTAGCCAATCTGAGATCCCAACACCATTTCAATCTATCAAGAGGCCCATTTTAACATTTGTTTTCTTCTTATCTAAATATTAATTTTCTTACTCTTGTTTACTCATGGTTGTTGGTCTTCCCATGGTGCACCACCCCCTCTTCTACTCTTGTTGTTCATGGGCATCTCTACCCTCCACTGTGGTCATCGGCGATGCCTCGACCCGGCCTTGCAGCTGATGTCAATGGTCGTTGTAGCAACGTTGGCGATCATGGTTAGGTGTGTGGATCTATGGTGATGGCAACAGCGGTGGTAGACCCACCAACCCATTTAAAGCCAAATCTCACCCATTTAACCCTTCCATACTACCACCACTATTTAAAATTATGTATCAATACAAATGTTAGAGCTTATGTGTTGTAAAATATGGAAACCCAAATATATAAGAGTGAAATATAATAAAACTTACAAAGAAAAATCATAGTAGCTTCTAACGTACTTGTAATAATTCAAAGACGGTAAGAAATCATGGTAGATTTTTTAGATGAATTGCTTTTAATGAACTTAGATCTAATTACTTAAGTAAATAAAAACCCTCTTGTTTAATGTTAACTTAAACAACTAGGAGTGTTCAAAATCAAATATTTATATTTTTGGATATTTCTGGTGGAGATATTTTTAACACCCTTATAAACAACTATAAAATTAAAATAAATTAATCAATTGCTTGTCACATGATAGGCTACCATTGGGTGAGCATGCTACTATTTACCTATCACCCGACTAATAAA
Organism: Flaveria linearis; assembly: GCA_024085815.1. NCBI lineage: Eukaryota > Viridiplantae > Streptophyta > Magnoliopsida > Asterales > Asteraceae > Flaveria > Flaveria linearis. The sequence goes on from CM044007.1 coordinate 88,293,930, forward strand.
TGGGAAGTCGGTTGGGTCTCAACCAACACACATGATGTTTATGATATATATATATATATATATATATATATATATATATATATGTATATATATATATGTATATATGTATATATATGTATATATGTATATATGTATATATCTATATATGTATATATACATATACATATATACATATACATATATACTATATACATATATACATATATACATATATACATATATACATATATACATATATATATATGTATATGTATATATATATACTAGTGGGAATGCCCGCGCGTTGCGGCGGGTGCGGTTGTGAAATTAGTCGATACAATTGCCAAAGCTTGTAGGGTCCTAGGTGTAATGACACCCTTCAAAAACTAATATTGCTAGATTGATCTAATATGAACATGATACGTCACACCCACTAATGTGAAATTAAGACATTTAGGTACGTGGTCTTTACACAATTTTTTCATGATACCTCAAACTCATTATGGGGTAATTCTGATGAGGCTAGTGTGAAAGGGCGCACGTTACAAGGGGATAAATTTAACCAATTATCGATTGAACTATCATTAACATATTAATGTTAACCCAACTTTGGCACATTGTTAAAAACATAACATGAAAGAAAAAGTTTGACCAAAAAATAAAATCATTCGAAATCTTTGTACTTATCATAACTTTCAACACACAATCATTCTAGCAAAAATACCTAAGTTCTAATGTGGGGTTGAATGCCTAAACAATAAACTCCCAAACGCTACTAACACCAGATCATCTTTAATATCAAACAATCTAAAACCTAAAAAACTATGTGTTGTCTATAAGTATTTTCAATTCTAGTGATTTTAGACCAAAGCATGATATGGGTATTAAATCTATTTTTTGAACGTTTTAAATCTGTTGATTATTTTACATGAAGAGAACTCATAATCTTAGGTATGTTGCAAAACAAATAAAATTTACCAATAACATTAGTGTTTTTAATGATTCTAGACCAAAGCATGATACGGGTATTAAATCTTTTTTCTTAATGTTTTAAATCTGGAAGTTGTCATCCTATGCAGGAAGCGAGAAGGCAGCGTAAAAAGCAGTATTGACGGATGTACAGTGTTCTAAAGCCCTCAATTCGAAAAACACATAGAATACGATTCTGACTGGTTGAGTAATTTGGTGACTACTCGTGAAAACCAATTTGGCGATCTTATTAATAGGAGGTGCACATGCGCCCTAACGATAAAAGCTAAATAAAAGAGTTCATTGTAAATATATTAAAATGAACATGGACCGTAAGAATGATCAATCCTTGTACAAGGTAATAAATGATAGATAGATTGTAACATAGGTTGTATGATTCGATTGATTTCTAAGTGTTCTATATATTTTGTCTAGCCTCAAGTCAAGAAACAGTATTATACAATTACTTGACTTAGAGGCTCAACCTCCTAGTCTAGCGGTATTGGTGATTGGCCCTCATAAAGCGGTGGCATGTGACAGTGGCGGTGGTGGTGGTTGTTGTTGTTGCGACGGCAACAGTGAAAGTGGTGGGGGAGAGGCAACAATGAAACAGGAGGAGGAATTGGTGACAGGTAAGTAGTGGCTGATAAAAATGTGGTCGAGTGGTGTTGACCCATTTGGATCTATTCTTAGTTATCAATTATCAAGTTTTAGAGAGGTTGCCCACTTGAACCGTTCTAAGTTATCATGTGTCATAGGAGTGACCCATTTATACATATTGTATAATAATAGTGACCCAAATCAACCCATTTAACAAACAAAAATAACATAACAAAAACCATTTTTTAAGAATGCATCATGATTGTAGAGTGTAGATCTGAGCAAACAAGTAGTGTTGTCTTAAAAGGTGCCTAAGATAAGTATTATGTCACTTTCGAGTTGTGGATTGGACTGCGAGCGACACTATAGTTGCAATATAAAATAACTTAAAAGGATCCCTGTGCACTAACGATTTGAATGAGCAAGTGCTTAAGAATGTAGAAAATTAGACAAAGACACACATATTTAAGATTACACAAACAAAACCGAAAGTTCTAAGCTTGCAAATATAAGCATTATAAACATACACAAGTAACACAACAAAAATTTGCAAGAGCTCAAGTGTGACTTTTGAAGTCAAACCAACCAATTTTATTGAGATAATATATTGATAAGGATCTTGCCACTAACTTAATTTATAGCATGTCCATTGTACTATTACGAAGTTAATGTATCATTAAACATCTTGGTAAAAATAAAATGGGTATGAATGGTTCAATTTGAAAAACAAATCTGACTTTTTAAAAGTCAAACTGCAGTGAGAATTTCATAAGATCAAGAACCTTGCACAACTCTTTCTCGCATTACTTAAAAGTTCATAATAATTTTATAAATTACTCAATTAAGAGATACTAATTCTATCAACCTATGTTTTGTATGCAAGTTTCTTGCAATATCCAATGCCAAATGGCACTTAAGACAAAAGGTATTAAAATAACATGAAATGCACATGGATCTGTTCTTCTGTATCAAATGCTTCCATTCATAAACTTCCCTTAAATATTTCCTAAACAGATGGCAAAACCAATCAGGTCAACATGCTGACTTTTTCTCCAAATCAATGGCAAAATCAATGTATAACAAAGGAATAAATAGTTAAGCACGAACAATAACAAAACAACATAAATCATTAACAATTAATAAAAAATCAGTTACACTTAAAGTATGAACACTCTAAATTAGTTACAACTCACAACTCTAAAATTAAATTATGTTGCAGGAATCCAGACAACTTAAATTAATGTCAAAGCAAGACACCAAAAATGATGCCTCAACAGAAGAACATTTGAATTGTTGATGCCTAAAGGTGTTGTGTGTTAAAGACTTGAAGCCTTAAACTGTCAATTCATTGAAGATGATATCACAGAAGGTAAATTCAGAAGTCCAAAACCCTAAATCAATGGTGAAGACAACACTCAGATGATATTGAGAAAGACCTATGAGTTGATGAGATACAAGAAAAGCATACACCATCGGAAACACGGTTAACATTTCAAGTCCTTCATTAGAAAATTTCTGTTTTATACAGGAAAATGAAAGCAACTAATTTAACTCAAGTATCCACATTGATAAGACTTAAGAGAGACATGCCTGGTCTTTGGAACGTTTTAATAGCATATTTAAACCCTAAGTTCACATGCTAAAAGAGTACAACGAAACAAACTAAGAACAATGACTTGTTAATTGAATTAGATGGTTAAGGTTTTCTAGAAAGATAAAGAAAATAATGCTAAGATACCATAGTGGTAACAAATGGCCCCAACATCAGCTTCTACCAAAGAAACAAGGTAAGTGATGAACTTGGAACAATTGAAATTGCCAACCAATGAAGATAAACATCTAAAATCTAGCTCAATGACATCTCTTGGGACCAATTAAAGTTGATTTTAATCCTACATGATGGCAACAAGGAGTACCTATTAATAATATATAACCCCATTGGCCAGAATCTTAATCATTACTTGAGTCATAAAGTTTTCAAACAAACAAACCGAGCTAAACTAAGTGGATTTTATTTAGCAAAAAGTCAAATCACATTCAAACTAAGAGCAACCAACAAGTAACAAATGTATGAATCGGGCAATAAGTAGAAAAGAATGTTAAGAATTCCAAGTAACCAGGGTCGTTTGATAGCAACAAATAACAAACAAATCTGAAAATCTAACAATCAGAAAAATCCAAACGATATGGAAACAATATAACTAGTACACAGGAGCAATTAAGAAGAACAAAAAACCCAAAAATGCATTGACGGGATGTAGACAACGAACCACAACAAAATCACATCAATCCGAAGGTAGCACGGTGAGTTAAGAAGTCAAGATACAAACCAATCACCCAATGAAGCATTACAAAGAACCAAAAACGAAGAAAACCATATATGTCGTACCTGTAAATGACATAGCAGAAGCGATGTGGATGATAATTGTAACACCCGTATATTTTTAGCAAGGAATGAAAGAGTAAAAGAAAAAGAAAGAAAAGGGAAGGAAAAAAAAAAAAGTCAACTAAAGAGGAGGGGCCAAAAGTGCCAAATGGGCAAAGATTATATTTATTTTGTACAAAAAGGGAGGCAAGGCCGCCCATGTTGCCTGCATTTCCTATCATTCGATATTTTTAGAGAGAGAAAGCACAAAAGCAGAGAATCCTCGAGATTTTTGAAGAAGAATCTGAAAACTAGAAGTTTTGGTAAGAAATCCCGAGTTCTTGAAGTTTTAGATGATTCTAGAACCGTATGTGTGCTTATAAATGTGTTTTGTGTGTTCGGTGGTATGTGTGTGTGTGTTTTAGGTGTTAGAAACAACTGAGAAGTTCAAGGAAGAGATATCAAAACCCGAAGACAAACTAAGGTGAGTTTCTAGACCCTTTTTACCTGTTTTAAATGTTTTGGGGCTGGAAAATGCATGTAAGTATGTTTTTTATAAAATTTGGGTTTTATACCCGTATGATTTGAATGTACGAATGTATGTGTTTATGTTAAGTTTTGCCTAGAATCAAGTGAGCATGTTTAGAACTAGGCATTATGATGTTTGGGACTTGGACTATGAATTAGACACATGAACAGGTTACTAATACGTCTGAAATTTTGCCTTAGAAATATGTCTGAAATTTGGACTTAGAATAAATAAGTATAAGTTGATGAGTCCAATAGTGTTTTTACGTCCAACAGGACTCATGAGTCCCACAGTACCCATGAGTCTGAAAACTAAGTAAAAAGGTGAAAAGTCTGAATTCTGGTCGTATGACCAGAAAATATTTCTAAGTATGGGATGGTACGACCAATAGTGCTCATACGCCCAACAGGGTGGTCTTATGACCAGATGATTATTCTAAGTGTAGGATGAAAAGTCCAATAGGGCTCATACGCCCAGCAGTGCTCTTACGCCTAACAGGGCTCATACGCCCAACAGGGCTCATACGCCCAAGGGGCTTATACGCCCAACAGGGCTCAAACGTCCAGAACACTTAGAATTTTTACAGAAATTTTCTGGAAATCTGATTTATGGGATTTTGACCAGGGTTGACTAGGGTTAATTAATAATGATGTTTCATGCATGAAATGATGGTAAATGATTAACCCTTGATTTTTGTTACTGATTTTATTATCAGTATTTTATTATTATTAACAATATTATTATTATTTTAATATTGTTAAGTATGTACTGGCATGACGAAGAATGACTAAGATTTAACGAAGAGCATAATCATTAATAAAGTAAAATATTAATGATAATGAGAAATGGAACGTAAAGTGAAAGATAATGAAAGGGGGAAACATGATGAATGAATGCATGCATTAATAAATGAACGAATGAACGTAAGAAAGGCTTGCAAGCAAATGAATGGAGGTGCACACCCCTGGCAGGTGTTAGCTCAACTGTGATGCGGGTTAGCTACCCCGAAGGATGCACACAGGGTCAATCTTTAAGATTGATAATGAGGTGAGCAACTTTGTGTTGCAACAGACTCGGTTAGCAGGCAATCCGTGGGGTTGCCACTGAGGTGAGCAACTATGTGTTGCAACAGACTTGGCTAACATATTGATAATGAGGTGAGCAACTACGTGTTGCAACAGACTCGGTTAGCAGGCAATCGTGAGATTGCCACTGAGGTGAGCAGCCGTGTGCTGCAACAGACTTGGCTAACATATGATAGAATGAAAGAATGTAGTGTGAATATATGAATGAAATGAATGAACGTACGAAGAAATGTAATGAACATATGAATGAAAGAAATGATCGTACGTATGAAATGAATGTATGAATGTATGTAATGTATGAATGAATGAAAGTAAGATACATACGAATGGAAGAACTAATATGAAAGAAAGAATACGAATGTAAACGATGAACGGCACACTAACGAAAGTTAATGAATGAACGACGAAGATAATAATAATATTATCTGTGTACGTACTTGTGTGACCGCATATGAGTAAAGAAAGGTTTTCCTTGAGACGAAAAGCAAAGTATTTTAAATTATAAAACTAGAACTCACTCAGCAACGCTGACTTTTATGTATTTTCTAGTTGGCATGTAACAGGTTGCTGAGGATGGCACACGGTGATGGCTACTTGGCGGGCAAGACTGACGCCCATTTATGTTTTGACAACACTGTTGTTTTGTAATTTATGCAACTAATTATTTTGTGAATTCCTAAACTAGAATGTATTGCTCAGCAACAGCGTTTAAAATGAATGAATGGATTTTTGTTAAAATTATTTCCGCTGCTTTAATTTATAATATATGAATGTTTTATGCTGTGAATGACCAAGTGTGAGGTGCCGGGAAGGGGGCCTTACAATAATGCTCTGCTTCCCTGGTTAGAAAAACAAATATCAGATATGTAAGGGGAAAACATCATAGATTCATACACAAACGAAATCAAATACTTACCAGAGCTTGGACATCCGACTGCACTCGCATCCAACCGGTATTTGAATTGGAGAAGCCGGCTATATGTAGATGCGGGCCTGGGATGGGAAACGTGCAGGGGTTTGAATGGGGGTGCGGAAGCACCATGCAAACGCCTGGTGAAAGGAGGCGGGAGGTCACAAGGAGGCCCGGCCGCAAGGGTGGGAACGATCGGAGATGGAAAGGCGCGTCTTAAAAAGCAGGCGGACTCCATGGAGAAGAAGACTTGAACGGGCGCGTCTTACAGGAATGAGGAAATGACTATTCTGCCCATCCTTTATGTATTATAAAGGAGTGTGTGTATATATATATATATATATATATATATATATATATATATATATATATATATATAGGATCAGGATCATTACAGAACCATTTTTTATTTTCAGAACCAAAAGAACCATTGATTTACATAAATGTAAATTATAAACCATTGATTTACACAGATGTAAGTTAAACCTGATGATATTTAGTTGTTTTTGTAGTTTATTATTCATGTCTGATATACACATATGTAAACAGGTCAAGTATTATTAGACTTAATATATATTTATGTAAATCAATTGTTCTGTAGTTCTGAAAATAAAAAGTGGTTCTGTAATGTTCCTAACCATATATATATATATATATATATATATATATATATATATGGGGGGGAGATCCATTGAAAAGCTAATTATAAATGAAAACCTTGAAAACTCAATCTTAACCATTAATTTATAGATCAATGGCTATTAACTAGTAGTGTCAATTATGTAAATAAATATAATTTAAATATTCAATTTAAAAGAAGAAAAGGGCAATTTAGGGATTTCATAAGATTATGAAACAGTTAATTAAAATCAGTTTCCTAAAAAAACTCCTAAAATCTCTATTCTTTTTCAAACGAGAACTCTGTAAATTTGGAAGAATAGAACTTGCTATTCTATACAAAATCATTGATTTCTTTGTCACAAATACATACATTCGGAAGAAATTGAACGGTATTACATCATCGTTGGTGATTCTGCAACACATGTGCTCGGAATCGTTGTTTTTCGAAAACCAGTAGGTATGTGTTCTTATTAATGATCGAAACTTGGAAATCAAACGAAAATTGGGTTATACATAATCATAAAAATCGATTCTAAGGTGTGTGTAAGTTGGGGGTTAGGTTTTTTGTTGTTAAATTCAATTTAAATTCAATTAGGGCTTTTGATACGTATATGTACGCATGTATTCTGCGATTCTATATCTCTTAAATTTTGACCTGGTTTAAAATTCTTGTATGTACATGTATGTATGTGTTGTTTTAGTTTGAAAATACACAATATGTATGATGTTAGTCGGTTAATTTACATTGGCAGTAATAATTTTAGGAATGCTTGGTACAATTTTAATTTGTATGTACCAAAACAATGGGATAAATGTATATGAGCAATGGTAGATAATGTATATACAATTTTACTTTATAATGTATTTAAATTGTGTGTTGGTATAGGATCAGTGACCAATGGCACAAGTATGCTGAAGTTTGTTACGTATATGTACCAAAATTGTATTGAGAAAATATTCTATATATATAAGTAATGAGAATGTTAATAGCATGGACCAAATAGCTATTTGGATGTAGCATTATAAATGCAGATCCCATAACATGCATAAAAATATTGGTTGTTGGATTTTTATCTCTGTGATTAGTTTATTTAATTGAATATATAAGATTGGTGTTACATATATATACCAAAACGATTAATGAGGTTATGAAAAATGTATGGAATCAATGTGTATGTCATTAAAAATGCCCCAGATACCTGGTAGGATGTAGCATTATAAAATACAGTCCCAAAAAAAGATGTAGATATTGAATGTGGCAATTTTATCTTCATGATTAGTTGTTTTAAACTTGACTATAGCATTTTGTTACATATATGTACCAAAAAAATGGGATAAATGTAAATTAGCAATGGTAGATAATGTATATATAATTTTACTTTATAATGTATTTAAATTGTGTGTTGGTATAGAAATGGTGAGCAATGGTACAAGTATGCTGTATTGTGTTACGTATATGTACCAAACTTGTATTGAGATAATATTGTATATATACAAGAAATGAGAATGTTAATAGCATGGACCAAATAGGTATGTAGATGTAGCATTATAAATGCAGACCCCAGAACATGCATAAAAAATTGGTTGTTTTTCTTTTATCTCTGTGATTAGCTGATTTATCTCTTTGATTAGTTGATTTAAGCATTATATGTATGCATTTGTAGTATATTCTTAAAATCCCACATTATGCCACTTTGTAATAGCATATAATATTAAAATAATGACTGATACGTATGTTCTATAGAGAAATGAAATCTGCAGAGTGTAAATTGTTTCACTAATTCATATGTAGGTAAGTGTTTTGAGGAGGATACTGTTGTATCGGTGAAGATGTCATCAAGTAAGTGTGGACATGATACTTTAATTCGTTTGCATCATATGTAAAATTTAACATTATTATAAAAATATTTGTTATCCAGGTAGGAAAAAAAGTGAAAGGATTGCAAAACTCTACACTTTTAACAGGACAATTGAAGAAGTTAGAGAAGCTGCCACAACTTTTAAGTAAGTTTCATACATACTTGATTTCATATAGCCATAGAATTATGTGACATATGTAAGACTACCAATGTGTTACAATATATGTTGACAAAATGGTACATATATGTTTCGGTATTAAAACAAAATTAGAATAAGTAGTGTTTTATAAACATCTCAGTATGTAATACAAGATACTATATGTACTTCTAACTGTTACATATTTGCTTCAATAAAAACAGTATCTGGTATGTATATGTACTTCTATGCAAACAACCATTTCTACGTTAATGTATGTAGGTATATATGCACGCAGCTAACTGAATATTCAAGAACAGATTTGTTAGGTCTTACTAAACATAAGATGAAACAATTAAACACTATAAAATAATGCAAGTTAAAAGTATTTGTACACAGATACATACATTAACGTATGAATGGCTGATTTTATACAAGTACATATACGTACCAAAAATATGATTTATGTTTAAACATATAAGTAACAGTAAGAAACTATTTTTTTGTATCTATATATGCATATATGCACCCCTCCAATGAAAAAGATCTTTATCACTGTTACATATACGTACCAAAAATATTGTGTTTTGTATTGCAACCTATATTGTGTTTTGATGATGGTACATATATGTTTCAGTATTAAAACAAAATTAGAATCAGTAGTGTTTTATAAACATCTCAGTATGTAATACAAGATACTATATGTACTTCTAACTGTTACATATATGTTTCATAAAAACAGTATCCGGTACGTATATGTACTTCTATGCAAACAACCATTTCTACGTTAATGTATGTAGGTATATATGCACGCAGCTAACTGAATATTCAAGAACAGATTTGTTAGGTCTTATTAAACATAAGATGAAACAATTAAACACTATAAAATAATGCAAGTTAAAAGTATTTGTATACAGATACATACATTAACGTATGAATGGCTGATTTTATACAAGTACATATACGTACCAAAAATGTGATTTATGTTTAAACATATAAGTAACAGTAAGAAACTATTTTTTTGTATCTATATATGCATATATGCACCCCTCCAATGAAAAAGATCTTTATCGCTGTTACATATACGTACCAAAAATATTGTGTTTTGTATTGCAACCTATATTGTGTTTTGATGATGGTACATATATGTTTCAGTATTAAAACAAAATTAGAATCAGTAGTGTTTTATAAACATCTCAGTATGTAATACAAGATACTATATGTAGTTCTAACTGTTACATATATGTTTCAATAAAAACAGTATTGGTGCGTATATGTACTTCTATGCAAACAACCATTTGTACGTTAATGTATGTAGGTATATATGCACGCAGCTAACTGAATATTCAAGAACAGATTTGTTAGGTCTTATTAAACATAAGATGAAACAATTAAACACTATAAAATAATGCAAGTTAAAAGTATTTGCATACAGATACATACATTAACGTATGAATGGCTGATTTATACAAGTACATATACGTACCAAAAATGTGATTTATGTTTAAGCATATATGTAACAGTAAGAAACTATTTTTTTGGTATCTATATATGCATATATGCACCCCTCCAATGAAAAAGATTTTTATCACTGTTACATATACGTACCAAAAATATTGTGTTTTGTATTGCAACCTATATTGTGTTTTGATGATGGTACATATATGTTTCAGTATTAAAACAAAATTAGAATCAGTAGTGTTTTATAAACATCTCAGTATGTAATACAAGATACTATATGTACTTCTAACTGTTACATATATGTTTCAATAAAAACAGTATCTGGTACGTATATGTACTTCTATGCAAACAACCATTTGTACGTTAATGTATGTAGGTATATATGCACGCAGCTAACTGAATATTCAAGAACAGATTTGTTAGGTCTTATTATACATAAGATGAAACAATTAAACACTATAAAATAATGCAAATTAAAAGTATTTGCATACAGATACATACATTAACGTATGAATGGCTGATTTTAAACAAGTACATATACGTACCAAAAATGTGATTTATGTTTAAACATATATGTAACAGTAAGAAACTAATTTTTTGTCTCTATATGTATGATACTTTCCCGTATATGTAACACACCATTAACAATGGACTTCGTACCAACTAATGTGTATGTTTTATGGTTTAGTATTCATATATTTGCAACCAAAAAATGGGTCGGAACGAATTTCTATCAGTTGAATAGCTTAACCCCGGGACAACAAATTTATAATGACGTAATTGACTGTTGGGCTAAAGTGCTAAACCATGATGAAAAAGATAGATGTCCGAGCTCACCCTATCGTTTGTTCGTTGGCGTAACTCCATTTGTAAGTATATTTCATTAATGATTTATTTAAATTTCATATAATATAAATATATATATATGTATATATATATATATAGTGTTTAACTAATGACCTATTGTTAAATAAAAATACAGCTTGGGTTGATAATTGAAAGCGATAAGGAAACGGATGCAGAACGTATCAACCACTTTAAAACCAATCTGGAAAGTTTTGTTGAAGATTTTGAAGGAGTGTTTGACATAAAGCAGTTTGACATTATATTCTTCCCCATTTTGGAAAAAAAACCATTTTTATTTGGTTTGTTTTGAGATGAAGTATGCGAAGATCACAGTGATCGACAACATGAGTGATTCACAATGTCTAATCAGTTTTGATGATGATGCCGAATTCATTAATAAGGGAACACCGTTAAAAGTGGTACGATGTATTCTTTAAGGGTTTATGTTCATTTAGTTATTTAAATATTTAAAGTTTTTGTACATGTGCATACCTACATAAATTTATTTTCACTATGCAGAAACATATTTTTGTGTCCTACTTGAAATCAGTAGAGCATCCAAAATGGAGAGAAATAGAATCGGCCTACCCTCAAAAGTTACGTATCGGTTGGTCTACGTCAAAGAACTCTACAGATTGTGGTATATTTGTTATGCGACACATGGAAATGTTTATGGGTAGTCGTTCAAAAAAATGGGATTGTGGGTTTCCATCGGAAGAGAGCAAAATGAAGACAAAAATTAGGAATATGAGGAAGAAGTACGCCGTGAAGATCCTTACTTCTGATGTGAATATATATAAGGAGAAGGTGTTGAAGGAAGCAGAAGAGTTGGATCAAACAAAAAAAAGATAGATGATAGTTTGAATTAGGATTATGATGTAATTTTTTGGATAGAGTCGGTTTAATTTTAGATGTTTTCAAGACGTGGATGATTATCTAAACTGTTTTTTGAATGGTTTTAATCAAATGAATTACATTCAGTTGGTTATGTGATGTATCGATTTTATTTTGATGTATTACTATTACTCGTTGACATACTAATATATTATAATTATTAATGAAGTAAACAACCACCAAGTTAAACGTATTAGAAAAATATTACGTGTGATACGTATATGTATCAACTGGACTACCATTACCTTACAAAATATTACGTGTGATACGTATATGTATCAACCAGACTACCATAAAGTAAACAACCACAAGTTATCGATAATGTTTATAAACTTCAACATATGTAAGACTTCTGCACCAAGGACTACCATGACCTTACAATATATGTTTTAATACTGTTACATATATGTTTCAGTTTTAAAACAATAATATCAGTAGTGTTTTATAAACATCAACATATGCACATCAAGACTACCATTACATTACAATATATTTTTTCATACTGGTACATATATATTTCAGTATTAACACAATAATATCGATAGTGTTTAAAAGCATCAAATACGGTTCGTTTAAACGTATTAGTAGATACCATAAAAAGCAGTATATCACTGTTACATATATGTTTCAATATAACAATGATCTGGTATGTATATGTACTTCTATGCAAACAACCATTTGAAGGTTAATGTATGTAGGTATATATGCACGCAGTTAATAAAATGTTCAAGAACAGATTTGTTAGGTATTATTAAACATAAGATGAAACAATTAAACACTATAAAATAATGCAAGTTAAAAATATTTGCATACACATACATACATTAAAGTATGAATGGCTGATTTCATATAAGTACATATACGTACCAAATATGTGATTTATGTTTAAACATATATGTAACAGTAAAAAACTATTTTTTATGTATCTATATATGCATATATGCACCCCCCAATGAAAATAACTTTATCACTGTTAAATATATACGTATATATATGTATATGAAAACAAGCACTCGTACGTTAATGTATGTGTCTATAAATCCAAATTAGTAACAACCAATGTAAAAATGTACTAACATTATTAATTGTTTACTCTTAAAACAAGTAAATAAATATGCCAATAGAAAAAAACTCAACAAACTTATTCTTCCATTTCTTGCTCTGAACCTTCCTCGACATCTTTATATTTGTTATGCGACACATGGAAATGTTTATGGGTAGTCGTTCAAAAAAATGGGATTGTGGGTTTCCATCGGAAGAGAGCAAAATGAAGACAAAAATTAGGAATATGAGGAAGAAGTACGCCGTGAAGATCCTTACTTCTGATGTGAATATATATAAGGAGAAGGTGTTAAAGGAAGCAGAAGAGTTGGATCAAACAAAAAAAGATAGATGATAGTTTGAATTAGGATTATGATGTAATTTTTGGATAAAGTCGGTTTAATTTTAGATGTTTTCAAGACGAGGATGATTATCTAAACTGTTTTTTGAATGGTTTTAATCAAATGAATTACATTCAGTTGGTTATGTGATGTATCGATTTTATTTTGATGTATTACTATTACTCGTTGACATACTAATATATTATAATTATTAATGAAGTAAACAACCACCAAGTTAAACGTATTAGAAAAATATTACGTGTGATACGTATATGTATCAACTGGACTACCATGACCTTACAAAATATTACGTGTGATACGTATATGTATCAACCAGACTACCATGAAGTAAACAACCACAAGTTATCGATAATGTTTATAAACTTCAACATATGTAAGACTTCTGCACCAAGGACTACCATGACCTTACAATATATGTTTTAATACTGTTACATATATGTTTTAGTTTTAAAACAATAATATCAGTAGTGTTTTATAAACATCAACATACACACATCAAGACTACCATTACATTACAATATATTTTTCATACTGGTACATATATATTTCAGTATTAACACAATAATATCGATAGTGTTTAAAAGCATCAAATACGGTTCGTTTAAACGTATTAGTAGATACCATAAAAAGCATTATATCACTGTTACATACATGTTTCAATATAACAATGATCTGGTACGTATATGTACTTCTATGCAAACAACCATTTGAAGATTAATGTATGTAGGTATATATGCACGCAGTTAATAAAATGTTCAAGAACAGATTTGTTAGGTATTATTAAACATAAGATTAAACAATTAAACACTATAAAATAATGCAAGTTAAAAATATTTGCATACACATACATACATTAAAGTATGAATGGCTGATTTCATATAAGTACATATACGTACCAAATATGTGATTTATGTTTAAACATATATGTAACAGTAAAAAACTATTTTTATGTATCTATATATGCACCCCCCAATGAAAATAACTTTATCACTGTTAAATATATACGTATATATATGTATATGAAAACAACCACTCGTACGTTAATGTATGTGTCTATAAATCCAAATTAGTAACAACCAATGTAAAAATGTACTAACATTATTAATTGTTTACTCTTAAAACAAGTAAATAAATATGCCAATAGAAAAAAACTCAACAAACTTATTCTTCCATTTCTTGCTCTGAACCTTCCTCGACATCTTCTGTGACAACCCGAAAATTTTCATGATTTAATATAATTTTTATGTGAATTTATAGTTTATTTTATATTTTTATTATTATTTAATGACAATATTAATAATAATAAAAATAATAACAATAATAATAATAATATTATTATTATTAAAAATAATAATGTTAATAATGATAACATTAATAATAATGAAGATATTGTTATTAATAATAATTTATAAAATTATTAAATTGATTTAATAAGTTCAGGGGGGTAATTTGTAATTTTAAAACTGATTTTTAAACTTTAAACATGAAATAATAAAATCCAGAAACCACAGGGGCCATTCTGTAAATAATTAAAACCCAACCCCCGCCGTCGACCTCCCCGCCGGCCACCGTTCCAGCGGCCCTCCGGCGTGTCCAAAAGCCACAAAATCACTCGGTTTTGACTCGAATAAACACCCCGACACCTTCACATGCATGAATCGAACTCGGGGACCACTGCAATTTGAATAATCGAGTTGATTAGGTGTGTTTCCCACTGAACCTAATTTTCGGCCGACCCATTAACCAAGATCGCACTACAATTCTATTTTTAATGGAATTAATCGCACCTACACAATGCTATAAATGAACCTAATCTGTCTACGCATTCAATTGCACCAGTAAACACACAGAAACCTCAATTCGATCTCTTTCT
The DNA here is from genome assembly GCA_024085815.1 of Flaveria linearis. Lineage (NCBI taxonomy): Eukaryota > Viridiplantae > Streptophyta > Magnoliopsida > Asterales > Asteraceae > Flaveria > Flaveria linearis. Next base: position 88,309,460 of record CM044007.1, read on the forward strand.
CCTTCGCGACCTGCAACTCAGTCGACTTCTGTCTTATGAGCTTAATTTCACAAAATTAAGATAGGGCTTTCGATCATTTGAGCAATTAGAAACTTCCTGTAAAAGGAATTGGATTTTAATCAACAATAGACACTGAAATCGATCTTTGCATACTCGCGGCTTGTTCATCAAGTGTTCATCATCGATCGAACTTCAAAACAGGTAATTGATTACACCCATACGTTCGGTTTTACTTGATAAATCATAGCCCTAAACTTAATTTGATTAACAACATCAATTGGTGGTTCAATTTCAAACCAATCGAATTAGGGTTCTTATTGATTTGGGGATTGATTTTGGTTTGTGTTTAAAAGAATTAGAAACGGAGTATTACCGCGGCCTTGTGCCTTGGTCTACTGGTTTGTGTGTGATTGTGAACAGAAGGTCAGGGTTCGAACCCTGCCCCCAACATAATTTTTTAAAAGCCATTTTAAGTCTTTTAAAAATACAGAAAAATTATTAAAAATTATAAAAATAATTTTTATGAACTTGGTTTATTTTAGAAATTATATAATTATTTTCTGAAAATTTATTTCTTTAAAAACCTTATTTATTTATTTATTTATTTAAATAATTATTACATATGTAATAAATTGTAATCTTTATAAAAATGGATTTTTAATAATAATTTAAATCATTAAATTATTAATGGATCTTATATTATTTATTGATTAGTCCTAATAATATGCAAAATTTGATTTTATAAATATTTATAAAATCTTACAAAATTAAATATAAATTTACATAATTAAATAATGATTATAATTTATTTAGAATATAATAGTATGTTAAAATCATTAATAAGCTAATCAAATATAAATCTTTAGTTATTAAAATAAAATAACTAAATGATTTAATTATATGTTTATAACAAATTCCCGAGAACCAAATCCTAGATCAATTGAACACCAAGTTCAAAGATCTAACTTATTTAGGTTATAAATTTTTATTTATTTACTTATGTGAATTATAATTCCTTAGGAGCAATTCACTAGCTTATCAAAATCACACGAGAATATTGAGATGAGTTCAAGCCCCACTGTTTTACTAAGTCTCTTCTGGGTGAGTTCAGGCCCCACTATTTTACTAAATCTCTTTTGGGTAAGTTCATTTTATTAAAACTCTTTTGGGGGAGATAGCATACTGGTAATGTTACAAACGTTTTCATTATATATTTAAGATGTGTATGATATTAATATAGTGCTGTTTATCATTATAAAAGTCCTCACACTTTCGAATTGTTAATATTGGATAGCGGGGAAAGTTGGGTAGTACTACTGGGTGTGACGAGCCCCACTTGTGTGACTCGAGGTCAACCGGGTGCAATTTGTCCTATGAACATTAGTCACGATATGACATCGTGGCTGGAGGCAAACATAACACAGTCAGCTTCAATGTCGAAATCACTATTTAATATCATTTGTGAATGGACTAGCTAGCCATTACAATGCACATGCTTAAATATACGCTATTGTTAAACTGTGACGTTTAACTGTAAACTCTTGAACTGATCAACCGTTGGGTTGATATACGCTATTGTTAAACTGTGACGTTTAACTGTAAACTCTTGAACTGATCAACCGTTGGGTTGATACACGCTATTGTTAAACTGGGATGTTTAACTGCAAACTCTTAAACTGATCAACCGTTGGGTTGATACACGCTATTGTTAAACTGGGATGTTTAAACGCAAGCTCTCGAACTAACCAACCATTGGGTTGATTACACTTTTGTTAAACTGTTATGATTAAACTCAAACTCTTGAACTTACCAACCATTGGGTTGATATACACTTTTGTTAAACTGTTATGTTTAAACGCAAACTCTTGAACTCACCAACCGTGTGTTGACTTTTAGTATGCTATTCTCAGGTCATTAATCTGGACTGCTGTTAGGAGCACTACACGGGTCAAGCATGCATCCTAACGCTTAAACAATGATACATTTGTTTATCTTTATATTTTGGGTTTGTTTTATTTGTTTAAACGCTTCCGCATGAATTATAAAGTTTAAACTTTGATTTGTTATGTTAAACGTTACATATAGAGTCGTTCCAAGTAACTATTGACTGTGATCCTGGTTTGTTCACACGCCTCGCGGTAGAACTCCGCACGTGGATTTTGAGGGTGTGACATCTTCCTCCTCGCTTCGATCCTCACTCGTATTATACTCTGATGAATGACTTGATGAATCCTCAATTTGATCAAGTTTTCCAGGCCTTTTCCTGTTTTGTTGGTTTAATTTAACGGGACAATTACGAGTATCGTGTCCACGTACGTATTTCTTGCAAAAATTACATAACCTTTTAGGCTTCTTAATTTTAGACTTCGCCTTCTCACTTTTAGACTTCGCCTTCTCACCAGGACCAATCAACCGCCTATTCTTTCCACAACCTTTGTTCCTTACACCACTTGGAGGTTTGAAAGTGACTTGGTGGGGTTCTGGTTGGTGTAACACCTCCTCAAATACTACACCTTTGTTATTATGTGAAGGGTCGCATGGAAATTCACTAAAAATCTGAGACCTTAGATTTTGCAGATGGTCATCAAGCCATGTGAGACGCTCCGTATTCATCCTTAACCTATCCACACATTGTTGCATAGTATCCATCAAACGATGTCTTAGAGCTGCATTTTCAGAATTATCTGCACAATATCTATACTCCATACTAAACACCCTTTTGGGCAACGCATCTCTACGCCATCTTCCATGCACGTAATGATGCGGAACTTTTTCAATCTTGTGATGTCTGAATACGCAGAACACGTGACGGCAAAGATATCCAATACGGGTGAATGACATGCATGAACATGTAACAGAATTATCTGACAAATCAAGATTGACCTGCGAATAAAACATTTACCGAATAAAAAAACTAATCAGACTCACATAAATGACACCATATTGGTATAATCACATGTACATACATATACGTACCTTAAATTCATTTAGAATTTCAGCTTTGTTGTCTTGATGTGCAATGCAGTAGTTGTATATTCCGTTAATTATCTCATGATTGATAATATAACATAACGTTTTGCCCTTATGTATCTCCTTTTGCACCTCTAAAAAAATGTTACGTGTGTATATCTCAGAAGCATCAAATACGGTTCGTTTAAACGTATTAGTAGATACCATAAAAAGCATTATATCACTGTTACATACATGTTTCAATATAACAATGATCTGGTACGTATATGTACTTCTATGCAAACAACCATTTGAAGATTAATGTATGTAGGTATATATGCACGCAGTTAATAAAATGTTCAAGAACAGATTTGTTAGGTATTATTAAACATAAGATTAAACAATTAAACACTATAAAATAATGCAAGTTAAAAATATTTGCATACACATACATACATTAAAGTATGAATGGCTGATTTCATATAAGTACATATACGTACCAAATATGTGATTTATGTTTAAACATATATGTAACAGTAAAAAACTATTTTTATGTATCTATATATGCACCCCCCAATGAAAATAACTTTATCACTGTTAAATATATACGTATATATATGTATATGAAAACAACCACTCGTACGTTAATGTATGTGTCTATAAATCCAAATTAGTAACAACCAATGTAAAAATGTACTAACATTATTAATTGTTTACTCTTAAAACAAGTAAATAAATATGCCAATAGAAAAAAAACTCAACAAACTTATTCTTCCATTTCTTGCTCTGAACCTTCCTCGACATCTTCTGTGACAACCCGAAAATTTTCATGATTTAATATAATTTTTATGTGAATTTATAGTTTATTTTTATATTTTTATTATTATTTAATGACAATATTAATAATAATAAAAATAATAACAATAATAATAATAATATTATTATTATTAAAAATAATAATGTTAATAATGATAACATTAATAATAATGAAGATATTGTTATTAATAATAATTTATAAAATTATTAAATTGATTTAATAAGTTCAGGGGGTAATTTGTAAATTTTAAAACTGATTTTTAAACTTTAAACATGAAATAATAAAATCCAGAAACCACAGGGGCCATTCTGTAAATAATTAAAACCCAACCCCCGCCGTCGACCTCCCCGCCGGCCACCGTTCCGGCGGCCCTCCGGCGTGTCCAAAAGCCACAAAATCACTCGGTTTTGACTCGAATAAACACCCCGACACCTTCACATGCATGAATCGAACTCGGGGACCACTGCAATTTGAATAATCGAGTTGATTAGGTGTGTTTCCCACTGAACCTAATTTTCGGCCGACCCATTAACCAAGATCGCACTACAATTCTATTTTTAATGGAATTAATCGCACCTACACAATGCTATAAATGAACCTAATCTGTCTACGCATTCAATTGCACCAGTAAACACACAGAAACCTCAATTCGATCTCTTTCTCCTTCGCGACCTGCAACTCAGTCGACTTCTGTCTTATGAGCTTAATTTCACAAAATTAAGATAGGGCTTTCGATCATTTGAGCAATTAGAAACTTCCTGTAAAAGGAATTGGATTTTAATCAACAATAGACACTGAAATCGATCTTTGCATACTCGCGGCTTGTTCATCAAGTGTTCATCATCGATCGAACTTCAAAACAGGTAATTGATTACACCCATACGTTCGGTTTTACTTGATAAATCATAGCCCTAAACTTAATTTGATTAACAACATCAATTGGTGGTTCAATTTCAAACCAATCGAATTAGGGTTCTTATTGATTTGGGGATTGATTTTGGTTTGTGTTTAAAAGAATTAGAAACGGAGTATTACCGCGGCCTTGTGCCTTGGTCTACTGGTTTGTGTGTGATTGTGAACAGAAGGTCAGGGGTTCGAACCCTGCCCCCAACATAATTTTTTAAAAGCCATTTTAAGTCTTTTAAAAATACAGAAAAATTATTAAAAATTATAAAAATAATTTTTATGAACTTGGTTTATTTTAGAAATTATATAATTATTTTCTGAAAATTTATTTCTTTAAAAACCTTATTTATTTATTTATTTATTTAAATAATTATTACATATGTAATAAATTGTAATCTTTATAAAATGGATTTTTAATAATAATTTAAATCATTAAATTATTAATGGATCTTATATTATTTATTGATTAGTCCTAATAATATGCAAAATTTGATTTTATAAATATTTATAAAATCTTACAAAATTAAATATAAATTTACATAATTAAATAATGATTATAATTTATTTAGAATATAATAGTATGTTAAAATCATTAATAAGCTAATCAAATATAAATCTTTAGTTATTAAAATAAAATAACTAAATGATTTAATTATATGTTTATAACAAATTCCCGAGAACCAAATCCTAGATCAATTGAACACCAAGTTCAAAGATCTAACTTATTTAGGTTATAAATTTTTATTTATTTACTTATGTGAATTATAATTCCTTAGGAGCAATTCACTAGCTTATCAAAATCACACGAGAATATTGAGGTGAGTTCAAGCCCCACTGTTTTACTAAGTCTCTTCTGGGTGAGTTCAGGCCCCACTATTTTACTAAATCTCTTTGGGTAAGTTCATTTTATTAAAACTCTTTTGGGGGAGATAGCATACTGGTAATGTTACAAACGTTTTCATTATATATTTAAGATGTGTATGATATTAATATAGTGCTGTTTATCATTATAAAAGTCCTCACACTTTCGAATTGTTAATATTGGATAGCGGGGAAAGTTGGGTAGTACTACTGGGTGTGACGAGCCCCACTTGTGTGACTCGAGGTCAACCGGGTGCAATTTGTCCTATGAACATTAGTCACGATATGACATCGTGGCTGGAGGCAAACATAACACAGTCAGCTTCAATGTCGAAATCACTATTTAATATCATTTGTGAATGGACTAGCTAGCCATTACAATGCACATGCTTAAATATACGCTATTGTTAAACTGTGACGTTTAACTGTAAACTCTTGAACTGATCAACCGTTGGGTTGATATACGCTATTGTTAAACTGTGACGTTTAACTGTAAACTCTTGAACTGATCAACCGTTGGGTTGATACACGCTATTGTTAAACTGGGATGTTTAACTGCAAACTCTTAAACTGATCAACCGTTGGGTTGATACACGCTATTGTTAAACTGGGATGTTTAAACGCAAGCTCTCGAACTAACCAACCATTGGGTTGATTACACTTTTGTTAAACTGTTATGATTAAACTCAAACTCTTGAACTTACCAACCATTGGGTTGATATACACTTTTGTTAAACTGTTATGTTTAAACGCAAACTCTTGAACTCACCAACCGTGTGTTGACTTTTAGTATGCTATTCTCAGGTCATTAATCTGGACTGCTGTTAGGAGCACTACACGGGTCAAGCATGCATCCTAACGCTTAAACAATGATACATTTGTTTATCTTTATATTTTGGGTTTGTTTTATTTGTTTAAACGCTTCCGCATGAATTATAAAGTTTAAACTTTGATTTGTTATGTTAAACGTTACATATAGAGTCGTTCCAAGTAACTATTGACTGTGATCCTGGTTTGTTCACACGCCTCGCGGTAGAACTCCGCACGTGGATTTTGAGGGTGTGACATCTTCCTCCTCGCTTCGATCCTCACTCGTATTATACTCTGATGAATGACTTGATGAATCCTCAATTTGATCAAGTTTTCCAGGCCTTTTCCTGTTTTGTTGGTTTAATTTAACGGGACAATTACGAGTATCGTGTCCACGTACGTATTTCTTGCAAAAATTACATAACCTTTTAGGCTTCTTAATTTTAGACTTCGCCTTCTCACTTTTAGACTTCGCCTTCTCACCAGGACCAATCAACCGCCTATTCTTTCCACAACCTTTGTTCCTTACACCACTTGGAGGTTTGAAAGTGACTTGGTGGGGTTCTGGTTGGTGTAACACCTCCTCAAATACTACACCTTTGTTATTATGTGAAGGGTCGCATGGAAATTCACTAAAAATCTGAGACCTTAGATTTTGCAGATGGTCATCAAGCCATGTGAGACGCTCCGTATTCATCCTTAACCTATCCACACATTGTTGCATAGTATCCATCAAACGATGTCTTAGAGCTGCATTTTCAGAATTATCTGCACAATATCTATACTCCATACTAAACACCCTTTTGGGCAACGCATCTCTACGCCATCTTCCATGCACGTAATGATGCGGAACTTTTTCAATCTTGTGATGTCTGAATACGCAGAACACGTGACGGCAAAGATATCCAATACGGGTGAATGACATGCATGAACATGTAACAGAATTATCTGACAAATCAAGATTGACCTGCGAATAAAACATTTACCGAATAAAAAAACTAATCAGACTCACATAAATGACACCATATTGGTATAATCACATGTACATACATATACGTACCTTAAATTCATTTAGAATTTCAGCTTTGTTGTCTTGATGTGCAATGCAGTAGTTGTATATTCCGTTAATTATCTCATGATTGATAATATAACATAACGTTTTGCCCTTATGTATCTCCTTTTGCACCTCTAAAAAAATGTTACGTGTGTATATCTCAGAAGCATGACGTTCAATTAATAAGTTTGTGAGGTACTTAGGAACTGTGGTGGTGGTGTTGAATTCAAGGACACGTTGGTTATATCATTGACCATCGATAGCATTGTCGTAACTTAATAGAAATTGGACAAGTGTGTTAGACGGGCTAGAATTTATTTTGAAATATGAGTTTGAGCTCTCGCACCTTGATGTGGTTTTCATCAAACAACACATTGAAATATCCATAAAATAACCAGGGACCCACTGATCTCTAATGGAAAACATATAAGATAGCCATTTGTGATCTTGTAAACCATGCTTTTCCATTAAACTCTTCCAGCGTGACTCAAATTCAGATGGTTTTAGGTACACATTCCAAACAAGCTTATGAATGGATGCACGTAGATTTGTGTTATTCAAAATATGTCCAGACACCTAATTATGATAATAAAAGTTAGAGGTATCTGCACAAAGAACATGATATATAATACGGGAAAAAAACAGAATACATATACGTAAGTTAATCTATATTTCATTTTCACTAACAACAATAAAAATATATAAAACACATAAAAAGTTTTAAATTAGATTATTTACACATACCTTGGACGGGAGCTTATTAGTGATATGCCACATACATAGCCTGTGGATTGAATTGTCCATCACCTTATGAATAGCCTGTTTCATTGCAGCGTCTTGGTCGGTTAGAACTAACATTGGCTGCTTGTTGTTATGAGCTTCCAAAAAACACTTTAGCAACCACGTGTATGATTCGATCGACTCATCGTACAACAACGCAGCCCCAAAAATAACACATTTTTTATGATGATCAACTCCAGTAAATGGAACAAAAATCATATTATACCTACATAAAAACACAAAAATGTAATATATATATATATAAATATGTATATACATAAAATTATCATTTATAATGTACATACTTGTTAGTCTGGTACGTTGCGTCAAACGCTAACACATCACCAAACGCCATATAGTTCACCTTCGACACATCATCTACCCAAAATAAGTTCCTAATTTCATCGCCAACCGCTAGAAATTTAAATGTGAAGTTGTTTTGGCATAACATCCGGTGTTCCATTCTATCCTTGAAGTATTGGCCATCACTATCACCAATAATTAGTGATATCCCTACTAAAATTTTTGTAATCAGTCTTTGTTCCTCTAACCATGTGATGACCACCCTTCAATGCAACTTACAATCTATGTGCTTTAGAAGGTCCGATATTTGCCAAACGACATTTAGCAATGTACTCCTTATCAACAAAATCAAGCTTACGCTTCTTCCTTGTCAAATCTAAATTATCCAAATTCACCAAACCATGATTATGTGCCTCAATAAAACCGTATACTTCAAACATTTCAGTTCCTTCTACAACTCTTAACTTTAAACGAGCACGACAATCACAAACTTTAAAATTTCTTCTTCGAACCCGGGACTTTGTGGATATATCCATAGTGTCAGTTACTTTCCTCGTAGGAATACCAGCCTTGTTACACAATATGTATCTATGAGTTACAACACCTTTCTTCTTATTTTTAATACCTAAACGGGTACTAAAGCCGGCCTTCTCAGCATATGACTCGTATATCCTTACAGCGTGATCCCAACTTTCAAATCTTGTTCCTACAACCGGCTTATGCTCATCGGATACGTTAGGAGTCCAATACCTAGACCCATTGGGGGACTGATATAACGTGCTGCGCATAGAATCTGAAACAACAAACATATATAAAGAAATTTCCAACAAAAATCAACCAAAAAAAAACTAATATGATGAACAAATTTAATACCTTCATTCTCAACACCGGTTAGAAATAAGGAATCGTTTTGAGTACTTGTATGATCAAATTCCTTTTCAATCGGATCATGTGTTGTATCTAAATAAATTTCACAAAAAAAATATTATCTACATAGTCATATATCAAATACAATACTAAAAAATTGACACGAAGACGTATGGTGAAAACAAAAAAACCAACCGTCTTACTATATCTCTAAACATTATTCAACTTTATGATACGTATACGTATGCAATACAAAAACAAAGATCATAACATCATGATCGTTACCATCTTCATCTTCTCAACTAATTAAACACAAAACTATAAAAAACAAAACACATAGACAAATATCAAATAAACTACAAAACCATTGGCACGTATACATCAACTGTGAATCTATATCTATAAATATTATTCAACTTCATGGTACGTATACGTAAGCAGCGAAACAATGCAATTTCGAATATCATGGTCTTTACCATCTTCATCTTGTCAACTAATTAAATACAAAACTATAAAAAACAAAACACATAGACAAATATCAAATAAAATACAAAACCATTGGCACACTATATCTATAAAATATTGTTCGAATTCATGATACGTATACGTATGCAGCTAAACACAAACCATAACAACGATAAGATCCTTTCGTTAACCGCGGACACACAACGATTTCTTCACTAACCGCAAACCATAACAGGGCAATTTCGAATATCATTGTCTTTACCATCTTCATCTTCTCGAATAATTAAATTGCTCTGGTCTGCGACAATTGATTCTGCAAATGTATCATGCGTTATACCTACTGATATCACATCCTGCAACATATCATCGATATCAACAAGATTTTCGAATACATTGACATCGACAATTGAATCAGTAATCGCATGGACTTCGACAATTGAATCAGTAACCTCATTGACTTCGACAATTGAATCAGTAATCGTATGGTCTTGAACAATTGAATCAATAATCGGATTCATTTGGTATATTTGTTTTACGAATCGTCAATTGAATCAGAAATCGAACACTGTTTGAAAGAATGAAAATCGGTTACAGTGTTCTTCTTCACGTCATTTATGGAAGATCCGTTTTCAATTTACATATAATATTGTTTAAAGTTAAAACATATAATAATTTCCAAAATTAAAAATGGTCAAAATTACTTAAATAACCCCTGTTATTAAACAAAAGTGATTAATTTAAAAAAAATATGATTGGTGGATGGAGGTTTTTAAGGTTTTCATTTATAATCAAGGTTTTCATTTGATCCCTCCTCTATATATATATATATATATATATATATATATATATATATATATATATATATATATATATATATATATATTTGTGTGTGTGATACATGTCGTTATTTTGTTTTGAACATACACATGTGTAGGTTAACAATTAAAAGTTTAAAAACGTACAAAAAATTACTTTAATTGTTTTCTTATGTACATGAACAGACATAAGTTACCATACGAAAAAACTTTAAAAGTACTTATATTGATAGAAGTTTTGTACTTTTTAAGACATTTATGAGTTGTAAAATAATCTTAACCACATTTATATATAATGTGGGTTTTCTTTACGAAACGTACAAAGTACTTGCACAACTATTCAGCCATTATATGCGTAATAATTCCACTATTGTTGAGCAATAATTACACCTCTGTTGTGTAATAATTTAACCCCATATGCTTGATAATTCTATCAATGTATAATAATTATCACGCAAATATAAATCTTTCTTCCGTGATAATTTCATTCTTACTTTATATGAAAAAACACTATAAGTTTATGCTTTATTAATGGATTATATATGTAATAATTAAATAAAATATCTTGTGTTATGTTTGTATGAACATAACATTATAAAAGGCCAAAAATGGTTATGAAAAAATATAATACAAACTGTAACAAGATACAAATAGTTACATAAGATTTCATAATGATAAATCACGATAAACTCTTTCAACAATAACAACACGACACAAGTTGAGGCGTATACTTAATTACTAACTATGTTTGGGGAAAGCATGCATAGTTGTGATTCCCACATAATCGACAATATAACAAGCGGATTATATACAAACTTAACGTGGTTTGCTTTCCTGAAAACTCATGTTAGCACTACTAGAGTATGATTCCCATTCATTGGAACTATATGGGATTAATGAGACTTCATAAAGATCAGATTGCTCAACTTCTAGAATCAAACGTCTGGATTCTTCATGTGTTTGATGTTGACCCCAAGGATGAGTATTGAACTTCCTCCGGCCTTCTAAATCTATTACCACCTCTGTCATAGTAGGTCTGTCATTTCCATGTAAGCTAAGACATCTCTTTATTAGATCACCTGCTACTTGTAACTGCTCAAGAGTTCCTTCCCTTAAAATTCGTGGTTCAACAATTTCAAATAGGCGGTTTTCTTTCACCGCTTTGACAAAGTACGTTGCTAAATTCTTATCATCATTGGTTCTATCTGCACAAAGGGGTTTTTGACCGGTAAGGAGTTCGGCAAGGACCACTCCGAAGCTATACACATCACTCTTGTCAGTTAGTTGGCTTGTGTGGAAGTATTCAGGATCAAGGTGCCCTAGCGTTCCTTGAACAAGAGTAGTGACTTCATCATGATCTAATGGGACTAACCTTGAAGCACCAAAATCAGAAATTTTTGTTGTGTAGTTATCATCTAGTAATATGTTTGTAGACTTGACGTCTCTGTGTATGATAGGCGTAATGGCCTGTGAATGAAGGTATCCAAGCGCACTTGCAACTTCAACGGCAATTTTTAACCTATTCTCCCACGATAACCAACTTTTTCCACTTGATCTATCATGAATGTGATAAAAAAGCGTGTTATTGGAGATAAATTCATAAACTAGTACGGGGACCTCCTCTTCCAAACAACATCCTAAAAGCTTTACCACATTTCGATGCATGACTTGTGTAAGGATCAAAACTTCGTTGATGAATTGTTTTGATTGGGTCTTGTCCACTAGTTTAGACTTCTTTATTGCAATAACACGTTTGTCCGGCAAAATTCCTTTATACACAACACCGTAACCACCCGACCAATAATTCGCCCTTCAGAATAGTTGTCGGTCGCTTTTCGAAGTTGCTCACTACTAAACATAATCATTGCATCGCTAGTCCCTGGTGCACTGAGTTTTTGCTTCAAAAACACACCTCCATTGTAAGGCCCCGTTCCCGGGACGCTTACAGTTGGTCATTCATCGCACTTCAACATATAGTTTACATATACTAAGTAAAATAACGCAGCGGAATTGATAAGAAATTACATTCTCATTTCATTATAAAAGCTTTTACAATGCATTACATTGTTGATTCGAATACAAAATACAAGCTTTCTTTACATTGCCTAACTTTACTATGATTGTCGCGGAAGCATATGAAACCGGGGATTTCTTAAGTAATCCCTTTTTTTTGAATCCTCAAAAATCATAGGGTCATATACAGTGACCTCTAGTAAAAACTAATTTAAAGAAGATTCCTTAGGTAATCCCGTTTATCGGGATCCTCAAGGAACACTTGCACGCAACATAATGCGTGGCAGCATTATCAAAAGGAGAATGCCATCCCAAAAGAGCTGAGTAGCCGCCTCGTGCCATCCTCAGCAACCCTACCTGTCAACTGGAAACACATAAAAAGTCAGCGTTGCTGAGTGAGTTCTAGTTTTATAATAAAACATACTTTCATTTATTAAAAACCGTTCTTACATACACGCGATCACACAACATACGTACACGTAGATAATATTATTATTATCTTCATCATTCGTTCTTTAACTTTCATTCGTCAAGCATGCAAATCTCTAAGGGTCACCTCTCTTCTCTGCCCTCATGGTTCCAACCCATAAGCCGACAAAGCATACTGTAAAATACTGGTGCCCCTATGGCTCTCAGTCCATAGACCGGCACCTGGTGCCCCTATGGCTCACAGTCCATAGACCGACACCTGGTTGCCCCTATGGCTCTCTGTCCATAGACCGACAACCTTGTTGCCCCTATGGCTCTCTGTCCATAGACCGACAACACCTCTTCCGGGGTCACGTTAACCCCACGAGTGATCGTTACCACTCCTGTTGTAACAACTATCCCGTGACAGGTCACAAAGACACTGCCCCGTTGTTCTTAAGGCAACTATGGCTCACTGTCCATAATCTACCATAAGGCTCGTAATAGGCCTAGTTACTAGAACCAAGCACAATTTCCAAGACTTCTTAACCATCAAATCCATCTCGTGCCCCTTAGACCATGCAAGACTTTCTTTCATTCATTCATTCATTCATTAATGCATGCATTCATTCATCATGTTCTTCTTTCATTCGTTCATTCATTAATGCATGCATTCATTCATCATGTTCCTCTTTTATTATCTTTCACTTTACGTTATTTATTACTTTCCATTCATTCATATACAATACACGTAAATATACAGAAAGATAAACACACGTCGAAACAAGGAACATAGATATTTACAAACCATCAGTCATTACCATCATATAAGGCTACATCATACTTATCATACATACATCCTACATACACATCTCTCCTCATTCACATCAGCCCTATTTGGGCGATTGAACATACTTCAGTCGCATGGCCTCTATGCGACTGGATCATGCGATTGGGCAGCTATGCGTATGAGCATACATTCGTGCGAATGGGTCTCCTATCATGCGAATGGACACTATACGAATGGGCTTCTATACGACTAACCCTCAGTCGTGCGACTGAACTACTATGCGAATGGACTTATGCGACTGAACCCTCAGCCGCATGGCCTGTCGTGCGACTGAGACCCAGCCGTGCGACTGAGCCTCAATCGTACGATTGAACATCAGTCGTTCCTCAGTCGTGCAATTGGCCCTTCAGTTGCCTAGCCCTAACTGGGCAGCGACTGGAGTTCATCCCGAACAGCAGCCCCGACCTACGGCCTCCAAACCCTTCCAAACTCATTTCAAGCCTAAATTAGCCCTCCCAAACCTCAGGGATTCATACTAGGACATCATACAAGCATATACAAGTCCTCTATCATACCTTAAACACATTACTCAAGATTTCACCCAAATGGGTCAAACATGCACTTTTTCAAAAACGGGTTTGAATGTGTTCCAACCCCAAAATCGTATGAAAACAAGTAAATGAGGGGTCCTAGAACTCACCTTAGCAGCCTCCTTGGCTAGAGCTTCGTTTTGACTCGCCACACGTCGATTTTGCACTCCCGAACCCGCTTGAAGCAAACTTTCTTCTCCTCTCTTCCCGTTTCTCTTCTTTTTCTCTGGTTTCGCAAGTGTGGGGGAGAGGGTAAGAGCTGCCCTCCCCCTTAAATACTACAGTTCAGTCGCCTGAATTTCCCATGCGACTGGACCTTCAGTCGCATGAGCTCCATGCGATTGGACACCCCAGTCGTGTGACTCCCTGCGTATGGAGCTTCAGTCGTGCGATTGGAGCTTCAGTCGCATGGCTTCCATGCGTATGGGACTCCAGTCGCATGACACTCCAAATTAAAATTTCCGGGCATTACATCCATTTTGCTCGAAGAACTTTTCTTGTAGCTTGATTAGCTTCCTCTTTCTTATGCCAAAGGAAATCCCAATCACCCCCGATAATGTTGCCATGACACCAAAAACTAGAGCTACATGATAATATAAGAAAAAATCATATAATCAACAGTGGTTATTTTAAAAGAAAACGCTAAATAATCCGGTTTAATAATAATGATGATGGAGGAGTGTTCAAATGAAAACCACCATGTTATGAGAAAATGAAAAAGAAACTAATTCCAACCAATTATAATTTTCCTTTTTAGTTTTAGTTCTTTTAATTTTAACGTTAATTATGTAATTTGATACCTTTAATTTTGGTTGTTATCTTATAATTTTGAATTCTAAGATTATGTTTTGATCATATATTTGACTAGTTAAACCTTTATTTCTCCATTTCTCTCTCTAAGTTGATAAGAACTCCATATCTATCCTCAATTTTGACGAAGATGCTTTATTTCGACCGTAAGAAACCTGCGTTGTTGGTTTAGTCTTGATCATGATCGTAATGATGGAGGTGGTCTTAAACAACCTGATTTTAACATTTAAGGATGAATTAATGGTGGTGGTGTTGAATACGACAATGATGACTACGATGATAAGTATGGTTATGCATTAGAGGATAGCTGATGAAATCGACAATGATGACTACGATGATGATGTTGAATAAATCTTTCCTTCAACAAAAGACACTCGATGATGATGAACAATCGAACTTTGAAGTAATCGATGATGATGGTCAGGAATTCCAACCTTAAAGAACAATGATGATGACTTACGTATACGTAATTAAATAACATAAAAAAAAGTTTTCTAAAAAAATCAATGATGATGATCATAGTTGTCTTCTTTCTATTATTGGGTTACGTATATGTAACTATGAGTGGCTTATGTAAAACTATGGGTTACGCATATGTAACTCGATATAACTCACAGTTACATACATTGTAACTAAAAGATTTTAGTTTTAAAGTTTCATGTGTGTACAAGTATATGTAACACGGTTACATATGCGTTAACTCCAGTCACGTATACATAAATGTGGGTCTACAAACAAAAAGATGATATATGCATATATGTAGCTCAGTTGTTTGATTATAAATGTTTATCAACAAGACAAAAAAAATTGACTACATATACGTTAATGTGAGTTAAATTTGAATTTTCTTAAGTTGAATGAAAAATAATGATTTTTATTTAGATTTAAATTGCGTTCGAATTTCTCTAATTTTGAGAAGAATGGTGACTGGATACACACATATATATATATATACATATATATATATATATATATATATATATATATATATATATATATATATATGGGAGAGAATGTGAGTAAATTTACGAAAATTATAAATTATGGGTAGTATCCAAAGTTATAAAAATTATGATCTCCCATTAAAGCTAATTATTAAACCCTTTAAGTTTCTTTATTCATAAAATTGTTATTGTTGATTTTGACCATTGATTAAACAAGATCAAGGGTGGAAAATAATTTTCTTAGTTTCCTCGTAAACTTGTTTTTTTAGAAATCATCCCCTATATATACATAAATAAGTACACTTGTTTTAACGGACCTTTACTAATTAAGTAAGTCTTGTCATGGTGCAAGTGACATAAAGAATTACCTAATGTGAATATCATCACTGGAAATCTTGATACATTTGAAATAGGTCGACAACCATCTTGTGTTTTAGCATCACCGGTGTTACCTGGCCAACATGTACAGTTGTAACTCCCTTCTGTATTAATACAATGCCCGTAACAATGGCTCTTGCTTTTATCGTCACACTCATTGATGTCTAGGCAAGAAAAATGTTCACATATTATTTAGAACCAAGTCGTCAAAAGGTTAACGAATAAAATGAAATACTATGGAGAATATTATAGGAAATAGATACAAAATAATAGTCGTAGGTAGACCAAATCACTTGCAAAATAGAATATTTAGTTATAAGAACTGGTATAAAGATTCCATTTTGTATCTTAAATGAAACAAACTAGACGTTGACAAATATATATGGAGACAGTGTAAAGTTATTAATAGTTACTTTTAATCAGCCTATAATAATAATAACATCTTTTAGTCATAAATTTAGATATGACTTTCGATCAATATCAATAGTAGCGGATCTAGGCTTTGAGTTGGGGTCCGCCACTAAATGTCATGCTTGAACCTTTTAAATTGTCACAAAGTTAAAACCGAAATATGTATGACTATATATATACCTACCATGGCATCCTGGATCAAGATAAGGGTTTCCCTCGTAACCGATGTTGCAGCTGCAACCAGGGCCGGCTTAAAGTTTTTGGAGGCTCAAAGCGAACAAAAAATATGAGGCCCTCAAAAAAATATTTATATAAACTCTCCTCCATTATCCGGGTTTGAGACCGGCAACAATAAATTAATACATTTATAATTATTAGACGTTGTGGTGATTACGAATTTTAACATTGATTCTTTTAGTGATTCATTTAAAGCTTCACGTTTAGCTTTTGTATCCCTTTTGATGCACCACATTCAAACTTACGGATTTTGTTTGACAATATTATAAATTCAAGAAATATTAATGAACTAATGAAGTAATCAAACTAATCAGATTCAAGCAATGTGATAATCAAATATACAAATAAAGTAATAAAGTAATCAGAAAACCGAAAACTAATAAGCAACTTGGATAAAAACAATTAATCAATATTCAATAACCTCATTCAAATTGATCCACAACCGAGAACTAATTCAATTACCCAATATTCAAATAAAAACTAATAAGCAATTTAGATTAAAAGAAAAGGATAACAAATTAATATTCAATAAATCAGTAAATCAATTAAATAAAAACCAACAAAAGTGCAAAACTAACCTCACTCAAATTGATCCACAACCGACAACCGACTACCGAGAAGCCTTCTACAAATTGATCCTAATCCACAACCGGGTGCGGTTCTGCTTCTTGCTTGAGGCTTCTGCCCGTTCTTAAATCTTAATCAGCAAATCGATCATAACCAACAACCGAGAAGCTTTCCGCGAATCTGCCCAAGATCAAACCGAGAAGCTTAATTTCTGGTCGAATTTCTGCGAATCTACGGTTCTATTCTGCGTATCCGCGGTTATGGCCCTTCTTAATCCCAAGCGACCAAGCCTTCTGCCAAGTGAAAATTGATGATTTATGATTGTTGATTACAGATTACTGATTACCGAGAAAAATTGAATGCTTCCTGACCTCGAAGAGTGGAAAGTCGCTTGGCCTGAAGTGAAGAGTCGCCGGATGTCTCGGATTTCAACTTGTAACTTGTATGTTGTGGGCTATTGGGCTTGAAGTTTGAAGTCACATAACATAACATTGGGTCATAAAATCGGAGGCCTTGTATATTTAGGAGGCCCAAAGCCCTAGCTTGGGCCAATTAAGCTATTGAGCCGGCCCTGGTTTTGAGACCCTTTGGAATAGAAGTTTGACAACAACCGATGCCTGAGCAGTATCTATCAGGCACATCACTTGATCTTCTACACAATCCGTAACAGCCACTAGAGAAGTTGTGTTGCAGTTATATTCATATTACAATAGTTCAAGGGTGTAAAGTGTAATTGTTGTTAAGTCTTGGATTGAATTGTAATATTGTAACGGATTGTAACGGCTTAAAAGTCATTAGTTAAGCTCGTTATATACCGATAGATTGGAATAATGGAAGGTATGTGTATGTTGTTGAGTAACTTCCCTCTCTGTTTTTCTTCAATTTCCTTTGGTGATAACCGACGAATAGGTCTAGCTTTTATAGGAGGGTTTGGTAACAAGGGTAAGTTGGAGGGAGATTCTTGTAAATGAATCTCCTCCTTTCGGCAATAGTGATGAATATTGAGGCTTATTAAACTTGTTCCAATTATTCGACTGCACCTTGGATATTGCCTCATCTTGAATTCTGGCTAGCATATAGGCTTCAGGAAATGATTTCGGTCGTAATAAGCGTAATGGATAACCTATCTCCGGCTTGACTGCCCTTAGGAACAGGCTCACAGCATACTCATCGCAAATCGAGACCTTCGTCAAAGTTAAATCAAAAGCTTGACAGAGCTCTTGCAAGGTACCTGTTTGTCGTAATGCAGCCAAAGCTCCCATCGCATCTTGACCAAGAACTAGAGCAAATCTAGCTAAAATGAAATTCTTGTATTCAGACCATAACATTCCTGTAATCGAGCCTCCTCGAGATTGAACGAACGACTGATGCCACAACAAAGCCATGTCTTCCAAATGAATGATGACATATCTGACTTTCGATTGCTCAGGCGTTTCATCAATCGCGAAGAAATGTTCTACTTTACACAGCCATCCTTCAACGTTTTCACCATTGAATTTTGGAAATTCAATCTTAGTGAGTCGATTATTGCTTCGATTGTTGTTACAATCAACATTGCCTGAATGACTATCATTGCCACTGCTCGTACTACCATGATTATTGCCTATTGCTTGCAAATTCTTAAGAATTTCAGCCATCTGAAGCTTAATGGACTCCATATCGCTCGAATTCTTCGTCGCTGCAGCTTTAATTGCCTCTAATTCCGAAAGGTTCCGGCCAGTTGCCGTTTCCAATCGAATCAGAGACGCCTCATGATCCTGCACTCGTTGCTCCAACGTTTGATTACGCGTCGTCATCTTCACAATCGATTGAAAAAGCTTGTTCCGATGAAATTCCGATCAAGAGTCTCCGATGGAATCGAAGGCTCTGATACCAAAGCAAAGTCATCGCACCCATTTGACCCACTGATCAAAGCAAAGTCATCGCACCCGATGACATTGAACTTATTCTTTTGGGAAAATGAGAAAGGCGTCGTCTCTAAGTTAGTCCAAGCATAGAAGTCTGCGGTTACACCCCCAGACTAATTGTAACATCTGAAAGCAATGAAATTGGTGACCCACATCTCAGAATCTGAAATTCTGTATATTTCAATGTTTCCTGATCTGATGAATAGCTTCGGTGGGTCGTAAGTCGAGTTACAGGTTTGATCAAATGATTCGTCTTTAGAACAACTTGAGCCTACACCGATGCCGAATGGGTAGGCTACCGTCAAGTTCCACATCGTGTTAGGCAGCCTGGCTTCGCTATGTTCCCGGTGCCATTGCCCTCGAGCGATGATGATGAGGCCGTTGACAGTTGTAACGACTTGGTAAGCAGAACTAGTGTGAAAAGATGAAGCATGTCGATGCTATGGATCTAGCTTCTTGCTAGCTAGAATGTGATCAATCACCTTTAAAATTAATGTTATGATGGTTTATCGGAGATATGTATTTATATAAAGATGGTTGCAAAATAGTCTTACATTTAAAATTTATAGTATATACTTGACTTTGAAAAGTAAATGGTTCTTTATGCAAAAGGTCTCGATCATCACAGGATAAGAGTAACGATTTCTAAAATAAGTATAACACTACCCGAATATTTTATAAGATGTTTTTAACAAATTAACTAATATTTAATTAGATGTCCTCTTGTCATGACATATTTCGATCACTATTGTATTGTATTTATTAATTGTAGGTCTAGTCATTACCAAGAATAATGACGCCTTAAATTTACAGAATCATTCAACAAATTAAACAAATGAAAATGATATCAAGTTTCAAACAAAAGTTCATTGACCATTACAACCTCAACGTTACCCTAAGTAGAATCAATCATCTCTCACCTCATAAGAGCTTGTATTATTATTACCTCTCTCTCTCTCTCTCTCTATATATATATATATATATTATATATATATATATATATATATATATATATATATATGGAGGAGGGATCAAATGAAAACTAAGATTATAATTAAAAACCATGAAAACTAGCATCCACCAATCAGATTTATTCTAATTTAATTCAGAATTATTAATAGTAAAGGGTAAATTAGTAATTATAAATTTAGACTATTAATTAGATATTTTACAAAACAAAACTAAATCCCTGATTATTCTCTAACAAAATACGGTTTCTAATTTGATTTTCCAATCTTCTTCAATTATAGATCGATTCGTATTAAGCAGTAGTATTCAAATTGAACAGCCGAATCATGTGTTGCAGAATGTTTTTTATTGGATTGTGAAGTTTTTTATTTTCTTAGTTTCGGAATCAATGAAATCAACAGCCGAATCATGTGTTGCAGAATGTTCCAATTCACGCAAGCACGCAGTTATTTCGAGTGATCGTTCGGAAAATGAAGATGGTAATTGTTCAATTAAAGGTTCGACAGAGGATACTAGGCTAATTAGTCCTGATCGTCATCAGGATATTATACCTGTAGTTGTAGAAGATGAAGTTGAAGGTATGTATTATGTTTCTTTACATTCAGTACATATATGTACCTACGACTTTAAAAGGTAGTTTATATTATTAATTTGTTTTCTGTTTGTTACATATATGTACCCACGACATAAGTAGTCACCTTTTGTTCTTTTGTTTTAGTAGTTTTGCAAAGTTTATAATTTTGCAGGTCGTACAATTTTGAATGTAAATTCTGTTTATGTATTATTTCTTGGAATTTTGTTGTTTATGAAGTCCAAGATTCTTAATTGTCATGTTACATATATTAAAATTATAAATTATGAATAGATTTTAATTTATTTTTCTTCTTTTTTAGGGTACAATTGTTGATATTTGCAGATTGTTTGTTGTACGGTTTCTGTTTGTTAAGTAGATACATATATGTACCAATATTGTGTTATTAAGAGTAATTTGTTTATAATTGAGCAGATAACCCAGTTGATATTGATACCAACAAAAACTTTATACCAGAGAATGTGAATGAGGCCGTATTTTTGACTGGTGTTGAAAATGAAGGTAAATAGTAAAGCTCATTTTAAAATATTTAGTAATACTTTTACTATTTTTTGAGGATTTGATTGATATGTTGTCTATGCAGATTCAATACGCAGCACTCTATACCAATCACCTAATGGTTCTAGGTACTGGACTCCTATTGTATCAGTAGATCTTAAGCCTGTTATTGGATCTAGATTTCAAAACTGGGATGACGCGAGAAGGATGTATGAGTCGTACGCGGAGATTGCCGGTTTCAGTACTCGTCTGGGTAACTTGAAAAAGAAGGAAGGTGTCATCACACATAGATATATTTTGTGTAACAAGGCTGGAATACCTAATGGCAAGGTAAATGACACATTGGATGTTAAGACTAAGTCTCGTGTCCGTAGAAGAAACTTTAAAGTCTGTGATTGTCAGGCTCGTATAAAATTCAAAGCTATTGAAGGAACAGAAGGGTTTGAAGTGTATGGGTTTGTCGAGACACACAATCATGGGTTGGTCAATTTGGATAATTTAGACCTTACAAAAAAGAAGCGCAGGCTAGAATTTGTAGACAAGGATTTCATTGCTAAATGTCGGTTGGCTAGTGTTGGTCCTTCTAAAGCTCATAGGCTTCAAGTTGCATTAAAAGGAGGTCATCATATGGTTAGAGGAACCAAGATTGATTATAAGAATTTTAGTAGGGATATAGCCAACTACATTGGCGATAGTGACGGACAGTTCTTCATTGATAGAATGGAACAACGCGTGTTATGTCAAAACAATTTCACATTCAATTTTTTAGCTGTTGGGATGAGATTCGGAATTTGTTTTGGGTAGATGAGGTGTCAAAGATCAATTATCTTGCATTTGGTGATGTATTGGCCTTTGACGCGACATACCAGACTAACAAGTATGACATTATTTATATAACCTTTAAATCTTATAATTTTTAAACAATTTCTGGTTTTTTTCAGGTACAATATGACTTTTGTTCCATTTACTGGTGTTGATCATCATAAAAGTTGTATCACTTTTGGTGCAGCATTGTTGTATGATGAGACCATCGAATCATACACATGGATGCTCAAATGTTTTTTGGATGCTCACAACAACAAGCAACCATCGTTAGTTCTAACTGACCAGGACGCTGCCATGAAACAGGCAGTTCATAATGTACTGGACAAATCAATTCATAGACTTTGTATGTGGCATATCACCAATAAGCTCCCTTGCAAGGTGTGCTATGATTCATTCTTATTATAATCTATAGAAGTTGTATAATACATAACAATTATTAAAATTTTCAGAAATTTTAGATACATATATGTATCAATTAAGATACATATTTGGAATTATATGTTAAATGTTATTACATGTTTAGTTTTTCATATATATATTGTATAGATTATAAATAAATGTTATTATTTATATCCAGGTGTCAGGTCATTTACTAAACAACACTAATCTCCGCGCATCAATTCACAAGCTCGTTTGGAATGTTTATCTACATCCATCCACCTTTGAGTCTAAATGGAAGTTATTAATGGAGAAGTATGACCTTCAAGATCATAAATGGCTATCTGATATGTTTTCAATAAGAGAACAATGGGTTCCTGGATATTTTAAGGACATTCCAATGTGTTGTTTGATGAAAACAACATCAAGATGTGAAAGCTCAAACTCATATTTCAAGGTTAATTCCAGTCCATCAAACAATCTTGTTCAGTTTCTCTTGTGTTTTGACAACGCTTTAGATGGTCAAAGATACAATCAGCGTGTTCTTGAATTCAACACCACTACTACTGTTCCTAACTTCCTAACAAGTTTATTAGTAGAACGGCATGCTTCTGAGATTTACACACGGAATATTTTCCTGGAGGTGCAAAAGGAGATCAACAAGTGTCAGACTTTATGTTACATTGTCAACCGTGAGATAGCCGGTCGAATTTTCAACTACATTATTGCACATCAAGACAATAGGTCTGATGTCCTTAATGAATTTAAGGTATATAAGTGTTTGTTTTATCTGATACTGATTACATGCTGGTTAACCATGTATGTAATCAGTTATATATACATTATTGTTCATATATGTACCAGTTTGTTTATTGTATCACTTATATTATCAAACTATGTTAATGACCAAAAACATATGTAACCTGATAGTTTTATTCAACATTTGTTCATATATGTACCACATTTTGTGTATGTTACTGCTGGTTAACGTTGAAAAAGGCAGCAGCTATGTTTTTCAAAAGTTCATATATGTAACATTTTGTTGATGAGGATTTCTTAATTACGATTTTTAAGGAAAAGTTGACTTTCCTGTCAATCTAATGGTTCAACCCTTTTTATATCAGTGTTTGTTTTATATGATACTGATTACATGCATGGTTTTCAAAATTAAAACCTTTAAATTATTTTATAAAGTGACTTTTTTATAAATATACATATATGTACCAATGCTGGTTAACCATGTATGTAATTAGTTATATGTACCAATGCTGGTTAACCATGTATGTAATCAGTTAAATATACATTATTGTTCATATATGTACCACTTTGTTCATTGCTTCACTTATATTATCAAACTATGTTAATGCCCAAAAACATATGTAACCTGATAGTTTTATTCAAACTTTGTTCATATATGTACCACATTTTGTGTATGTTACTGCTGGTTAACGTTGAAAAATGCAGCAGCTATGTTTTCCAAAAGTTCATATATGTAACATTTTGTTGATGAGGATTTTTTAATTACAATTTTTAAGGAGTAGTCGACTTTCCTGTCAATCTAATGGTTCAACCCTTTTTTTATATGACATGTGCAGGTTACCCTTAATTTGTCGGATTTTTCGGTTTCATGTGCCTGCATGTCATTCACACGTATGGGATATTTATGCAGACATGTGTTCTGCGTATTCCGACATCATAAAATTGAAAAAATTCCCAATCAATATATTCAAGGAAGATGGCGGAAGGATGCGCTACCAAGAAGCGTGTTTAGTATGGAATACAGATACTGTGTTAACCGATCTGAAAATTATTTACTGAGATCTCGTTTGATGGACAATATCCAGCAATGTGTTGATAGGTTAAGGTTGAATACAGACAAGTTAAAATGGCTAGATGAGCATATTGAAAAGCTAAAGACGGATATCTTCAATGAGTTTCCACATGATCCCTCGTACAATAATAAAGGTGTTGTATTTGAGGAAGTATTACATCAACCTCATCCAACTAAAGTAATGTTCAGACCACCGAGTGGAATAAGGAACAAAGGTTGTGGGAAGAACAGGCGTTTGATTGGTCCTGGTGAGAAGGCAAAGTCCAAAAGAAAGAAGCCCAAAAGGTTGTGTAATTTTTGTCGGAAATATGTTCGTGGCCATGACTCTCGCAATTGCCCTTTAAATTAAAATTAGCTAATAAGGAGGAGTGCCAAGAACACATACAACAAGAAGTAGATTCATCTGATCAATCGTCAGATTATAACTCTAATTACGAAGACGAGAGTGAAGATGGAAATGATCAAGATCAATGTGAAGAGTATGACGAAGAATAGATTTTTTAAATTGTTTTTGATTTAATATTAATGGTAACTTAGTAGATTTTATTTCATTTCAGAATAAACATAACTTACATTTCTCGTAACAATTTTACACTTTTGGAATACATAGTTCGATCGTATTAATTTATGCAGTGGTATGTATATATGTGGTTACCTAAAAAAATACATATGTGCATATATGTATCACTTGTTTTACAATAGTTAATTATAAGAATTTATGTTTTAGTAGTCCTGTTTCACAACACTTATGGATAAATGTGCATATATGTAACACTTGTGCATATACGTGCATATATGTAACACTTGTGGATATATGTGCATATATGTAACACTTATGTGTATGTGTGTGTGTAAAGACAATATTTGCAAGGATATATGTGCAGATACGTAACAATTATGTGTATGCATGTGGGGTGTGTGTTAAGAAAACACTTGTAGATATATGTGCTTATATGTAACACTTGTGGTTAAGAAAACACTTGTGGATATATGTGTTTATAGATGTTCATATATGTAACATTTGTGTTATAGTAGTCATGT
This sequence comes from Flaveria linearis, assembly GCA_024085815.1. Lineage (NCBI taxonomy): Eukaryota > Viridiplantae > Streptophyta > Magnoliopsida > Asterales > Asteraceae > Flaveria > Flaveria linearis. Next base: position 88,335,276 of record CM044007.1, read on the forward strand.
TTCACAACACTTGTGGATATATGTGAATATATCTAACAGTTGTGTATATATGTGCATATATGTAACAGTTATGTGTGTGTTTGTGTGTAAAGACAACATTTGCAAGGATATCTGTTTATATATGTAACAATTATGTGTATGCATGTGGGGAGTGTGTTAAAAAAACACTTGTCAATATATGTGCTTATATGTAACACTTGTGTTTAAGAAAACACTTGTGGATATATTTGTGTTATACCAGTCATGTTTCTCAACACTTGTTGGCACAGGTGCATATATGTAACATTTCTGTATATATGTCCACATATGTAACACTTGTTGACAAAATACACATACCAACTAATTCCAATATTTATAATGAATAAACATTCCAACCCACTCATATCTTAAATCACATAACTTTCCATTTCCAAAAAGAAATTATCATATTTTAAAACATTCTAATCAGTTCACTCTAATCTAGAACATTAGCATAACTACGCGAAGTCCAAGTTTATAAATTAAACCATTGTACATTATACACACCCTCAAAACCTAACCATATTCGTTCAAAGCTTCCCTTTTGATTCTTGATCCAAGTCTTCAGATTCTTTCATCACCTTATCCTTATAGATATTAACTTCTGATGTAAGGATTTTGAATGCGTATTTCTTTCTCAAATTCCTGAGTTTTGTCTTCATTTTCTTCTCTTCAGATGGAAAACCACAATCCCAATTCTTTACATGTCTTCCCATGAAAGTTTCCATATGGCGCATAAGAAATACTCCACAATCGACCGCGTTATTTCTTGTTGACCAGCTGATTTTTAACTTTTCTGGTTTCGCAGCTTCCAGTTCCCCCCATTTCGGATGTCCCAATGACCTCAGATACGCAACAACAATATGTTTCTGCCATTTATAGGTTAAACGTCACGTCAAAACTTCATATATGCACAGTATCAAATAGCAATGATAACATATAATATACAAACTAAAATTACATCTTACCACTTTAAAAGGTGTTCCTTTATTTTTGTAGGAGGGAGCATCCTCAAGTCTAATGAAACTATGATCATCAGACATATTGTCAATCAACGTGATGGCCGGGTACTTTAATTCAAAACATATCAGGTAAAAATGATTCTTCTCTAAAATGGGGAAAAATAAGATGTCACAATTTTTTAATGCAACATCTTTCTCGTTTCCTTCCAAAAAGTTTTCAAAGTGTGTCTTGAATTGGGTTAAACGTTCTTCTTCTGTTTCTATATCGCTGTCAATTATCCATCCAAGCTGTAAAAATAATTAAGATTATGGCACACAGGTTAGTATATGACAAATCACAAGATATTAATGGTATGTTAGAATTTATGACTATTTTAACGTAAATTGTGCATATATGCACCACATTAAGCATAATCTGTAATTGACTTACAAATGAATTTATCCCGCTGAATATTCGATAAGGTGAGTTGGGGCTTCTATCCTTTTCATCATGGTTTAAAACTTTTGCCCAGCAATCAATAACATCATTATAGATTTGTTGCCCAGGTGTGAGGCTAACAAGAGTGTACAGAGTTGTTCCAGCCCAATTCTTAGTTGCAAATATTGATATACTGCACAAATAATATATAGTTTATTAACAAAATTAATTATTCGCTCCGTAAGTTAACATATATATATGTGCCTATGAGGAAATACATATATGTACCAGAAGGCATTTCAAATCTATAAATTTATGCAACAAATTACTCAAAGTTGATAATATGGGATGTACACCTTTTTATGACATATGTTTGTTAAATTCAAAATTTTAATTCATTCTATCACTTATATTATCATATGGGATGTAAGCTGATTGTTTTATTCAACCTTTGTTCATATATGTACCACATTTTGTTGAACGATATATATCTTATATAAAAAATTTGTGGTACATATATGTTAATCTTTTATGTGGGAATAAACTATTACAAGGTTGGTAACTACCTAAAGGTTCTTGCAGCATCTCTTAGATCCTTCTCAACCCTGTCATAAACAATATTGTAAAATGAGATCAGTTTCAAACAAATGGATTTATTTTCGTTTTGATGTTGTTGTCAATATAAAACTTACAGGGTATTCAGTTCATAACCCGAGGACTCACATGATGCTTTGAAATCTTCTAATTTCCTGAATATATTTATACAGAAAAACTTATAAATATATAATCAACACACCGTGCATGTTAAATAAAATAAAACTCAAACACTTACTTCTCATCAATGGATCCAGACATCAAATAATTCCATATCTTCATTTCTTCTTTTGTCACCCCCTTTTTCATATCTACTTGTCTATTGATGTAGGGCGACACATTTAAGGATGATGGCTGTTTAAATCTTTTCCCCTTTCCTTTTGAAGTCGTTCCAGCTTTGTTGACCATAACATCTGTAATTTCTGTCATACATTCATTCGAAGCCCCTTTGTTATTTTCTTGTATATCTTTAAATTCTTGTGTGAAACCAAGACTGTAGGTTGGGCACTCCTTTGGATCATATTGTAATTTCGTACCTTTCCCCTTCCTACCAGACTCTAGTTCAACAATATCAGAGACTTCTAATGCAATTTGTGTCCACGCTTTAGCCTGATGTACCGGCATATCCAGTTTACTTTGTGCAATTTTTTCTTCTGATTTTCTTGATTGCTCTTCTGTCAACTCATCCTCACTGCATATATCAGCATCACCACTCACAATTCCGGACCCATACAATTCTTTATATTTATCATTATACTTATGTACGGTATTATTTTCGGGGAACATCTTCATTGCTCCTGTGATTGCTTTTTCAAATTTCTTTTTCACTTCAATGTTTATGGAACTAATTTTCTCAAGAAGTGCTATATTACCCTGAAAAAAAAATGTATGTTAGTTTGTTGATTAACAATTCTGTTTGCTACATATATAAGATAAATTAAATTAAGTTACATACCTCTAACGTGGTAACATCAAAATCATCATTGAATAGAATATCTTGGAACTTTTGTTTTCCAATACTTTTTAATTCATTTTCCGACAAGGATTCTCCATCTTCTGAATCTTCATCTTCTTCAAATTGTTCCGTTAACTCTCCTAATCCAAAACCGCCAGATTTTAACAGCTCTTGTTCTTCTCTTTTTTTTAGATTGTCCATCGTCCAGTAAGCAATAGGTGACACCTTTTTATCCTTTTCCATCGATGAGCATATGACACAATCCACGTACAAAAGCTATGATGTATCCACCGTGCATCATGTATAATACATATATCAAATTTATTAATGCGTCAAATATCAAATTATATACAAATTTACATAATACATATACGTACCAACACTATTTCTTCCTCAATTCAGATTTTTTATCAATCAAACCTCAAATTAGTTTAAAGTTTATATAATACATATATGTACCAACAAACTATGTAATTTCTTTTAATATTTCATAAACGTACTAACTACAATATTAAAAGAAATAACATTGTTTGTTGGTACATATATGTACTATATAACATATGTGCATATATGTAACAATTGTTTTACAATAGTTAATTATAAGAATTTGTGGTTTAGTAATCCTGTTTCACAACAATTATGGATAAATGTGCATATATGTAACACTTGTGCATACACATGCAAATATTTAACACTGGTGGATATATGTGCATATATGTAACACTTATGTGTATGTATGTGTGTAAAGACAACATTTGCAAGGATATATGTGCATATAGGTAACAATTATGTGTATGCATGTGGTGTGTGTGTTAAGAAAACACTTGTAGATATATGTGCTTATATGTAACACTTGTCGTTAAGAAAACACTTGTGGAAATATGTGTTTATAGATGTTCATATATGTAACATTTGAGTTATAGTAGTCATGTTTCACAACACTTGTCGATATATGTGCATATATCTAACAGTTGTGTATATATGTGCATATATGTAACACTTATGTGTGTGTTTAAGAAAAGTTTTGCACATATATGTACCAGTGTTAATGCCATAACATATTTGCTAGAACACTTAAAAATATTTGCAAGAATGCAGTAAAAGACAATATGTAATGATTTAACATACCGTTAGAATTGTTAGAGGACCAACGAAGTGGCTTAATAAGTTGCACCTGATCCAGTTGTCTTTACACCTTCTAACAGCATCTTCAATTAAGCCACACCAATCGAACTCCTTTACATCGGATTCTACGGTTAAATGTTTTACTATCTGGCAGAAGCACTTGCCGTTCTTCCGGCTGAACACCATTGTGTAGTAGAATAGAACCAAAAAATCTAACTTAAAATAGAAATAGTCATCGTAATTTCCCTCAACTATCCTCTCCACTAATTCAGATGGTCCTACGTTCACTCCCTTATATCGAGCCCTCCATTTTTTGTAGTCTTCACTCAATCCCTTACTATCAATGCTCAACAAATCCTTACCCCCATTTGGGATCCCCAGAAGTTTGTGAACAGAGTGTCTATCAACCTTTACATTGACTTTACTTGTTTTAATAATTAATTGTTTTGGATCCAACATGTCAACCACATAATGGCCCAGTTTTGATGGGATACCATCTACCTGGAACTTTAACAATCTCCCAAATCCCATGCTTTTAACCAAGTCTTTCTGGGTTGTATCTAATTTCGATACAGCTGAAAAAAATTGTTTGGGGGAGGAACGTGTACGTATCCCAAACCATTTGCGTTGGATGTTAACCCGCTTATCCATCTCCTGTTTTACCTTTTCCTCCAAAACTCCTTCAAAATAATTAAAATAATATGTATATTACACAATCCAAAATGATAATTCCTTTACTTTAAATTCTAAAAAACAATTTAAAATATCCGTATTACCTTTGCTAATTCTTTTCTTTTTCTTTTGACTATTATCTTCTAATATAACATCATCATCACTAGTCACTGCTCGTTTTCCTGTTTTCATTTTATATATAAATATAGTCAGATATCAATTGATTTCAGGATTTATATACATAATTAATATGTGATGTATGTATTTGATGTTTAGTAGTGTGCGTATAAAATATTGTGCATATATGTAACACTAAGTCTTTTATATGAAATATTGTGCATATATGTACCACTAAGTCTTTTATACTTAAAAAATACCCCAATCCCTGATATTCTTTATGCATTGCAACATATTTATATCAGTTATTCCAATATATTATGTTAACTACGAAAGTAATAAATATTGAACAGTTAAAATCGTAATTATATAACATTTAAAAAAAAACTTACGCAATCTAGGTTTCTTCTTTATAATATCCACCTTCATTCCAATGTTATCATTCCCTTCAGTTTCTTTATTACCTACAAAATTTATGGTCATTTATATTATGATTACAAAGCATCATCAAATTTTTAAATTTTTAGAAGAACGTCTTATGAATAAGTAAAGTAATCGCTTACCCTTCTTCAAATCATCAGTTTTTTTAAACAATCCACTGACTTTAGGGTTAACATTTTGATCAACAATGTTAGCATTTTTTTCACTTGAAGTCAATGTATCTGCAATAACCAGAACAAATGCCATAAAATTGTTAAGGCTGTGCAACATTTTTAATATAATCATTAAACAAAATACCTTGATTTCTTGAGCCTTTTTCATTTAATTTTCTAAAATTCTCCTTCACTTCATTTATTATCTTCAACTTCTCACTAACTCTCTTGCGACGTTTAACCACTGTAAAATATACAATTAAATTTTCATTAATAATTTCGAAGCTAACACACACATACCACATATTATATAATCTCAAAAAATAAATATACAACTACACCACAAAAATAGGTTTGAAAAATTTACTGTCATGTTAACCTTTCTTACCCAAATTTGTGTCTTTTCAAAGTACATATATGTACCTACTATATTTAAAACCACAACAACCAAAAAAAAAACCCACAATGATACCACATACATTCATATTTGTTTTTCATGTAATAATATACATTAAAAATTAATGAAAATGTAATACCTTCTGATTGAGGTAATGGTTCTGGGGTGTCCTCTATTTCGATGGGTTCGTCAACAGTGTTGGTGAACTTACTAAAACTAGAATTCTTGGCGATTCTTTCACTTCTCTTTCTGCCTGCATACATAATTTACTTGTAAAATATTGGGCAAATTCAGTACATAAAGTATAACAACAGTTTCAATTCCCCACTTACTTGTTGACATTATAACTTGACTAATTTTCTAAACAGGTTCACTACCTGCACAATCATTATGTATATATAAATGATACTAGTATACTAGACAATAGAAGAATTCAAAACAATAAAACAAAGTACTGAAATCAAACTGCTGAGTTTAAAGGGCATTCACTGCATTCTAACACACACCATTTTATTAAGAGAGTAGGTTTATTCAGTGGTTTATTATGTGAGTAGGTTTATGCAGTGGTTTATGCATATATGTAACGCTTGTTTTATAACATTTTATTAGGAGATTAGGTTTATACAGTGGTTTGGTATAATCATAACACATAACTATGCATATATGCAAAAATTAAACTGAAATCAATTTTTATTTATAATGTTCTGAACTGGTTTATGCATATATGTAATAGGTTTATGCAGTGGTTTAGTATGATGCTAACACATAAATGTTCATATATGTACCATTTCTGTTAGAGTAGTTCTCTTTCAAAATTTTTGTTTTTATGTAGTGGTGCTTGTGTGAAGACAACACTTGTGGATATATGTAAATACATGAGAAGATAACAGACACATTTGCATATATGTAACACTTGCATAATAGTAGTTGATTTTTCCAAGTTCATATGTGTACCAATTATGTCAAAACACATATACTGTCAAAGTATTGTTATTCTTAAGCATTAAACCTTTTAGATAATGCTGTACACATATGAACATGTAATCTAACACACGAAGATAGTACATTAAGGCTCGCTGTTAGTAAATTGAGTCAACTACTCTTGATTCTGTCACAGATACATATATGTATCACAAACCCTCACTTATTGGGTTACACAAAACTCTGAACTATACATTTTTCTATCATATACTTTGGTACATATACGAACAATTATAATATAACCCACATACATAACACATTATCATTCATTGTTGATTAGACCTTGTTAAACCCTAACCACTATGAATTTTGCACATACATCAGACGAAATCATAACCTATACAAGCCAAATACCCTTAATCTAAAGGCTTAATTTCACAAAATTGGTCCGATTAATGCTACAATAACACGATTTCATCAAAATACTCTTCAACAATCTCAAAATAATATCGAATTTCATCCCTTTAACAACCAGAATTCATCACATTAACTGCTGGTTATGAAAGAAGAACGAACCTTCAACGTCGGTTTTTGGGGTAATTCTCTATCGTCGGCCGCCTCCAAACACCCAAATTGTGTGAAAGTTTCAATCGATTGAACCAATGTGAACGATTAAAACTTCTAAATATTTTGCAAGATTTCAATCGGTATCTTTGAATCGATGGTTTCTCTGCTTGATTTTAGGAAACAATAATCACATTCAGTTACATGTAAAGGTATTTTACCAAAATACCCTTCCTAAGGGATTTCCTATTTTTTACTATATTTTTTTAATTAATTTAATCACAGAACATTAATAGCCATTGATCTCACTAATCAAGGGTTAGATTTTGGTTTGCATGGTTTTCAACATAAGTCTAGTTTGCATTGGAACCCCCCCCTATATATATGTATATATATATACACACATATATATACATATATATACATACATATACATACATACATACATATATATAAGATATAGATATATAGATATATAGATATATATAAGATATATATATAAGATATATATATATATATATATATATATATATATATATATAGGATGGCTTCGATACAAACCATGTGTTATCTAAAAACAGTGAGAACAAATCCCATGCGTTGATTAATAAAATGAGAGGCTAAGATTTTAGTACACATCATCAATTAGTAGTTATTATTATACTTAAGAAAACTAAGGGTAATTTAGTCAATTATCATATATTAATTATGTAACTTCTTACGTTTCCTTGAAATAAGAAAGATAATTTCTTTATATTGACTTTTGTTATTAGAAGTTATTTCCATCAATTTTTTAAACTAAAATAATTTTTATATATAGTGTTGACTTTAAAAAAAATTATACCTTAAAATAAAGTATTTCTTTATCTTTATTATGTATATATATATACATATATATGTATACATGTATGTATACATATATATATATATGTATACATGTATGTGTGTATATATATACACACACACATACACATATATACACTCGCGAAACGGTTATCATGGCACTATGAGACTACAAGCTATAATCAAAGAAAAACCCCAACCGCGACTAACACAAGGGGAGGACCCTTGCCGCGTCTACAGGGTATTCGACAAGAGGAATGATCAAGCGGTCGTCATTAACTGCGACTAACATAGGGCACAACTCCAAGTTGTAGCTTAACAACAGGACGCTATGAATTTCTGCTTCCACACTTAGAGAATGTTAAGCGAATGTTAAGAGAAGCTCAATAATAGTAAAAAGATAGCTTAGTAAGTAAACTTTTGCAATAGATAAGTAAAAACTCTTCGATCAATGAAGTTCCACTTGAATAGTTGACTACAAATAACTTAAAATAGATCCCAAGGAAAAACTCTTTCCATAATACTATAAACCCTATAAATACTATCTTTCATACCATATAAAAAAGATAATCACTCTCTCATTTTGTACTTTTTAAGTCTTTCAACTTTTATCTCTCACCCTTACTCTTATACATATTGTTAATATTTTCATTAATCTCATACATATACGGACTAAAGCGTTGAAGTGTCATCGAAGCTCAAGCTCGAGTGCCCTCAAAAGATTTCTTGTGGTTGCGGCTAATAAAAGAAAAAAGAAAAAAAAAAAAAAAGGGAACAATCCTACAAGTCATGAGACGGCGGACGAGTCACCCCTCTTGCTTCTTCTTGGAGTCAGAATTCGGAGCAAACAAGTAGCTATCATACAATTCTCCTACTCGACACCCTTGAATCTTTATCTTCTCTTCCATCTTTTCAATCGGAATCCTTTCATTTTAATTAGAAACAGCATTCGTCAGATCTTCCTCCTCCTAGGTTTCCGGCCAGTTGTTGAGGTAATTAAATCCCATAAAGCGTCGATGATATACTTCAGTCGCACCCCTTCAGATATATAGTAGAAATCCTTAAAGCAATCTTGCACGCACTTCATTTTCATGCTAATGGAATGGCCAAACACGTCTTGGCTAAGCAGCAGATGCTCAACTACCTCCATCTCCTTAACTCTTCTCATCTCGCCACCCTCTTGCAACTATGCCTCAAGTCAAAATCATCATCCAAACAAGCCCAATGCATACACGTCCAGATCATCAAATCCAGATTTTGCTGTGAAACGTTCATCCTGAATAGGCTAATTGACGTTTATGGAAAGTCTGGTTCGATAGATGATGCATACAAGGTGTTTGATCGAATGCCTGAGAGAAACATATTCTCTTGGAATGCTGTTTTATCTACCTTAACGAACGCGGGTCTTTTAGATGAAGCAAACAGGGTTTTTGGATCTATGCCCGTGACTGACCAGTGCTCTTGGAACTCTATGGTGTCAGGTTTTGCTCAACATGATCGGTTTTCCGAGTCCCTTGAGTTTTTTGTACGTATGCACGCTCAAGATTTTGTGCTTAACCAATATTCTTACGGTAGTGCTCTTAGTTCATGTGCGGGTTTGAGGAATATGAAAATGGGTACTCAGATTCATGCTTCTGTCTTCAAGTCTCCTTATGAGCGAGATGTTTACATGGGCAGTGCTCTTATAGACATGTATTCAAAATGTGGAAACGTGGGTTGTGCTCAAAAGGTTTTCAATGATATGAATAAACGAAACACAGTTTCTTGGAATAGCTTGATCTCATGTTATGAGCAAAATGGTCCGGCTGATGAAGCTCTTGATGTTTTCAAGAAAATGATGAACAGTGGAATTGAGCCCGATGAGGTCACTCTAGCGAGTGTGATAAGTGCATGTGCAAGCTTGTCAAAACTGAATTTGGGACGGGAAATTCACAATCGAGTTATAAAATTTAACAAGCTAAGGGATGATATTGTCATATGCAACGCGTTGGTTGATATGTATGCAAAGTGCAGTAAAATCATAGAAGCAAGATGGATTTTTGATACAATGCCAATCAGAAACATCATAACACAAACCTCCATTATTAGTGGTTATGCTAAGTCAGCAAACGTCGAAAAGGCACGTTCAATTTTTGTCAATATGCCAGATAGAAATATAGTATCATGGAACGCATTAATTGCTGGCTACACGCAAGGTGGAGACAATGAGACCGCATTAGGACTCTTTCGCAAACTGAAACGAGAAAATGTATTTCCAACACATTACACTTTTGGGAATCTTCTTAATGCATGTGCAAATCTTGCTGATTTGAGATTAGGCCAGCAAGCCCACGCCCATGTCTTAAAACACGGGTTTAGATTTCAATCTGGACCCGAAAGTGATATCTTTGTAGGAAATTCTCTTATAGATATGTATGTCAAATGTGGATCCATAGAAGAGGGGAAACAAGTTTTTAAAAACATGGCTTGTAAAGATTGGGTATCATGGAATGCAATCATAGTAGGATTTGCTCAAAACGGTTATGGGGTGGAAACAATTGAATTGTTCAAAGAAATGCTGGAAACTGGTGAGAAACCGGATCATGTTACAATGATTGGATTACTTTCTGCTTGTAGTCATGCTGGTTTAGTTGATGAGGGTCGTCGTTATTTCAACTTAATGAGTAAAGAATTTGGAATACAACCAATGAGTGACCATTATGCATGTATGGTTGATCTACTTGGTCGAGCTGGTTGTCTTGATGAAGCCAAAGACCTGATTGATAATATGCCAATGCAACCCGATGCTGTCGTATGGGCGTCTTTGCTTGGCGGTTGTAAAGTTCATGGTAATATTGAGTTAGGAAAATATGTGGCAGAAAAGTTAATAGAGATAGATGTGAATAACTCTGGTCCATACGTTTTGCTTTCAAATATGTATGCTGAAATGGGAAATTGGGGGGAAGTTAAACGGGTTAGAAAGCTTATGAAGCAAAGAGGCGTCGTTAAACAGCCAGGTTGTAGTTGGATTGAAGTTGAGGGTAAAGTTCATGTTTTTATGGTGAAAGATAGACGACAAGCTAAAAAGAAAGAAATTTATCTGGTGTTGAGAACACTTGGTAAAGTAATGAAGTTGTTTGGATATAATTCTAATGCTCTTGAGTTGGAGGGGAATTTAGATTTGGAATCAGTGGAAGTACCAATTACCGTGGAAGCTGCATAATTTTGCAGGGTTTTTTTCCTTCATTTTTAGAAGGTCTTGTATTTTGTTGTAAGCTAACCATTATTTCTGTAGAAGTACCGCCGGTCACTGATTTCATTACCGACTCTCTGGAATTGTAGCTGGGTTTTGTTGGGGTAATTAAGACTTAAATTGAACTCGGGGCCTATTGAATTTCTTATGCGTCCTTGCAGTTTTTCAGCTGATACATTGGTTCTTTAATTGCAGCCTCCAACCTTTGAATCGTATATGAACAGAATATCATATTTTTTTCTAATATATTGGGATCTCATGATCGCAAAAGAACGAAAGTGGTAGTGTTGTAGCAATCTGAACACTTTGATGTCAGGTATATGGAAGGTATAGTATATTGATTGTTGAATTAGAACAAAATCCCAGGTCCAAGAGTCTTCAAGCATAAATATATCTCCAGTTTTATCAGACAAATTAATACTTATGCAAGTCACTTTTTCTGTTTCAGAAAATGGATCCATTTTCTTGATCCTTAGCTTCTTTCTGTTCATATATTTGTGTGAACAGTTTCACATGCACCAACAAGAACATGAGAGAATAGAATTTGAAGCCTGTGAATTAAAATATTGTTTAAAAAGGTCTGGAAAAGTAGAAGAAGATCGACATCCTTTGTTGTTTAGATGACTTGTTGAAGAAACCACCCCTTGAATTCGGATTCACACCTCCATCGATGAAAAATAGAAAGAGGATCATCAGTTGAAAATAAAAATGATCAAGTTTGTCTTTCTAATATCCTGGATAGTGAGACTGCAACTGATGATCAAACACAGAACCAATTGTACGTGTTTGAATCGGCTAGTTAAGACCGACCATATCAGATCCCCTTAAATCCATGTATCATTACAAAAGAGATATATATATTTGTGCATTCCGGAATGACCGAGAAGGTACTTGCCAGCTATTTGAGGGTTACAGCATACTTATTGTCGATCCACAAAGAAATCGCATGCATGAATTAAGATAAATAAATAAATAAATAAAAAGGATATTAAAATTGAAAAACGAAAACAAGTATGTATGTTAAAATGATTTATTCAACAAAACAAAGTACTGTACTCATGTATGTTGCAAGAACCTACCCATTTATTATAATTCACAACCGCTAAATGTACAGAGCCAGCATTTAAAATGTGCGCTAATTGTTGTTGACAGCCAACCATATGTTCTCACGTTTTTTCTAATTTTTACATGCAAATTCAGTTATTTTTTCTAACGGCCAACAAAACCTTTCATGTATTTGCTAATAAGAAATAAGAAATTTAGCAGATTACAAGCAGGCCATTTAGTGAACATTAAATTTACACCATTGATCCCACAATAAAGATTTTACTTTTTGTCAATTATTTACCAACCAAAAATCTATCATTTTATGTGTCATACTATTATATAATAAGAACATTCACTGGAGTCCTTAAAAATACGTGTGTATGTTCGGTATATTATATGGAATGATTTTGAGTTGTTGTGAGTGAAGGAGAGAGGAAATGTTATTGTGTATTGTTATATTTGAAGAATCACTGTATAATCCTTATAAATTTTTAATATATTTTAAAGTGGTTGTGAGTGAATGAGAGAAAAAAAAGTAATGACAAGGGTATAAAAAGTATTATTTAATTGAAAAGGAGAGAGAAAATATAGCGATTTTTAGTGTAATTATATGGATAAAGATAAAGAACCCACTGTGAATGCTCTAAGACAATTAGTTATTTGCACCCCGCGCACGTTCTAGCAGGAACATGTTGTGACTGGAATTTTAATAAGTTGGAAACTAAACCTAGTCCAAAAAGACGTTGTCCACCTACTTGAACTGTTGCTCGCGTTTTCAAACCTCAATTGACACTCCTTTGGCCGATTTTAAAATTTTGTTATTGTTATTTTTAGTATGTTTATCTAAATTTTAGAACTCTTAATATATCTATATTGAATCTTTTTAGATAAAAATAAATAAATAAATAATAAGAAATAAGAATTCATTTTAAACTTTTAAACATGATATATATCTGTCACAACCAACAATAACAAAAAGTAATTTTTAAATGACAGTTTATAAAAAAACCCAGTTCAATATTAAAAAAAACATATTTATATAAACGTATAGGAAGATAAGAAAATAACTTGTGATGGTGTTAAAACCTTTATCATTAATTATAGTCTCAAACTACTTCTTATTAACTAACTATAATAATAATGATGATGATATAAATACAAAGATTAGAGTAATTCATTTATGAAAGTTAAATGGTTTCACGTGGCAACATAATAAATAAAGAGTAGTAGAACAAAAATATATATAAACATAAATTTTAAATATGAGTAAAGAATATAAACAAAAGATTCTTTAGCAGAAAAAGAGAACGATTTTGTCTAGTGGTTAAAGGGAATGTGAGAGGTTTTGTCTCTCTTGGTTGACTAAGGTTCAAACCTAGACATGAGTAAATATTATTAACTTGGTAATACTAACAACTAACAAGTTATTAAAAAAATTAATAAAAAGAAAAGAAAAGAAAAGGAGAACGGCTTAAACCTAGACCATTCACTGAAAATAGGTTTTAGGTGGCACGTAATAACCAATCGATCTATATTCTTTTTGTTTTAACAATTTAGATTTTAGAATATATTTATGTAGGAGAAAAAACGGAATAAGAAATATTAAAATCACTCTAGAAACCAACATCTTTCTCTAATAGATATATATAATACTAAGTAATTAATTATTCACTAAAATTAAGCCCTCGCGTTACGGCGGTGGCGTAAAACCGTACTATGTCACACTACTGGCAATGACCACCAACACTGAAGTTGCGGTGCGTTAATGTGGAGAAATTAGACTAATACGTAAAACATATAAAAATTTAACTAATTCTATGTAGTTAGTATTTGTTAGGGCTTGATACGTTTTTTTCCCTAAATATCTTTAATAAAGTTTTCATTACTTATTGCTGTTTAAATAAAACTTACTGACAAATCAATTCAATACAATATAAGGGACATCCTCGATCCCATATTAAAATAAATTATTAGGGATATAAACTACATTTCATAGCATCTTGTTAGTGTAGCTTCATTGTAAGGTTTAATTCTAAGCATGTATTCACGACATTTTGCATTAGCGTGTTTTTAATGGCCAAACATAATTGCCTTATGTTAAATTAATATCCGCTACAGGTTGTTCGGACCTTATTACTCGACTAATTTTAACAAATTATTACGACTTTAGTAGCACAACACAACTTCAATCTATTGCATCTCTTTGTAAAGAAAAAGGCGTTAGTGTGTATTGATAAAAAATTATTAAATACAAGCATTTATGAGATATCACTTTCACATTATTTTTTTAGGTTGGTATGTGATCAAACTAGAAAAAAAGTAATACATTAAGAGCAAACCTATATACGGTTGATACATGTCCGATAACTATTCGCTGAGTCATAACACGTGTTTGATGACTCAACACCATCGCCAATTGGCACTAAGTTTGGTAACGATCCGAGTACGTCTAATATGGATAAGGCAGTTGCAGAGGTCCGGTGGCGAACCACCACCTAGACCCATAACGGTTTGTGACGGGGCAAAGTCCAGCTTATAAGTTTAGGTTCGAACATCAACCATTTCAAACGAGATTTTCACTTTCAAGCGCCATTTTAAGCATCTTACGAGCCTCAAGTGTAACATTCTTGATTTTTTATGCTTATTTGTCTTGCTTGATTCTACTTTGTAATCATGATTAAGAATTGTAATTATATGTACATATTGTTGTTTGTTTCTATGTGTTTTTGAAATTCAATGTACCCAACTATTCGGTTTAAATCAAAGAAAAGCCTTTAGTATTCTTTTATACATTGTGTAATGATTACTTTCATTAGGTTTGCTCTAGCAACTTTAACTGCGTGCCATGTTTGATTTAACTGCGTGCCAGATTTGATTTAACTGCGTGCCAGGTTTGATTTGATTAATTTCAAAAACACTAGAGGTACATTGGCGATGGTGTGATATCTAGCGATCCAGTAATCTGTTTGATTTGATTATAGGTTTAATGTATAAAATCAAAGAAAGTATTCTTTTATACATTGTGTAATGATTACTGTCACACCCCAACCTTGACGGCGGAAACGTCGAGGTGTGAGGGTTAAGATTGTTCACAGCCACATAGCGCTATGTTAAAGTATAAAATGCCATTAATCAATTGTTTCAATCACCACATACATCAATGTCTCAAAGTAAATCAAACAAAAACAAGAATTCAATCGTCTTTATTAAGCCTAGGTCCATGTTCTAGGTTTAAGCATTCCTTCAATCATTGCTAAGCTTGCACGTTACCTGAAACATGTTGAAAATAAAGTCAACTAACTAGTTGGTGAATTCTCATGATTTTAAATACAATAAGTATACAAAATGTGGCAATTCTAGTCAATGGTCACAAGACAGCAAGTATATAGAACATGCATAGTTACAATCAAGCCTCGACTGGATAATATGAATAAGCATGATTAGCTAAGTGTATTTGGTTCCCTAGTGCACAAGCATACGGCTCCTAGGAGTCGGCAATACATCGACTTTAGCACCAAATAGGCTTGTCAGGCCCAAAGATCTAAGACTTCGCTAGGCTAGCAATAGTTAATGATTGCTCACGTATGTCACATCTCATATATTACTTAACATATTCAAACAACCACGACTATGTAAAGAATTGCACGTGTGTATTAAGTATCAAAGCGTGTATGTGTAAGTTTGTATACGCAACATGTTTCACCCCGAAAGATGTGAAATAATCGTAAAGCGGGGCATAAGAACTCACGTGTTTAATAAAGGAGGCTTGTAGACGTAATAAGAATAACCACGAATAAGATTTTTCTGATGTCCTAAAAAATAGTTCAAATAAATAATTAAAATTAACCAACAACTAGACACGAAGTAATACTCTAGACTCTCTAATCTAAACTACTGACAGGCAAGTGCACCTATCGACTCTAGTAAAGCTAAGTAAGTCTGGATATCGAACCACGAGACTTCTATGGAAAAACGTAAAATTGACTTGATCTAACTATTGCAATACCGACTAAGAACGAAATCAATGATTAATAGAAGGGGGGTTTGTATGGAAAAATCCAAAGTCTAACAGTAATAACTAAATTAAAATAGATTAGAACGTGAGAACGGAATAACTGACGAATTCAAGTGGAATAAGAGTACTACCTAGGTAAGACTCCTACACATGCATGACACGGTTTCTATCGGTATTGAAACTGTTGTGGAACCAGGATCTTAGAATACTAAACTCAAAGGTTACTTAGAGAATCTTCGACCCTTCTCAAAGATATCAACTAAACACACTTTAAGCCGTTAAAACACTGGTTTAAAGGATCACCCTCACAGGTTCTCCAACTAAGATAATGAAACACCCTAAAGACACCCTACTTCACAGCACAAGTGACTAAACACCTTACGGTATTGGGATAGATAACGGTTGATGAATCAGTTTTGGTAAACTAAATGTGAGACGGGAAACTACACAGAACTCCTCACAGAGAATCCAAATAGCAATCAAAACACACCTGATGAACCAATAACCTATTAACCTTACAGTATTAGATTAGTTGCATATTTGATTAGTTAATTTCTTGATAAGTTATCTCAATGACTTACTACGTCTAGCAAATCATCTAATAGTCTAGAACACATAGTAAAAGACCTAGCATGCACCTATTACTTGATAGACAATCAACAAGACACACATGAGATAATAAATCAGTAATCTAAACCAACTCAAATCCACGTTTACAACTGATTAACGCAACGAAATCTTTTCATTATCACTCAACACAAGTTATTGTTCCAAAAACCGACAAAAGACCATGTCATACACATGTATTCATCAAAACCCTAGGTAGATAAAAGGACTAGCCAACAATCATGTTCAAAACAATATCAAAAGTAGTAATTGAAAACATTGAATCAAAGAAAATCGAAGGATAGATAAAGAAACGCAAAACCGAATCGTTTAATCCTAGAATCACAATCCTTTCTTCATAAACTTCAATCCTTGCCTTCTCTACTTGCCAAGAACTCCCCAGAATTGCCCTGATGCTCTCTGCAGCCGTCCCCCTTCGAAATCCTTCGGCCATTAGGGTTAATTAGGCTGAAAAACTAATTTTCCCCGTTTTTAATCACGTCGCGTAGCGCGACGAATCCTCAAATACTGTCGCGTAGCGCGACGGGTCACCATAACCCGACAAAATAGTCGGGTGGCATCTCGGGTAGATCCATGGGTTAATGAGGGGTAAAATGGTAATTTCGCAGCTTTTTTCACCCCTGGCGTATCTCGAGGAGTTCTTCCTCAGTCTGGCGCGTAGCGCGAGAGCAGCAAAACTCAGATTTTTTTAATTCTTTTAATTCCAAACTCCTCGGCTCGATCCCGGCATCTCGTTAAGACTCGTTTAAGCTCCAAAATGCTATCTTTATGCTCGGGATCCTACAAAACCCACAATTGATCAATAGAAACGAATTCCGGGATAAAAACGAACATAAATAATGCAATTATTATACAAATTATACACGGGGAATCCAACTAATTATAATCATATCAAATATCCCCACACTTACCTCTTTTTCGTCCCTGAAAAAGACTTATGCAAATGGAATCATAGTCAAGTTTAAATCTGATTTCCAACATTTAAGTCTAATTACTTATTAAAATTTACTAACGTGTTAACCGCGATCACAAGGTATATTTGTCCATTTAAACCCAACCGCCGATCATCCAAGTCCCCAAGAGTATAGCATTTAAGTTCAAGTATTCTATTTTATTAATCATGAATTCTCACAAGTCGGTATCTATTCCTGTTATCAAATCTCCAAAGCATAGACTAAATCAAAAATCCATGATTTTTCTACCACCGTAACCCAATAACCACATGTATTTAAAACTAACTTATTTTGATGGAAACTAAGCTGCACTATAAATATTTTTCTTTTCAGCACTTATTCTTCTTTTGCAACTTTTCATATTATTATTTTTTTTTCTTAAATTGTGCAAGATTTAAAAACAACAGGATCACGACCCTAACTCAGAGGTGTTGCCAGCCAAGTCGCCATCCCAGCTGTCAAGCACATAAGCTTCAGGCCACAATCATTAAGCACTGGCCTAGAGGTTTTGAATGCCCTCTCGCACCTAATTGTCATTTTCAAACTCACACAATACTAAGATGGAATCCTAAGGCGCCACATAACGTGTGCCAACTATGCTAATCTTAAATACAAACGGGTATCAACCTACAGTGGTGCTTTTTCAACCTTCCAACAGTTTCGACTTCCATCTAGTGAGAACACATATAGTAAATTAAATATTTAATTAGATGGATTAGAATACATCTATGAAAACCCTTCAAAATCGGCTGGGCCTACCCGTGCATCCCAAATCAGACACGCTTTCAATTATTTATTATCTCATACATATAGTAGTTGAAAACCAGACACCTGACTTTACCTATCATTTTCCATTTTTAATATATGCAAACATCAAAATCAGGGACATTTTCTAATTTTTTTTTAAGACTCAAATAAACAGACAAAAATAATAAAACTAACTAAACACACTCAAATTAACTAAAACAGACTCAATAAACAAATGTTCCCGTCCCCACACTTGAATTTTGCATTGTCCCTAATGCAGGAATGAAACAAAACAAAACCAGCTAAAAAGAGATAAATCAGAAAAGACTTAGCTGGTAAAAAGCAAGACTGTCAAAGTGCCAGTCTTTTCCATCAAGAACCGCCCTCCTAATCGAATATGCTCAGCAACAATTCCTACTCATCATACACAAACGAAGCGGCAACCTCCACAAACAAACTCAACAAATGGGATGATTCAAATCATATTAAACATAGATGAGAAAGATAAAGATAAGTTCAAATGTTTGGAAGTTTTAACCAACCCATCATCCCTTAATTTCCAGTACAGACCATAAATGTAGCAAAAATTTACAGGGATGGAAACAAATAGAGAAACACATCAAACATCACAAACCCGCAGCAGCATCATCAGCTAATCCTCATCATCATCTCCATCGTGCTCCCCTGACGGTCCCTGTGGCTGAAACAAAGGAGGTACCTGTATCTGCATGGAACTCATCATGTATCGCAGCGCATCCTCCTGTCGATGCTGTCCCCTCATCACCTCCTCATGGCTAGACCTCCAGTAATCCATACTTCTCTCATAATATGTGTCCATCCTCCCACAAAGTGACTCTAGAGTAAGCGGGTCAGGGATAGGCTCACGCAGAGGATACTGCCTCCCAGGTACATCTCTCCTAAAAACTGGCCTCTGACGGTGTGTAGGAATACTAGATCTCATAGCGTCTGCCGCCTCTGACCCCTGTGGAGGAAAAGCCTGATATCCAACCCTAACACCCTCTAATTGAGGAGGATCATCCCAAGTAAGAATGCCCGCTTTCTGCAGATCCTTAACCTCAATCGGTGTGGTCACCGGCCCTAAAGTCATCAAATCTGGGGAATACCTGTCAAACACTCCCAAATTCGCAGCAAGCCTATACACATAAGGACCCATATCAAGTCTAGCCCGAGTACCACCTCTCCTACCCCTATTAAATGACTGGGCTATCAAACAACCAAAATTTGGCTCCTGGCCCTGAACCATGCAATAAATGCAGAACAGATCTATCCAGCTCACTTTTTCCTCACCTGAGTACCTACCAATCACCGTACACGCTAGAACCCTATGAATATACCTCAGAATCGGGTCCCTAATGTCAGACTCCACCATGCTGGTGGAAAAAGGTGAATCAACAATAGATGTCCAGAAAGCACTCAACTCTGTCTCGCCAATACTATAATCCCTTGGCCTCCTATTCGCACCTCTCAACCTAGTCAAAAAAACAGGGCTCTGAACCTCCTCATCAGTGTAAAAACCAGTGGCTACAGCAAACTGTGGGATTGTCATCTCAAATAACTGTCTTCCTAAAGCAAAAGAAACAGTATCGACCTCATCATACTGGTCATCATGGTGAATGAACATGGAATGGAACTCAACAGTCAACTCCCGATATTGTGGCCAATCACAACTCAAAACATTAATCCACCTTGGCCCTAGCATCTGCTCTACTCTCTCTCTTTGCCCCAAAACTCCTAGCAACGTCCAGTCAAAAGTCCTATGATGTAACAGGTTCATAGAAATAAACCTGTCAAGCCTCACTGACTCAAATGTATCCAACTCAAACTTGAGCAAAGTATGCTCTCTCAATCTCCTAACTCTGCTAACTGGCACCCGTTCATTTTCCAAATATTTGATTTGCCTCCCGTGCCTTTAAGCCTCCCTGGGTGAATCTGGGGCACCCCTTGGACGGGGAGCTGGACCTCTTCTCCTCTTAGCACCTGCTGCAGATGATTCTCCTCCTGACATTCTGCAACACAAAGTTTAATGGCAAAACAAATTGGAGAGCATCAGTAATCATGATATGGAAATAAAACACAACCGTATAGCATTTCATTCGCAGTTGTGACTAACAAGTTCAAAAATTTGGGCAACTTGATTAACACAATGAAGAATTTGACTTATTCTATACCCGAATGGAGATTGAGTACGGGCAGGATAGCCAACAAATTAAGCATCCCAAATTGCACACAAGAACCAAAACAAATTACTAAAGACTAAAGCAAAAACAAAACTCAATATACAAAACTACCCCATCCCAACACTTTAATTGTCCTCAATTAAATACCAAGTGTCAAACAAAACCATAATTCCAAACCAAATGAAGATCATTGCAATAGAATCATTCGTGGGATAAAAATCAAATTGTTAACAAATCTCGACAATGTGCATCATGTTACTAGGAAGAGAACAACCAAGCAGTCAAAATATCTCATGTCATCATCACAATCTAGCAATAAACAACCATAACTATCACTATCATGAGGTAGTTCCAACAATACCAAAACAAAGCAACATACTCAAAAACCGACAAAGCAAGACAAAAACTACTAATTTAACTATACTACCAAAAAGAGAAAGACAAATCCAGCAGAAATCTAAACTAGAATTATTGAAATGAAGCAAACACAAGGCAATGGTAGTGAAGAGCAACTAAAAGATGAGACAACGGGATACATACCTTCCAAACGATGATTCTAAGACAAATACAAGGAAAGAACAGAGAAACCCTTGAAAACCCGATGAAAATTTGAACCCAACCGGCTGTGGTGGTGGGTAAATACGGGAAAAGATGATTTGGTGGTGTTAGATGGGAGAGACGAGTAGTAGATGGTGGAGGAATAGGGTGATTGGTGGTGGCGGTCGTGGGTGATTGGAGGTGATGGTATATGGCTGTTGGTGGTGGTGATGGGTAATTGTGGGGTTAGGGTTTGAATTTGGGGTTTTTTGCCCCGTCTGGTGTATCATCGCGTAGCGCGAGGTGTAGAACCTGGTACTGGCGCGCTACGCGAGCGACCATGGTTGACCAAATGTTTGACCAGACATCGCGCGCTACGCGAGGTTATAGTCCCAGAATGGAGCGTAGCGCGAGATGTTATTTCCAACAGAAAGTTTCGAAATTTTTCATGACTTAACCATTTTTTTACACCTTTCTAATCCATACTTGTTTAAAAACTGATTTTTTATAAGTTAGAAGTATAAAACTTACCTGGTGTCCCCATGATTGTGCTCGGTATCCATCAACAAATAACAATGCCCTGCAATACACTTAAAAAAAACATGAAAACAAAAGCAAAACAAATACGAAATACGACCCAAAATGACCAATAAACGATCAAAACACCAAAACTACAAACTTTACAAACTCTACACTTGGGAATGCACCCAAGAACTATCTCTCACAATCACTCGGGTGTTTCAAGGGGAATCTCCTCCCTCTCACTTGATTCCAATGGTCCTCCTAAGTAATGCTTCAACCTATGACCATTTACTTTCCACGTGTTTCCATCAACCTCATTCTCCAACTCAACCGCACCATATGGAAACACCTCTTTCACCGTATAAGGTCCCGTCCATTTGGACTTAAGTTTTCCACCAAACAACTTCAACCGGGAGTTGTAAAGTAGAACCTTATCTCCTTTCTTAAACTCTTTCAAACCCTTAATCTTCCTATCATGTAAAGCTTTGGTTTTCTCCTTAATACTTAGAGATCTTGCATATGCTGCATCTCTAAGTTCCTCTAGCTCATGAAGTTGGAAATACCTTCTCCTAGCAGCCTCGGTAAGGTCTAAGTTAACTGTCTTAAGGGCCCAAAGTGCACGGTGTTCTAGCTCTACGGGCAAATGGCATGCTTTCCCGTACACAATCATGAAAGGAGTGGTGCCTAAAGGTGTCTTAAAGGCCGTTCTAAACGCCCACAAGGCGTCATCTAGCTTATCAGACCAATCCTTTCTACTCTTCCCCACAGTTCTTTCTAGGATTCTCTTCACTCCCCTATTTGCATTCTCAACTTGACCGCTTGTTTATGGATGGTATGCGGTCGACAAACGATGTGTGACACCATAACGAGCTAAGGCTTTTTCCATCAGGGTGTTACAAAAATGCGTGCCACGATCACTGATAAGGGCTTTGGGGGTTCCAAACCTAGTGAACACTTCTTAAGGAACTTGATAACAACTCGGGCATCATTAGTAGGTAAGGCTTGTGCCTCCACCCACTTAGAAACATAATCTATGGCCACTAAGATGTACTTGTTTCCACTAGACACAGGAAACGGTCCCATAAAATCAATACCCCACACATCAAACACTTCTAAAACCTGAATTGGGTTTTGGGGCATCTCATCTTTAAAAGAAATGTTACCTGTACGCTGGCATGCATCACACGTTTTCACAAACTCAAGAGAATCCTTCACCACTGAAGGCCAATAAAAACCACAATCAAATACCTTTTGCGCGGTGGTGTGGTGACCATGATGGCCACCTGTTAAACCCTCGTGACAGTGCCTAATAATCTCTCTACCCTCAGCTACCGTGACACATCTCCTCAAAACTCTCTCACCCCCTATCCTATACAAATAAGGATCATGCCAGATGTACTTACCAGCATCCCTAAAGAACTTCTTCTTCTGCTGAGTGGTCATACCCTCCACTACCACTCCATGAGCAAGGTAATTAGCAAAATCACTAAACCATGGCATACCCTGCTTCTCGGCCTCAACAAAATCAATCGACTCGTGAGGGAACCTATCACCTATCTCATCCTCACGTAACTCCTCTCTACTAGGGTCCTCTAACCGAGAAAGGTGATCTGCTGCTACGTTTTCTGCTCCTTTCTTATCCTTAATTTCTATATCAAACTCAGAAAGTAAAAGGATCCAACGAATCAAGCGAGGTTTGGCATCCTTTTTCGCAAATAAATAACGTAGAGCTGCATGGTCGGTGAACACTATGGTTTTAGATAGGACAAGGTATGATCTAAACTTATCAAAAGCAAAGACTACAGCTAGAAGCTCCTTCTCGGTGGTTGTGTAATTCTCCTGAGCGTCGTTAAGGGTCTTACTAGCATAGTAGATCGGGTGAAAGTGACCATCTTTCCTCTGACCTAAAACCGCTCCTACAGCATAATCACTAGCGTCACACATCAACTCAAATGGCAAAGTCCAATCTGGGGATACTAGAATAGGAGCACTCACCAACCTCTCCTTCAACAACTCAAATGCCCGAAGGCAATCCTCACTAAAAACAAACGAAGCATCCTTCTCTAGCAGGCGGGTCATGGGTAGGGTTATCTTAGAGAAATCCTTGATGAAACGCCTATAAAACCCTGCATGACCAAGAAAGCTACGGATAGACTTAACATTTGTGGGTGGTGGAAGTTTACTAATGGTGTCTATCTTGGCCCTATCAACCTCTATCCCTGCTCCCGAAATCTTATGCCCTAGCACAATACCCTCAGTCACCATAAAGTGACACTTCTCCCAATTAAGCATCAATTTTGTTTCAACACACCTTTTCAACATTTTCTCTAAATTCGACAAGCAAACATCAAAAGAGCTACCATAAACTGAAAAATCATCCATGAAAACCTCCATGGATGTCTCTATCATGTCCTGAAAGATGGCAATCATGCAACGCTGAAAAGTAGCGGGGGCATTACAGAGACCGAAAGGCATACGACGATAAGCATATGTGCCATAGGGGCACGTGAAGGTGGTCTTATCCTGATCCTCGGGTGCTATGGGGATCTGGAAGTACCCAGAGAAACCGTCTAAGAAGCAGTAAAACTGCTGACCTGCTAACCGCTCGAGCATCTGATCAATGAAGGGAAGTGGGAAGTGGTCTTTTCTGGTGGCATCATTGAGTTTCCTATAATCTATGCAAACACGCCAACCAGTGACAGTACGAGATGGGATCAACTCATTCTTAGCATTCATCACTACAGTCAACCCGCCCTTCTTCGGCACAACCTGAGTCGGACTAACCCAGGCTGAGTCAGAAATAGGGTAAACCAAACCTGCATCCATCAACTTAATGACCTCTTTCTTAACTACCTCCTGCATGTTAGGATTCAATCGCCTTTGAGGTTGCACTACAGGTTTATACTCATCCTCCATCAGGATCCTATGGGTACAATAGACTGGACTAATACCCTGAATGTCTGAAAGTCTCCAAGCAATGGCTTGCTTATGTGCCCGTAACAAATCAATCAGCCGAGACTTCTCCTCCTCTGTCAACTTGGAAGAGATGATGACAGGTAGTGTGGACTCATGCCCTAAGTAAGCGTATTCTAGGTGAGAAGGTAGGACCTTGAGCTCTAAAGGTGGTGGTAATTCTACTGATGGCATCCTACTCTCCTTCCTGACCTCACTAATCTCTAACACCTCAGGAAGTAAAGAAGCCTCCTCAGACCAATCTGGTTCCTCTTCACTATCCTCAACCATTAAGTCTGCCCCACAGATGTAATCTAAACACCTATCTACACTCGATATGAACGAATTTATGAAGTAAACCGAGTGACACGGGGCACCAAAATCATCCTGACTACCTGGGTGCTTCATAGACTTGACAACCTCAAAAGTAACATTCTCTTCTCCTACTCTAAGGGTGATCTTACCATCATGAACATCTATCAACGCCTTAGCAGTACGCAGGAATGGACGCCCTAAGATAAGGGGAACAGTGTCGTCAGCCTCCATATCAAGGATGACAAAATCCACGGGGAAGACAAATTTATCCACCTTAACTAGCAAGTTCTCAATGATACCCCGTGGATACTTGACTGACCGATCAGCAAGTGAGAGTGTCATGCGCGTAGGAGTCAGATCACCTAGGTCTAGCTTCTCGTACATGGAATACGGCATCAAGTTGATGCTAGCACCTAAATCTGCTAACGCGCGACTCTGAGTGTCACCACCAAACAAACACGGGATTGTGAAAATACCCGGATCTGTCAATTTCTCCGGTAGCTTGTTCAGAATCACTGCAGAACACCCTCCAGTCAGTGGAATATTAGAAAGCTCACCTAACCTGGTCTTACGCTTGAGTAGATCTTTCAAGAATTTAGCATACTTGGGCATATGCTGAAGGGCCTCGACAAACGGTAGATTGATTTTCAACTGCTTAAACATGTCAAGATGACAGGATCTCAGCCTCTCGTG
This sequence comes from Flaveria linearis, assembly GCA_024085815.1. Lineage (NCBI taxonomy): Eukaryota > Viridiplantae > Streptophyta > Magnoliopsida > Asterales > Asteraceae > Flaveria > Flaveria linearis. The sequence goes on from CM044007.1 coordinate 88,361,293, forward strand.
TTGATCAATTAGATTATGTTTGTAGCGGATTTAGCACATTAATTAGCAATTAAAGCAAGAACATAGAAGATATTGCAATTAAAGCATAAACATAGAGAGAAGAGTTTCTGCAAAACAATAAATGTTCTATTGGTCGCACGTTTCGGCAATTAAAACAGTATGTTACCCATCCTTTTATAGGCGAAAAAAGGATGGGCATGATGTCCTTTTTCTGACATCACTGAATATTCAAATTACAACTGACAAAACATAAAACTACTGAAGATGTCAACAGCTGACATCTTCTTACAAAAGTTCCTAAGTGCTGACAAAAGTAAACTACTGAAATCCTACAACGACTGAAGAACAAACTCTTCTGTCGTTTATAACTACTGATACTATAACAACTGAAGAACATGCTCTTCAGTTGTTATACAACTACTGAAAGTAAATAAACTACTGAAAAGTAAAAACCACCACAACAACTGAAGACTTCTTCAGTTGTTGTGACAAACTCTGAGTCTTCAGTACTTGGTCTTCAGACTTTGCTTCAGATGATATAACAACTGATGACTTCAGTAGATATCATCAGTTGTTGTATTCAGTCTTTGTCTTCAGACTTTGTGCTTCAGTAGAAGGTCTTCAGTTCTTTAGTTCTTCAGCTTTTGATTCTTCAGTACTTGTCTTCAGTACTTGAAGTCTTCAGTACTTGTGAGATCAGTACTTCAGACTTCAGTACTTTGGTCTTCAGTACTTTGGAGTCTTCTTCAGCTGATATACTTTAGTTCTTTGATCTTCATACTTTGTTCTTCAGACTTTGTCATAACAGCAGAAGGTTGGAGCTAAGATGCTCTTGAGTTTGACATTCAAGCAAGAGAACACAATAGCTGATGATAGTCTTCAGATGTTCTCGAGTCTGACATTCAAGCAAGAGAACATTTTGACTGATGGGAGTCTTCAGCAGTTGTTGCAGTGGCATGTGGGACTTAGAGGTTTTCCTGATCTTGGCTCATTGATTCTTTTGGTCCAACAAACTCCCCCTGAACCAATGCAGCCAAAACCTCTAATTATTGGATGTCCCACTTATTGATGGCATAAAGATTGGTCTATTTCCTTCTAGATCAGATTAGAAGTTGACCCAGATAAGCACTGGCCAGAGAGGTAGTCTCAAGTGTTTGTTTGGCTAAGTATGGATGGGAGCTCTGTCTTGGGGAATTGGACACAGAGCTGTTGCCCCATCCATGAGATCTACCTCCCACGTACAAGCCGGTAGGATTCTCTACAGTAAGCCTGAAGAAAGATCATTTGTTCTTCTTTGGACAGGTCTTCAGGCTCACCTTTGAACAACCCCTCCCGACCGTACAGCTCTGAGATGAACTTGACCTGTCTTCCATTTTTGAGCTCAAGTGTTGTGATTTGCCTATATGCAAACTCATCAGGGTGTTTACCCTCTAACAACAAAGTGAGCTCATTCCTACGGAAATTCTCAAGCTTCTTATAGACCAGACCCTTCCTAACCACCCTATTATCTAGCATTGAAAAGGGTGATTGGCCGGCTCTATAAGCTTTCTCGAATTCATCCACTATTTCCCAGGGTGTTATTACAATAGCCACAGAGATCTCTTCATCTACGATTCTCTTTAGTTGGCTTTTGTATCTCACAGGCATGTCCTTCTTGACTATCCTGTGAGCCACCCTTGGGTCAGGCCAAGTTCTCACCCTCTCCCTTTCATATTGAAAGGTTTGTTTGAGGGTGAATAATCTCATAGCTTCTCTCTTCATGTTCATTATAGAGGTCGAAGCAACATAACTTTTGTCAATGCTTTTCAGCATTTCCTCATCATGTCTCTTTTGTTGCTCCTCCTCTTCTAACTTTACCCTCACAGTGTCCTGCTGTGAGGTGGGAGTGATGGTTTTTGGTTTAGCTTTGGGTAGAGGTATAACTGCTGAAAGTGGCAGGCTATCCTCCTCATCCTCCTCTTCTTCATCTTGCAGCCTCAGCACCCTTCTCTTCTTCTTCAAGGGTGGATCATTGGCTGCGGGTTTTGGTGGTAAAGGAGTTGGTTTTGTGGGTTGTGGTTGGGTTGTTGGTGTGAGAATGTTGGCAAGCACTGCTAGCAGCCTAGAGATAAGGGCTGGTTTGGTTAGCTTTACTAGCAGTGTCCTGTTCCCAGCACCGGCTTCAGATAGGGCCTCAGCAACCAGTCCCTTAGTAAAATCACCAGCCGAACAAATCTTGGTGGTTATTGCCAAGAGTTTGTCCCTGGTCCATGCCTTAACATCAAGGACTGGTCTGCCCAGGTACTTCGAAGTGAACCTACTCATAGCCTCAAGTTTCTGTCTTTCCTCTTGGCTATGAGTAGTCCATCGGTACTCAATCTCTCTCCTCTCCATATTTCTGATCTCTTGATCTAGCAAGACAGTGTCCTTGTCAAAGCCTTGCTTGAACAGCTGTTCAATGACTTTGTTCATTGAACGGTTATGCTCAGCATCAGCCTCCTTGACAAGGGCTGTTAGATCAGGATCAGCCACCTTCTTTCCCTCTCCCTTATTCTTATCAGTGATACTAAAATCCTTTTGGATTTCAGCCACTTCTATTTGCTCTACCTCCCTCACTTTCCTCTTCCCCTTCTCCCTCACCCTACTACTCTCCTCAGCCATCTCCCTCTCTACCACCACCTCTTTTTCTGCCTCTTTCTCCTCCTCTCCCCTCTTCCTCTTGTCTTGCACTGATGTCTCTCTCTTTTTGGGTGCATTGGTTGGGGTTTGACTATCAGCAAGAGCCTTAGATATGGCAACCTCCACCATGGGTTGTATATATGTGGGAAGCCTCTCATCCAGGGTTTGAATGACTATGTCTTTAAGGATTGGTGTGATGAGAGGCAGGGATTTCTGTAGGATAGCATCCAGCTGCTCAGGGGGGTTCTGACCCTGAGAGCTAGTGCCAGAAGCAGGGGCTAGTGGCTGAGTTTGTGGGAGTGGCTCAGTGTCTGTGAGACCTTCAGGTGAAGGTGCCATCTGTGGGGTAGTGGTGGCAGATGGACTTCTATCCTGAGTCATTTGAGCAAGCAGCTCTTTGAGTCTACTTATCTCATCCTCAAGGATAGTGTTTTGAGCTACTATATCGTAGAAGAAGCTCAGGTCATCATCAGCATAAGCTGAATCACCTGACCTCCTGACATTGTCAGGATGAACATGTCCTGAGTGTGGCTCAGTAATGACATGTGCCCCTTGTTCATGGTACTGGGGACTTCTGGCCTCCGGATTGGATCCATCATCGGCCATTGCCTCTGATGAGGTCTTAGTGATGTTACCAGCTTCACCCTGCTCAGATGTTGATGCAGAGGAAGTGGCAGCCTCACCAGATTGTTCTCTCTCCCTAGCCACACTGGGAGAGTGAACTGATTCTCTGTGCTGTGGGCTCCGATCAGCACTTGTGCCCACCCCCTCTTCGGTTGGAGTCTCCCCAGTTGTAATAGGTTTCTGGGGAGAGGGTGGAGTGCTCAGATCGGTCAGCACTTTGGCTATTACCAATGTTGGGCTTAGTGGGGCGGTCTCCTCAGTATGTGGGCTTGAAGCAGTGTGCACATGGGGAGGACTGTGCTCTTCAATGGCAGTCTCCTCAAGTGAGAGAGACCCCAGTAATGTGGTTGCCCCAAAATTGGTTGCATCAGGCTCCTGTTGAGAGGAAGCCTGTGCGGTTGTGGTGGGTGGAGTCGTGGTACCTGCTGGGAGAATCGAACCAGCAGGCACATCCTGCCTTTGTGTGGCAGGGGCATCCTCAGGGGACTCATCTCCCTGAGTAGCCTTCTTTGGCTTCTTTTTGGCTGTTGGCTTGGTGGGGACTTTGGATTTAGAGGTGGAGGCTGTGGGTTCCTGCTGCGTGGGTTTTCGCAGCCGGCCAGCCTGTTTGAGTGTTTGGTCAGTGTTGTGCCTGGAGTATACCTCAGCTTGAACAGCCATGGCAGGGACCCCAGTGCCAACTAGTCCCTCAGCCTGAAGCTGGTATTCGATCATGGCCATTATGAACCGTGGATACAAGTTCCAACGTTTAGAAAAAGGTTTTGAGGCCATGTCCTTGAGTTCCAAAAATAAAAGATCAGTAAAATTTAAAGGTTGTTTCTCAAGGATAGAATACAATACCTGCTGCCACCTTGTGGACATCTGGTCCCACGAAGAGGTCTTGGGAGCCAGACACACGTTCACCATGTGGAAGATCAAACGTTGAGGGTCAGGGAAGTGTTTCTTCAACAAGGTGGAGGCGGAGAGGTTACCCTGATAGTCATGAGATGTGAAGGAGAGATCCAGGGTACCTTTGGGGTAGGAGGTTGGGTGAGTGGCATCCTCCAGCTCTAGGGTTTGGCGTAGAGTTGCTGGAGTGATAACCACGGGTTTGCCGTTGAAGGAGGACCGGAGGGAGACCTCGGCATTCTGCTCGCCGGTTTGGACAGTGACATTTGTCCAAAACTCCGTCAAGGAGTCGGTGTATAGAGTGGGGTTCAAGAGAAAAGCCGTTTTGTATGGGGAGTCATGCATAAGATCGACGGCTTGGTGAAATTTGGGCCATAATGGCGATTTGGTGAGATGGGCGACACAGTTGTGTCGAGGTTTCAGTTGCATGTTCGCCGTTAATAGTGTATGGGAATTTCAGAGGTTTTGAAGGATTAGGTCAAGTGAGGAGTAAATGCTCTGAAGGTGGGGTATTTATAGGGTAGGGCAAAGGTTGAAAGAAAACTACTGAAGGTTTTGGTGTTAGTTATCAGTTGTTGTAATAACTGATGACGTGGTTTTAACCTTCAGTGGTTGTAACATCTGAGGACTTGGTATTAGTCTTCAGTAGTTGAAACTACTGAGACCTTGGTTTTGTCCTTCAGATGTTGTGAACGTCTGAAGAATTACTGTCAGTCGTCAGTAGTTATAAACTACTGATGACCTAGTATTCTTCTTCAGACGTTGTAACAACTGAAGACTTGATGTTAGCCTTCAGTAGTTGTGAACTACTGAGATCAGTAGTTGTCAACTACTGAAGACATGGTATTGCTTCAGTTGTTGTAAACAACTGAGGACTTGGTGTTAGCCTTCAGTAGTTGTGAACTACTGATGTCAGTAGTTGTGAACTACTGAGGACATGCTTTTGTCCTTCAGTTGTTTGTGTATGAAACATCAGCTGTTGTTATCAGCTGATGAGAAATTACTCATCAGCTGTTTCCGTCAAATCAGTTGTTTCATACTAGCCTCCACACTTACTCATCAGCTCTTTGGCTGATTTTCAGATGTTTCATTGACCCTTCAGCTCTTGTGAATATTTATGCCTTCAGCTCTTGTGATCAGATGTTCACAAGTGCTGATGAAATATTCTTCAGAGCTGGTGAACAAATTTTGTCTTCAGTATTTGTGTAAGATTACACATCAGTACTTATGAGCAAAATTTGTTCTTCAGTACTTATTTATTTGAAAATCATACATCAGTAGTTGTAATCCACCTCACTACATCAGTTGTTTTTCAATAAATAATATACATCAGTACTTTGAGTCATTTTAGTCTTCAGTAGTTGTGAAAGAGCTGAAGACTAAATTACTCATCAGTACTTATATTTGACCTTTGCTCTTCAGTAGTTGTGAACTAAGAATACCAGCATAAGTCAAATCAATCAAGCTGCAACATACCAAGCCTTAGTACCAAATTTTGGAATGTGGCACTATCTAAAGGCTTAGTAAAAATGTCTGCAAGCTCATCAGCACTGGGTACAAACTTAGGATCAATCAGACCTTTCTCATAGCAATCTCTGATAAAATGATGTCTGATCTCAATATGTTTGGTCCTTGAGTGCTGGACTGGATTCTTAACAATACAGAGAGCTGAAGCACTATCCATTAATAATGGAGTCTTAGTCTCAGTAATGCCATAATCCAGAAGTTGGTTCTGAAGCCAGAGTATTTGAGAGGTACAGCTTGCAGCAGCAATATACTCAGCTTCAGCAGTGGATGTAGCAATGGATGTTTGTTTCTTACTCTGCCAAGAAACTAAACAATTGCCTAGGAATTGGCAACCACCAGAAGTGGATTTTCTGGTGACTTTGCATCCTGCATAGTCACTATCAGAGAAAGCAACTAATTTGCAAGAATGCCCAGCTGAATACCAAAGACCTAGTGATTGGGTACCTTGCAGATATCTAAAGATCCTTTTGACTGCAATCAAATGAGATTCTTTAGGTGCAGCCTGAAATCTAGCACAAGCACATGTTGAAAACATGATGTCTGGTCTAGAAGCTGTAAGGTACATCAAGGACCCAATCATACATCTGTAAAGGGTTTCATCAACCGCTTTACCTTTCTGATCTACATCTAGTTGTGTGATGCTGCTCATGGGAGTAGAACAGGGCTTACAGGATTGTAAATCAAACTTTTTCAACAACTCTTTGGTATACTTGGACTGATGGATGAAGATTCCATCATCCAGTTGTTTGATTTGCAAACCCAGAAAGTACTGTAATTCTCCCATAGCACTCATTTCAAATCGCAGCTTCATAAGCTTTGTAAATTCATCACACAACTTTGGATCAGAGGATGCAAAGATGATATCATCAACATAAATCTGAACAAGGAGCTTATGTTGTCCCACAGTCTTGATGAATAAGGTTTTATCAATGGTGCCTCTAGTGAACTTATTTTCTAGAAGAAAGGTTGAGAGTGTCTCATACCAGGCTCTAGGTGCTTGCTTCAGCCCATAGAGAGCATTATCAAGCTTGTACACCCAATCAGGATGTTTATTTTCCTCAAAGCCTGGTGGTTGACACACATAAACCTCTTCTTTTATTTTTCCATATAGGAAGGCACTTTTGACATCCATTTGATAAACCTTGAGACTGTGAAAGGCAGCATAAGCTAAGAACAGTCTGATTGCTTCTAGTCTGGCCACAGGTGCAAAGGTCTCATCATAATCGATGCCTTCCTCCTGTGCAAACCCTTGGACAACCAGTCTGGCCTTGTTCTTGAAAATTTGGCCCTTCTCATCTGTTTTGTTCCTAAATACCCACTTGGTGCCTATAGCACACTTATCTTTGGGTAATGGAACAAGCTCCCACACTTGCTGTTTCTTGAATTGAAGAAGCTCAAGCTGCATAGCTTCCACCCATCCATTGTCTCTTAAAGCAATATGATAGTTCTTTGGCTCTTGCTGACTGATGAAGAGAGCATAGAAGCAGAAGTTGGACAATTGATTCCTGGTTGAAACTCCAGCTTGGATATCACCAATGATTTGTGAAGTGGGGTGATTCTTGAGCTCTTGATAAACTATAATATCTGTGCAAGTGTTTGTAGACCCATCAGCAGCAACAGATGGTGATGGAGATTCCTGAAACCATATAGAGGATGGCAGCTCAAATGAAGTAGAGCAAGCAGAAATCTCATCAGCATTTGTAGTGGATGGAGCTGCTGAGGCTACAGGAGCATCAGGTTCAGTGAACTTAGGCAGATTGTCACTGATCCTGAAGAGGTGAGTACTGACTTCATCATCATCAGTACCACCAGGTGGAGATCTGTTGACAGGCTCAACAGATGGAGGTTGATAAGGAACATATTGCAGTATGTCCAGATCAAACAACTCCACAGGGTTTTGTGGAATCTTGTCCTTTGGAGATTCATTGAACTTAACATGCAAAGTTTCTTCAACCCCTTTGGTTCTACAGTTGAAGACTCTGTATGCTTTGCAAGTTGATGAATAACCAACAAAGTACCCTGCATCCACCTTACTAGCAAACTTATGGAGTGGGTTGCTAGTGTTGAGAATAAAACAAGGACACCCAAAGGCTCTAAAGAATGAAATAAGAGGAGCCAAATGATGAAGAACTTCATAAGGAGTCTTCATCAACCTCTTATTTACTAAGCTCTATTTTGTACATAGCAAGTTGTATTGACAGCTTCAGCCCAAAAGGTCAGTGGCAATCCAGAGTCAGCCAACATTGACCTTGCTGCTTCAATGAGGGTCCTGTTCTTTCTCTCCACCACTCCATTCTGCTCAGGAGTTCTAGGAATGCTAAACTGCCTTCTAATTCCCTTGGACAAGTAGAAGTCATCAAGTGTGTGGTTTCTAAATTCTGTTCCATTGTCACTCCTCACACACTTGACCTGTAGGGAATACTGCTTTTCTACTTGTAACACAAAGTTCATTATTGTCTTTGCTGCTTCATCCTTGGAGTGCAAGAAGAAAGTCCATACAAACCTGGAGTAATCATCCACAATTACCAGGCAGTATTTCTTCTTTGCCATGCTCATTACTTTGACAGGACCAAAGAGATCCATGTGCAGAAGTTGTAAGCAGGCAGTGGACTTTGGTTCTTCTATTGAAGGGAATGAAACTTTGTGTTGTTTTCCTTTCAAGCAAGCAGTGCAGTCATCTTCACACTTGAACTCCTTCAGAGGCAATCCTCTTACTAAACCATGACTTATAAGCTGATTCATGTTCTTGAAATTTACATGACCCAGCCTTCTATGCCATAGTGTAGATTCTTGAGGAGATGCCTTAGAGAATAGGCAAGGATGGCCTTTTAGATCCATCTTTTTGGAAAGATCTAAGGCATACACTCTTCCTGTCCTGTTGGCCTTCAGGAGAGTGTGTTCATACAATGCCTTGTCAATCAAACTCAGAACTTTGGATGACAGAATCCTACAGTTCTGGCTTGTGAAAAGAGCAACATGGCCTTTGTCACACATTTGACTGACACTCAAGAGGTTGTACTTGAGATTCTCCACATGGTTAACATCATCAAACCTTATTTCCCCGTTGGAAACAAAGCCTTTTCCAATGATGTAACCCTTTGCATCATTGCCAAAAGAAACAAATCCCTTCTTTCCTTGAGAGTAGTCATTAAGAAGGGAGCTGCTTCCTGTCATGTGCATGGATCCTCCACTGTCTACATACCAGATGCTTCTATGGCATGTTGAAGAACCCTGCAAACACAACCATGTGTTAGTTTGTCTTGGAGACCTAAACCTGCTTGGTTTTGGGTCTGTTCTCAGCTGCAGGTGCAGCACTAACAGTTGTGTTGTGTGTGACAGCTTGAGGTGAAGAAGATGGTACAGAAGAGGAACCCTTTGGCTTGGACTTCCTTTTCTGTGGTTTCAACACAGGAGCATCTAAGTGGTTGACTCTTCCCACTAGCTGCTGAACCATCATCACCAATTATGTCTAATTCTGTGATAGGGCTTTCAGCTCTTCAGACACATTGGAGTTTGCTGATGATGAGTTCCTATGTTGTACCATCTTTTTCTGAGCAACCTCAGCTGTTGCCTGAGTTATCCCTACCTTCTTCTTAGATTTAGCTTTGGGCTTAGGGATTTCAGGCTTGGATGTTGCTAATACAAACTTGGTTTCAAACTCATTCTTCATTTTATTGATGCTCTCAGTAATTTTCTCCTTCTGTTTGAGTTTGGAACCCCTTTTGTACCAGCAATCATCAGTAAGATGATTGAACAAGCCACATATCTCACATGGCTTTTTCTTCATCTTATGCTGATCATCAGCTGAAGAGGATTTAACTGCTGAAGACTTGTTCTTCAGCTGTTTGTCATCAGTACTAGCAGTTTTCTTCCTAGTGCCTGCTTTCCTGGTATCCTCTCTAGCTGTCTTCAAACCTTTCCTACTGTTAGTTTTCTTCTCTTTAGTGCTAACAGTATTTGAGGTTTGAACTTCAGATGTTGTCACTTGCTCTCCAGTACCTTCAGTACTTCTAGTGACAACTTCTGAGTTGATCAGCCTTTTGGTCATGTGACAGTCTATCTCTGATGATGCTGATTCAGAGGATAGTAAGTCACATGATGAGAAGGATTGGTTATTGCTCTCCCCATCAGATTCAACTTCTGCTCTTGAAATGAAGTCTGTGGGAGGAGCAGTGTGATTATAACCAATGCCAAACTTCACATTGGAAGCTGTTTGCTTGCTAAGAAGCATTTCAAAACCCTTGCATGATTGCACCCATCGATCACACTCAACTTGGGTGGTTGCAAGAGTTTCCTTGAGATCTTTGTACTTCTCAAGAAGTACATCTTCCCTAGCTTTAGCATCTTTGATTTGGCAGTTAAGCTTGTAAATCTCATCATTTTTATCTTTTAGAACAACCTCAAAATCAGCTTTTCTTTTGGAAATAGTATGCTCAAGCTCAAGATTTTTATCTATTAAAGCTACATTTGCTTCTCTAATAGAAGCAAATGCTGCTATGCATGACTCTGAACAAAGCTTGGCTTTTGCCTCAGTGGATACCTGAGATGAGGCATTAGATGATGACCCTTCAGCAGAATCAAGGGCCATCAGAGCAAGATTTCCAAAAGGTTGATCACCACCATGTTGACCAGCACCTTGGAGTAGTGGTTCCTGACCAGATAGCTCTTCTGGTAGACTACTCCAGTCAACAGCAGTTGGGGTGAAAAAGCTTTGTTGTTGAGGTTGTGTGTGGTGATGAGATTGGGAAGAATGAGGCTCTGGAAGAGCATGAGATGGTTGAGCCGGGGGTGCTTGAGTTTGACCAGGCTGAGGCATGTAGTAACAGGGGTAAGAATAAGGCATATGACCCTGTGGCACAAAATAAGCAGGTGGTGCCTGTGCCTGAGATGGATGGGTAGAACTGTAGGAAGGTTGCCCTTTGTGCTGTGAGCTATTGCTGGGAAAAGTCACAAAGGGTGCAGATGAGTTAGATCCAGATGATCTACACTCTCTTGCAAAGTGTCCAAGCCTTTGGCACTTGTGACACCTCAACTTGCTCTTGTCAAAACCAACTTTGGTTTTGCCAGAGAGTCCTGGGAATTTCCTACCAGTTCTTTTGTAGAACTTCTGAGATCGGATATTTATCATTGCCATTTGGTTCAAAATATCCATCTCTTCCAGATCATCATCTGGAATGCCCTTCAAATCCTCCATCAGAAAACACAAGTTGTCACCACCTCCTCCTGAACTACTAACACCAACAAAAGCTTGTTCTGAGTTTGTAGAGAAATCAATATGCTCATCATAAGAACTTTCTGATGAAGCATATTCTGACTCATGACTTATCAAGGCAGCATTACCTTGGACAAAGTCATCAGTAAGTTTGCCAGAAGATGACAACTTCCTCTTTTGCTCTACCTCTCTCTCAAAAGTGAGCAGTTTCCCATGAAGTTGGGTGAGAGATAGAGTGTCCAGGTCAGCACTGGAGCGTAGGACAATGGTATATGTGTCCCATCTCTCAGGCAATGACCTGAGGAACCTGTTGTTCATCTGGCTTTTGGAGTACTCTTGTTTAACCATCTTCAGCTCAGAGATTAAACAAGAGAACCGCTCAAACTGCTGGGTCAGAGTCTCACCCTTTCTATATGAGAAAGTCTCATATTGTTGGGCAAGGATTTCCCTATTGTTTGCTAAGACCGAATCAGTTCCTCCAAATTGTTCCTTTAGAGCAACCCATAGGTTAGGGCTGTCCAAACCGCTCGACGCTCGACGCTCGCTCGACGTTCGTTCGGAATTTGCTCGAAAAATGCTCGTTCGAATTTTTGCTCGGTTGTAAACGAGCCGATCGGCTCGGATCGGTTTGTAAACGAGCCAAACACGAGCAAAGGTCCGCTCGGTTCGGTTCGGATCGAATTAATATGTATATATAGTTTACACGTAGTGCTCTAGTAGATTTGACCCAATAAATATATTATATTTATGTATATTTGATCAATCAACCTAATAAAAAATTCTATACTTAATATAAAAGTGAAATTCTAAGCCGTTAAAAGATATTTTTTCGATCATCTCACTCTCACAGTCACCGTTATCTCCAATATGCTCTCCGTCTTATCGGCTACAAACTTAGCTAGCTTCATCGTCAACCACAACGTGTTATCATCCATAAAAGTATTATGTAATTAAATGTGGCTGATTTTTAAGTTATTAAACTTTATTCGCTGGAGTATAAATTGTATGATACACAAGATAGTTGAGTTGTATAAATTGTTTGCCGCTCGTTTGCCTCGCTCAACGTTCGCTCGAAAATTTAACGTTCGAAAAATGCTCGTTCGATTTTCCGTTCGATTGTAAACGAGCAGATCGGCTCGGTTCGGTTTGAAAACGAGCCAAGCACGAGCAAAGGTCCGCTCGGTTCGGCTCGGCTCTTGAACAGCCCTACCATAGGTCATGAGCAGACTCATGATGCAAGAGCCCTGAATATATCTCGTTTGGAATGGCCATGGCTAAAATTCCATGGGCTCTGGCATCAATTTCGAACAGTTTTAGATCTTCGTCCGAATATTGTTCAGGTTTCTTCGCAACCTGTTCATTAGACTCCGGGACGCTCACCATAGGCTTGTATGGCCCATGCACCACTGACTTCCAACAACCAGCACTGTTGACAGCCAAGTGGTGTAGCATACGTCTTTGCCATATGTTATACTCGTTCCTAACCAGCATCGGAGGCTTGGTTGCGGAACCGGTATTGTGAGGATCATTGTTTGGTGTTGTCATCTCAGGTTTTGGTCAAAAACAAGTTTAAACACGACAAACGTAACTCAAAACCACCAAAAGACCTCAAGATTTTGGCCGAAACAGCAAAAGCTCACTCTCTATGGCTAACTCTTGCAAATTGCTAATTCGATCAAACAGAGAGATCAAAAGAGCAGTTTCAAATGATCAATAGTGAAATCGATCAATGATTAACCTGCTCTGATACCATTTGACAGGATCTCAGCCTCTCGTGTTGATCAATTAGATTATGTTTGCAGCGGATTTAGCACATTAATTAGCAATTAAAGCAAGAACATAGAAGATATTGCAATTAAAGCATAAACATAGAGAGAAGAGTTTCTGCAAAACAATAAATGTTCTATTGGTCACACGTTTCGGCAATTAAAACAGTATGGTTACCCATCCTTTTATAGGCGAAAAAAGGATGGGCATGATGTCCTTTTTCTGACATCACTGAATATTCAAATTACAACTGACAAAACATAAAACTACTGAAGATGTCAACAGCTGACATCTTCTTACAAAAGTTCCTAAGTGCTGACAAAAGTAAACTACTGAAATCCTACAACGACTGAAGAACAAACTCTTCAGTCGTTTATAACTACTGATACTATAACAACTGAAGAACATGCTCTTCAGTTGTTGTACAACTACTGAAAGTAAATAAACTACTGAAAAGTGAAAACCACCACAACAACTGAAGACTTCTTCAGTTGTTGTGACAAACTCTGAGTCTTCAGTACTTGGTCTTTAGACTTTGCTTCAGATGATATAACAACTGATGACTTCAGTAGATATCATCAGTTGTTGTCTTCAGTCTTTGTCTTCAGACTTTGTGCTTCAGTAGAAGGTCTTCAGTTCTTTAGTTCTTCAGCTTTTGATTCTTCAGTACTTGTCTTCAGTACTTGAAGTCTTCAGTACTTGTGAGATCAGTACTTCAGACTTCAGTACTTTGGTCTTCAGTACTTTGGAGTCTTCTTCAGCTGATATACTTCAGTTCTTTGATCTTCATACTTTGTTCTTCAGACTTTGTCATAACAGCAGAAGGTTGGAGCTAAGATGCTCTCGAGTTTGACATTCAAGCAAGAGAACACAATAGCTGATGATAGTCTTCAGATGTTCTCGAGTCTGACATTCAAGCAAGAGAACATTTTGACTGATGGGAGTCTTCAGCAGTTGTTGCAGTGGCATGTGGGACTTAGAGGTTTTCCTGATCTTGGCTCATTGGTTCTTTTGGTCCAATACAAGAAAATGCCCATACTCCTTGGCATACTTCTGGTGAGCAAGGCGGGCCGGGTATGGAACCCTAGAATGATCTATCACGGGTGCTGGCCTGACCTCAACTGGTTTTCTAACCTCGGGTCTAACTACTGGGGCTTCACTCCTTGGTGCTGTACTTGCTGGGTCTAGCCTAATTTGCACCTTTGGAGGAACCTCCATCTCTAACTCCTCATCCACCGGTTCCTCATCACTATCCTGTACCGGTGGTCTAACTGTCTCTCCTCCTCTACCACTACGAGTAGTAACTGCCTTAAGTTGGGCGTTTGGGTTAAGCTGGGTTTTACCTGGAAACTGGCCCTGTGGCCTCTCATCTAAACGCCTAGCAATGTCACCTACTGAACGCTGAAGATCTAGAAAAGCAGACTGCTGGTTCTTAAGGAGAAGGTCATGCTCTGCTAAGGTTTTCTGGGTAGTAGCATCCTTAGCAACTAACTGGGTCAACAGCTCTTCTATCCTACTCATGTTTCCACCATTATTCGGTGGTGGGTTACTACTTGATCCTCCACTAGAAGACTGACCCTGCCCCTGGGCTGGATTAGGATTTGGGTTTGCATGTAACCCAGGAGGATTACCTAAAGATCTCCAACCATTGTTTCTCCAACCAGAATTGTAGGGATTATTAAACGGATTAATGGGGGGGTCGATTTGGGCCTCCTATATAATCTACCTGTTCTTGCTCTATCAAAGGACACTCATTGGTAGCATGTCCTCCCCTACACAACTCACACCTGTTAACTCTCAGCTTTAAATCCTTCACCTCACTCACTAAACTCTCGAGAACAGCGGTCACACCGGAATCCAGAGTAACCTGGTTCACTCCCTTAGGGAACTGACCGGTGGCAAGAGTTGATTTCTTTCGACCTGACCGTTGTTCATACTCAGCTTGTGCGAAACTCTCAAACATTTCCCTACACTCATTAACATCTTTCTTACCCATCAAGTGCCCACCCGCAGAAGTGTCAAACCGAGAGCGAATTTCATAAGTAAGGCCATTGTAGAATTTCTCTACAAGTGCCCAATCAGAGAGACCATGCTGGGAGCAACGACTAAGAAGGTTTTGGAAACGCTCCCATGCACGGTAATATTCCTCATCGGGTTCCATTCTGAATGAATGGATTTCATCCCAAAGTCTAGAAGCCTTGGCCGGTGGGAAGTACTTATTCAGAAAACTTTGCCTAAGAGCCGGCCAAGTGGTGAATGTACCTGCAGGGTGAGATTCAAGCCATGTAGCAGCACGATCTGTGATCGAGAAAGGGAAAAGCTGAAGGAAAATAGCATCCTCAGTAGCACCTTGCAGTTTGAAGGTGCGGCAGATACGCTCAAGACGGCCTATGTGAGCCGGAGCATCCTCGTCATCACGACCATGGAACTGGCAATTGTTAGCAATCGCAGTCATGACATATGAGGGAATTTGCCAAGAGTTTTCATTGACAATGTTAGGAATAGTGATAGGATTGTTAACTCCAGTGAAGCCTTGGGTGGCTTGTTGGTGGACAGTACGATGTTCAGCCATTGGTCTAGGAGTAACACTGGGTTTTTGACAAGGAAGTGGAGATGTCGGTGGTGTGGAGGAATCAGAGAAGGACAAGCTCGAAAAAGAAGTACGGACTTTTTCTGTGAGATCCTCAAATCCAAGCTTCTCTAAAATCGGGTGCTCTGGTGGCGGTCCTTGTGAACGCAAATGTGGCATAAACTGCAAAGACACGAAAACACAGATGTAAGCAAGTGAAAGACAAAATAACTAAACAATCTAAAGTAAATAAAAGACACTACAACTCGAACTAAAACACTTAGCACGGATATAGCAAATCAGTTCAAACAAGTCAAATGAAACGCAATCGCCTAAGAAGTCCCCGGCAACGGCGCCAAAAACTTGATGTCCTAAAAAATAGTTCAAATAAATAATTAAAATTAACCAACAACTAGACACGAAGTAATACTCTAGACTCTCTAATCTAAACTACTGACAGGCAAGTGCACCTATCGACTCTAGTAAAGCTAAGTAAGTCCGGATATCGAACCACGAGACTTCTATGGAAAAACGTAAAATTGACTTGATCTAACTATTGCAATACCGACTAAAACGAAATCAATGATTAATAGAAGGGGGTTTGTATGGAAAAATCCAAAGTCTAACAGTAATAACTAAATTAAAATAAATTAGAACGTGAGAACGGAATAACTGACGAATTCAAGTGGAATAAGAGTACTACCTAGGTAAGACTCCTACACATGCATGACACGGTTTCTATCGGTATTGAAACTGTTGTGGAACCAGGATCTTAGAATACTAAACTCAAAGGTTACTTAGAGAATCTTCGACCCTTCTCAAAGATATCAACTAAACACACTTTAAGCCGTTAAAACACTGGTTTAAAGGATCACCCTCACAGGTTCTCCAACTAAGATAATGAAACACCCTAAAGACACCCTACTTCACAGCACAAGTGACTAAACACCTTACGGTATTGGGATAGATAACGGTTGATGAATCAGTTTTGGTAAACTAAATGTGAGACGGGAAACTACACAGAACTCCTCACAGAGAATCCAAATAGCAATCAAAACACACCTGATGAACCAATAACCTATTAACCTCATAGTATTAGATTAGTTGCATATTTGATTAGTTAATTTCTTGATAAGTTATCTCAATGACTTACTACGTCTAGCAAATCATCTAATAGTCTAGAACACATAGTAAAAGACCTAGCATGCACCTATTACTTGATAGACAATCAACAAGACACACATGAGATAATAAATCAGTAATCTAAACCAACTCAAATCCACGTTTACAACTGATTAACGCAACGAAATCTTTTCATTATCATTCAACACAAGTTATTGTTCCAAAAACCGACAAAAGACCATGTCATACACATGTATTCATCAAAACCCTAGGTAGATAAAAGGACTAGCCAACAATCATGTTCAAAACAATATCAAAAGTAGTAATTGAAAACATTGTATCAAAGAAAATCAAAGGATAGATAAAGAAACGCAAAACCGAATCGTTTAATCCTAGAATCACAATCCTTTCTTCATAAACTTCAATCCTTGCCTTCTCTACTTGCCAAGAACTCCCCAGAATCGCCCTGATGCTCTCTGCAGCCGTCCCCCTTCGAAATCCTTTGGCCATTAGGGTTAATTAGGCTGAAAAACTAATTTTCCCCGTTTTTAATCACGTCGCGTAGCGCGACGAATCCTCAAATACTGTCGCGTAGCGCGACGGGTCACCATAACCCGACAAAATAGTCGGGTGGCACTTCGGGTAGATCCATGGGTTAATGAGGGGTAAAATGGTAATTTCGCAGCTTTTTCCACCCCTGGCGTATCTCGAGGAGTTCTTCCTCAGTCTGGCGCGTAGCGCGAGAGCAGCAAAACTCAGATTTTTTAATTCTTTTAATTCCAAACTCCTCGGCTCGATCCCGGCATCTCGTTAAGACTCGTTTAAGCTCCAAAATGCTATCTTTATGCTCGGGATCCTACAAAACCCACAATTGATCAATAGAAACGAATTCCGGGATAAAAACGAACATAAATAATGCAATTATTATACAAAATATACACGGGGAATCCAACTAATTATAATCATATCAATTTCCAACACAAACGTCACAACGCACCTAAACGAAATAAAGTAGCGCGTTATAATTTGTTTGATGATTAATTGTAGGTCTAATAGGATTTAATAATCATTCGTATTTATTACATGTTAATAACGTGATCGGTTAAATGTAACGAATGGATTATACTTGGTATAATCAATTGTTAGCGCGTAACAGAAATAATAAATAAAACTTGATTTAAATTGTACGTTAAACCGGTTTATAAGGATTGTATATAATAGTGATTTAGCTATTATAAGGAACTATATAAATATATATATATTTATAGGTATAAGTAATTAAACAATTTAATTGTTTGAATATACATATAAATATATATACTAAACAATTATAATATTGTGTATAATAATCAATATAAATGATTTAGCTATTAAAAGAACTATGTATAAATATATATATATATATATATATATAAGTAACTAAACAATTAAATTGTTTGAATATATATATATAAATATATATACTAAACAATTATAACATTGTATAATCATAATAAGTGATTTAATTACTAAAAGAACAATATATAAATATATATATATATAGGTATAAATAACTAAACAATTTAATTATTTAAAAATATATATACATATACAAGTATTATGTTTACTCATTTCTTTTGTATTTTTAAAACTAAAATAATGTATTTATAAATACAAAAGTATTTTATAAAAATTAATTTAGTCCCAAATTAATTAAACAAAAGAAAAAAAAATAATCTGTATTTTATAAAATTAATTTTAGAAATTTTCAGAATTTAAAAAAGTTTAATAATTAAAAAGAAATGAAGAAAAGAATAAAAAAAATCAGAAAGTAAAAAAAGAAAAAGGGGCAAAGGGGCTGCCCGGGGTCGAACCCGGGGCTCCCTTGTAGCCTGAAGCGCAGGAACCAGTGAACCAGGGCCAATGCCTTGGTTTCACTTGGTTTGTTTTAATTTTAAACAGAATCTCCTTGCTTTCCCCAAATCCTATGAACTCTAATTTCGAAAGAATCAAAATCGGCCCTCGATTCGGTGTTAATCACCTAAATCATCATAGGGCTTTTGATCTTTGAATGAAATCGAGTAGAAAACAGGTTTCAATTACCTGTTTTGATAAGATTAAAGGTGGTTTCGAGTGCGGTTTAGGTTTCGGGTGTTCTTGAATTTGGGGCTTTTTGATTCGAGAGGATTTATGGTGAATTGAGAGTTTGGGGAGTTTAGGAACTTCTCAATGAACCGAAAGACCACAATTTATAAGTTTGATTTCTTGTTTTCGAGAAATTCCCGTTTAAATTTTGAAACCGCGTTCCCGTTTACCAAATTTGAGAGATTCGAGTTGTTATTGTGTGATGTTGATTGATTTATTAATTGATTAGGCCGCGTATTTACTTTAGGTGTGATTGATTTGGTTTAATTTGTGAAATTAAACATGATTTGATTCGAATTTTTTTTAAAATTTTGATTCGTTTTGATTTGGAAAGGGTACGAGCGGGAAATTGAAATTTCGAGTGGGTTCGGGTTCGAAACTGAGGGTCGAGCGAGTTGGGGGGTTTAATTGAGGTCAAATCGCCTTAAAAATGGAGGTTTGAGGCTCGCCGGAGCTAGGCCGGAGCTCCGGCCGTAGCCACCGGATAATCGGGGAGGAAAGGGGGGTTTGGTTTGGGATTTACACAAATGGTCCCTCTTCTTTCGGATGTTTATTATTTCATATTTTAAACTTTTATTCAAAGTTTTTAAAATGGCAAAACAACCCCCTGTACTTTAATTCTAAGTTTTATTATTATTATTATTATTATTATTATTATTATTATTTATATTATTATTATTATTACTATTATTATTATTATTATTATTATTATTATTATCATTATTATTATTATTATTATTATTATTATTATTATCTATTATTATTATTGTTATTATTTTTTATATATATATAAAAATTTACTAATGATGCTATAAAATGGCATAAATAAAACGAACAAAAATACAGGATGTTACAGTCTCCCCAACTTAAAAGAATTTCGTCCCGAAATTAAGAATCAAAAGGGGTTACAAGAATAAGGAAGGGTATGTCTTCTTCATATGTTCTTCACGCTCCCAAGTGAATTCCGCTCCTCGTTTGTTCTCCCATCGAACCTTTACAATTGGGGTCGTAGAGGTCCTAGTCTTCTTCATAATGCGATCCATGATTTCGACGGGTTTCTCAACGAAGTGTAGTGACTCGTCGATCTAAATGTCTTCCAATGGCACATGCAAATTATCGTCGGCCAGACACTTCCTCAGATTCGAGACGTGGAAGACAGGGTGAATTCCACTAAGGTCGGAGGGTAGTTCTAGTTTGTAGGCCACTTTCCCAATCCTTTTCAGAACCTTAAAAGGCCCTACAAACCTTGGAGCTAACTTGCCTTTCCTTCCAAAGTGAACCACACCCTTCCACGGTGAGACCTTGAGAAGGACCATCTCCCAACTTGGAATTCCAGTGGCTTGCGACGTTTGTTCGCGTAGCTCTTCTGTCGACTCCTGGCCACTTCCGGGTTCTTGCGGATGATAGCGACTTTGTCGGTCGTCTCTTGTATGAGCTCGGGACCGGTGATAAGATTCTCGCCAATGTCGGTCCAGCAGATTGGTGAACGACACTTACGACCGTAAAGTGCTTCGAACGGTGCCATTTGGATGCTTGAGTGGTAACTGTTGTTGTAGGAGAATTCTGCGAGCGGTAGGTGCGTATCCCAGTCGCCACCAAAGTCAAGGACACACAGACGCAACAGGTCTTCCAGAGTTTGGATTGTCCGCTCGGTTTGGCCATCGGTTTGGGGATGGTAAACCGTGCTTAAATCCAATTGTGTGCCCAGAAGTTCTTGCATAGTAGACCCGAAGTGAGAAGTGAATCGAGCGTCTCGGTCGGATATAATGTGAAGAGGCACACCATGACGGCTTACGATCTCGTCAATGTAAATCCGGGCTAACCTTGATGTCCAAAGCGGCCAAAGCGGACAATATCCAGTTGCGGCTCTCGTACACCTTCCTACGGGGGGTGTCACAGTTGGTATCAGAGCCAGGGTCGGGCCGTTGTGCCAGCGAGGACGCTGGTCTCACTTCGGTGGGTGGATGGACACATGCCTGAAAATATGGCTATGACTCATCCCACATCGGTTGGGGAGGCGAACTAAGGTCTCTTTATAAGGGCTGGATACCTTCCCCATCGCGACGCGTTTTAAATCTGTGAGGCTGCGGCCAAAGCGGACAATATCACGTTGCGGCTCTCGTACACCTTCCTGCGGGGGGTGTCACAATTACTTTCATTAGGTTTGCTCTAGCAACTTTAACTGCGTGCAAGGTTTGATTTGACTACGTGTCAGGTTTGATTTGATTTGATTATTCGGTTTAAATCAAAGAAAAGCCTTTAGTATTCTTTTATACATTGTGTAATGATTACTTTCATTAGGTTTGCTCTAGCAACTTTAACTGTGTGCCAGGTTTGATTTGACTGCGTGCCAGGTTTGATTTGATTAATTTCAAAAACACTAGAGGTACATTGGCGATGGTGTGATAACTATTCGGTTTGATTTGATTAATTCAAGAATTGTTTGTTACTCGTCTTGGGTAGGGGTGTGATATCTAGCAATCCAGTAATCTCTAGCAACTTTAACTGCGTGCCAGGTTTGATTTGATTAATTTAACACGGTTTGGGAACGAGGTTTCAGGGTGATCATAACTAGGTTAAGCAGTGGGTAACATGGTGCTAGGTTATGTATAGCCTAATCATTTATTCCTAAACTATGACTAGTCGTCCAATGCTACCTAAGTGATGATCATTCATTTCTCAATCCTATTCCTAGTCACCCAACTAAGCACACCTCGACAATCTACAGGAAGGGAGTCAAATACTCTTGTAAACCAGTTTCGGGAAAATAAACTCATGTGAGTTATCATGTTTGTTTTATTGTATAATATAGTCGTCTAGTCAACCAATAATAACGAAAATGATATAATATATCATTTGTTGATGGGGGTGTGCATAGATCCTTATACACATAATAGGGTGTGTCGAGGAGTGGGATGTCCACACAACTAGGGTTTGAAACCCAGTAGCAAACAGATTCCCATACCCACGTGACAACCGGGTTGGACATGGTCCGATGCCAGTGGTTGTTAAGAGAGCCATGAAAAGCACAAGGCTTTAACGAAATATGACTCATGTTGTGATGTGTTATAAACCGTTTGCTTTTAAACTGTGATTCATGAGCTCCCCATTAGCTGATGTTGTTTTTTCTTGTATACTTGTGTAGGTAGTTAAGTGATGTGTGAGTTGAAAGAATAATTATCCTCAATAGGCTTCTGGAAGCTTAGGGCATTATACATACTATTTTATAATCTAAGTTTTTGTAAAATAGTGGTTTGTAAACATAATTATTAGTTTGTTGCTTCCGTTGTTATCAATTTTGTAATTTACTCGGCATCGCAAGTAGATTGTTACAATATTTGCTTAAATGAGTTCTAAACTAATGATAGTTGTTCTCTAACATTCATGCTTTAAGTAATAAATGTTACCTAAAGAAAAAAATGTATTTGATTCAGCTTGCATCATTTTGATATTCATTTGGCTATAATACAAGGGTGAAAAGTGCATACATGAGTGGTGCATCATGTACATATGATTTTTAGCCTGAACTAATAGGATTTAAGACTATTACGCAATAAAAAGTAGATATACGACACTTTAGTTGTATATTGCCGAACTATATACGTAATAAATTTATGACATTACATAAACATATCACACACCCGAATATATAACCACTTTTGATTTTTTCTCTTATCATTATTATTTTCTGAAAATGTATTTTAATCAAATTATGGCTATGATTAGTAACTAATAACTATTGTTGACAAGTTATACGGAAAAAAGAAAGTAAACCAGAATGAAATGTCTTCTTTTTTATGAAGTTGTAATAGTTTGCTATTGTTATTAGTTATAACACACAGCCAAAAGCGACAAAATATAAAGGTTATAACTTCAATTTACAGGCAAGACAAATGCAACTTTTATATATATGTTAAAATGAATAATATTCACGAAGAATACATATATGGTACTAATACCTTTTAATTATACAATTAATATATGATTTTCGTATATTTTTCTGAAAAGTTAGCATACATCCACGATGTTTAGTAATTTAACTTTCCTCTCACCAACTTTAATTTGTTAGAAATTAAGAAAAGTTAACAGCATAATTATCACAATCATATAACTAAGGATATTTTAGTTTTTTATATATCTATCACAAAAAAAAAAGAATAATCATTTTATAACGTAATAAAGCCACGAGTTTTTGAAAATTCGTTCACATAACATATTTTATTGAAATATATATATTTTTTAAAGGCGACAATTTTATTGGAATATTTAATTACCTAATCTATGAATGACCTTTTGTTTTCTTTTTCTTGTCATTTTGTCCTTTTATATTAAGAAATTCAAAATAAAGGACCTAGTGGAAACCACGACAAAGTTACTTATTAATATGGCAAATTACATTATGGCCTTCTTTCTTACTAAGCGCTTTACTAAAAGGGGCCTGCTAAAGGGATGCCCTCCAGGATATCTGGACGCCCTGCTTACGGACTGTAAGGCCCTTCACGGGCCGTATGGTCTGTCGCAAGTCAAATCGGTCATTCAGAAACGTAATTCAAAAACGTAACGGCCCGTGAATATGATCACGGTCGTGTTTATTTACGGCCCGTGAATTTCTTCACGGCCCGTATGGAATTCGTCTTACGGGCCGTGAACTTACTTACGGGTCCTAGTTTCACTTTTATAATTTGACGAGATATATTATTCATCATTTTTTGTGTAATTTTGTATTTATTACGTTATTTGATATGACGTAATATTCCTCGATAGTCGTGTAAATTTGTATTTATTACATTATTTGATATGACGTAATATTCCTCGATATTCGTGTTAATTATGTGACGAGATGCAATATTCCATTTCAACTACTATATAAACGTTAGTTTATAAATTCATTTCATAATTCAACGATATAAATTCATTTCATTTCAACTACTACATAAACGCAATATTCCATTTCAAGTACTATATAAACGTTAATATCTAATGTTACGATGTCTTTCTGGGATAGCAACTATTTATTCGGTTCGAAATCTAACTATTACCCTTAGGAGGGTTACGGTTATTACGATGAGGCTGCTTCAAACTATCTAGGACAGTTCGCGTCCAATTACGGCGGGAATGACGGCGGCGATGACGGGGGTGATAACGGTGGCGATAGCAGCGGGGATAATGACGGTTCTGGTTCCGGTAAAAAGGGTTTATACGACACGAATTGTGACATCCGGTGATTTTCCGTTACCAAGCTCCGTTAGTTCCGTTAAGTTTTACATACACGCGTCGTAAGCACACACTAGTTGTCGTTTGACGTTGGTGACCTAAATAATAATTAATAATGTTAATTTAATAATAATCTACTTGATTAGATGATTATTGTGTTATGCTTATGTGTTTACGCGATTTAAAAAAAACTATTTGGGAATTTTATCGCGTAACGCAGAAACGCGCGTGTTATTTCGTATGTCTTGTATTTTTATAAAATAAAATATACCAAAGTTATCATTAGTTTAAATGTTCATATTATTATGTTTAAAACACATTAAAAAGAGTTTAAAAGTTAAATTTTATAAAATGCAAAAGGCTAGGGTTTAAAAGGGGTATATTTGTAAATTTGGCTAAAATACAACAACCCAAACCCCACCCTTTTCCCCCATAATCGACCTGCACTTCTCTCTCCCTCTCTTCTGTGATTTTGAGCCAAGAACAAGCATTAGAACCTGGTTTTGATCGATTTCAACAACAAAACAAGTTAGAATCATCAATTGCAAGCTATTACAAGTTTAAAGGTTAGATTTTTATGAGTTTTCCATGTGTTCTTGATATGGCCGAACCCTGCTGCGAAATTAGCGTTCAATAAGCTGAAATCTTGATGTTTTGATGTTGTTCACATGTTAGTTAGGTTGTATGTATGTTATTTAAAGTTGATTATGCAAGAAAACAACACTTTTGATTGATTGATTATGAAACTTGATGAACATGAACCCTAATTCGAAAATTTTGGGGCTTTTATGGAATTGATTGTTGTTTGATGTTGTTAGTATGTTAATTAGTTAGTATGAATGCTAGGAAACATGAAATATGCGTATGTATATGCTTTCATGTGAAATGTGTACACGTTCCGATTTCTGGCAGATTGCATACCCTGTTTTCATCATGACATAACCAAATGAAGACGAATCCAAAAACTGGTTTTCTTGAGTCTAACATGTTCCTCATGGAGTCTAGTTTTCAAAACCTTCAACCTTGTCCAATTTGGATGTGTAAAACGTGAGTTATGATCATTTTAGTGAAGGGTGGTCAGAAACAAACTTTCTGACAGATTCTGAGTCTCATTTTGTATGTGCCACAAACAGGTCATAACAGGTCCAAATGATGTGTTTCTAGTGCCCGAATTGTTTGTTACTGAGTCTAGTTTCCAGAAAGTGTAACCACACTCCAATTGGAGGTGGTTAAATTGGTGTTTTACCTGTTTTGGCTAGAAGGGTCAATTCTGTCCTCTTGGACAGAATGTATATGTTGACTTGTTTGATATGCCATTTTCATTTCATAAAACCTGATACCAAACCCTATGGTCAAACATTTGTCCTTGGAATCCTCTGAACTCCAGAAAAAGAATTAACCCAATAGCTATTTTCTAATGGGAGTTATGCACAATTTGGCAAGCTAACTCCAGCAGCCCTCCGGTTGAGAGCTGCTGTAACATTTTGAGTTTTTCTAGTAACTCCAGGTCCTTAAAACCTAAAACAACTTTTCACATACTTAATTGACTCATAGGAGAGCCTACTGGAGTTTGGCCTTGGCCTAAATCCTTGGTTGGTTATGTGTTTGACCGTATCGTCCGAACACCTAGAATCTGCCCGAAAACGCAGATTCTGGAAAACGAATACCTACAACCTGTAACATATTTACTTGGCTTTTGTGTGTAATGTTAGTACTACTAGAACTTATTTTGAAGGTATAAGTTGTGAATTGGACATGTTGAATGTGTTGTGATTAGTATGGATGATTATTTGGTCGATTATCTGTTTTGACCCGTATATGCTAATTCATGGTTATAGGTCATATAAGTAGGTTATACATGATCTAACCTGTTTATGATACACTAGTTGTGTTGTGAACACACTGAGTATGCTAGATACTAAGAACTTACATGACTTGTATGTTATATGCTCATGTCTGTTTAAATGGTTTACAACACATAATGTCACCAACGGGTCAAACGGGTCAACTGGGTCAAACATGTCTATTCCTCTAAAACCTTGAGTCCTTGGTTATGGTGCACTTAGGGTTTCTCATATTCACTGTTTACATAAACTCATGTACTTGCGTGATCTAGGTAACCTTTGAAGGTTGAGTGTTCACTTTCTTTCAAGTAAACTCTAGTACACAATATGCGTATCAAGTGAGTATTTCTATACCCCTTTTTTTTATATTTTCACACTTTGGGGTGAAACATGTTAACTTATTAACCGTTGCACTTGTAAACGTTTGATTCTTGTAAACTTATGGCAATTTACTTGTATGTTGTGATTAGTCGAATCATGTAGCTACCATGTAATGTCGAATACATGTACAATCATTAACTATTGCTAGCCTGGCGACGTCATAGATCTATGGGCCTGACAAGCCTGCTTGGTTGATCCAAGTACACTTAGCTAATCGTATATACTTATAACTTGGTTGGTCCAAGTACACTTGTAAACGTTTGAGACTTGTAAAACTTTGTCAAGGTTTGATTGTGCATTCTGTCTTACATCCCTAGTTACCTTGTTCTCTAATTTACAACATGAATTGCCATCTTTTATATACTTAAGTATTCAAAACTATAGAATGCTCACCAACAATATGTTGACCTTTTATTTTTAACATGTTTCAGGCAATAGCGTTATGTGGCTGTGAACAATCGTAACTCTCACGCCTCGACGATTCCGCCGTCAAGGTTGGGGTGTGACACGAATCAGGTTATAAGATATATCATATTTAATTTTACTTTCATTTTACTATCATTTAGTAATAACTAACTAAAAATATTAAATTGATTAGGTTTTCTCATCTCGTGAAGAATTAGTTGATTGGGCAACTAACGTGGGGCGAGATAATGGGTTCGTTATTGTCACCAAACGTTCAAAAAGAAATTCGAATGGTTTGGTGGTTAAAATTTGGTTGAAATGCGATCGGGGTGGTGTATATAAGGGAGCATCCACTCTAAGAAAAAGTGGCACGAAAAAAACAAACTGTCAATTTGAATTGCAGGGTAAGTACCAGATGCAGAGAGATGGGTGGATTATAGTTGTTGTGGATGATACTCATAACCATGAAGCTGCTGAACACCTGGAAGGACATGCATATGCAATGAGGCTCACCGAAAATGAGCTTTCTACTGTAAAGAATCTGACCGAGCAAAATATTGACCCTCGAAACATTCTAGGCACGTTGAGGGAACAAAATCCCAATAACGTGTCTGGGTTACGAACCGTATATAATGCTCGGGCAAAAATAAAAAAGTCCACCAGAATTGGTGAAACCCCAATGCAGGTTTTTTTTCTATACTACAACAACATCAATATATTTACACCCCTCACATTGAGGAACCGACAAACACCGTCGACGGGGTTTTTTTTATACATCCCACATCTCACACATTATGGCGTGCTTACCCACACGTGCTGATGATTGACACAACATACAAAACTAACTTGTATAAAATGCCTTTTGTTCAAATGGTTGGTGTGACATCCACCCTGAAATCTTTTTCTGTTGCTCACGCATTCATTGATTATGAGCGTGAGGCCAACTTCAGATGGGTGTTAGAGCAACTAAAAGCAACGCTGGAAGATAAGTGTATGGAGCCCCGTGTTATACTAACCGACCGAGACCTCGCTCTGATGAATGCGTCAGAAGAAGTTTTTCCGAGTGCTGTTCGATTACTTTGCAGATGGCATATTTCGGAAAATATTGCTAAACATTGTAAGGCGAGTTTTTCAAATGAAGAGTGGGGTGCTTTTCAGCATGTGTGGTCGGTACTTATTAACTCTGAAACGGAGGACATATACGCTTATAATTACGACCGGCTTTATCGCAGATTGGTGTCCAACCATTCAAGTAAGTTTTCTAGTGTTATTCTTAAAAATATGTATATTTACATAAAAATAAGTGCATTTTTTTTAATAGGAGTGCTGATGTACCTAAAAAATAACTGGTTGGACCCCTACAAAGAGAGATTTGTGTCGGCGTGGATAAATAGAAGTTATAACTTCGGTCAGCATACAACGAATCGAGTTGAGAGCCAACATTCGTTGTTGAAAAGTTACCTGAAAGCAACCAATAGCACCCTGGATAGATTTATTCCTTTCATTAATAATATCTTAGCTACCCAGGAAATTGCTATAAAAGAAAGTTTTACCAAAAGCAAAATCATGCTTATGGTGCAGCATAATCATGAAGTGCTTAAATTGCTGCGAGATAACGTTTCGATTGCGGCTTTGGATATGTTAGTCGGTGAGATTAACAGGATAAATCATCTAATTATATCCAAAGAATCATGTGGCTGCCATCTTTTTACCAGCTTTGGTCTTCCGTGTGCTTGTAAATTAAACAATTACTTTCAAACAGGTGAATGTTCTTTTACGTTTTTTATTTTTTCATGAAAACTTTTATTATATTTTATTTAATATATTATTTTATAGGTCAATGTATCCCGCTCGATGCCATTGATGTTTTTTGGAGGAAGCTGGATTTTTCACCCGCGTATATTGTACGGGAGGTTCAAGTAGATGTACATAAAGAGATGGAGATGGTGACAAAACATTTACTTGTCCAACCCGAAAATGTGAAAAGATCTTTGATTAATATTTTCAAATCTTTCGTTACTCCTTCAAAAATGGATAAAAAACCTCCTAAAGTCCAAACAAATACACGGGGTCGTCCAAAAAAAGATAAGCAAAAAGAAACAATATTAGACGCCCCCAGACATAGTTCATATGTTCAACCGAGAGAAAATTTTGAAGGTCCGCCAACATATTCAAGTTCGGTGGTGAAGTCAAAACAAGGGCCTTTGCAGCGCAGTCAATCCATGTCTTCAAAATCAAGAGCCAAAGATGGATTATCTCAACAGAGTTCCAAGTTTTCATATATCCCGGGCGACGAAGATAAAAACAATTTTTTCCGGTTTAACCGCTGGATTCCATCATTCTTTTTCCCGTATATTTCAGGTGCGGATGATGTTTTAGCGGACGGCAATTGTGGTTTTCGTGCTATAGCACTCGCACTGTGATATGGTGAAAATCACTGGCGTTTTATACGTACGGAACTTATATCTGAGTTGGATGAAAACAGACATAGGTACGCTGCGATGTTTCCTGATATATACGAAATAAGGGAATCATTAAACTGGAACGGGTTAGGTGCGGCTCCACACAAAAATTGGATGACAGTGCCACCTGCTACAATCCTTATTGCTAACAGGTTTCGAGTGGTTATAATTTTTATATCGATCGGCAACTCCGCTACTTTTTTCCCGTTCTGGTTATCTCCTCGTGATATCAGTGAACATCATATAATTTCAATTGCTTATGTTCAAGATTGCCATTTCATTAGAATTCGATTAGTGGGTGACTATCCAATGCCTGTTCCGAGCAAATATTGGCATTTGTACAAAACAGAAAACGCCAATGATTGGGAGGCTATATACGGAAGTCGAATTCAAAAATATCTTGAACTAAGGCCCGTAGACCCGGTTGAACATGTAGATTTAGTATAGTTTACACATTTATCAATTCTTTCAATTCTTTATTTATTCAATTCTTTATTGTTGTTGAATTGTAAACATGTAATCTATTATTTATTCAATTCTTTATTGTTGTTAAATTGTAAACATGTAATCAATTCTTTCGTTTTCCAAAGAAAAATGCAATAAGAAGATTATCGAATTTTTCTTCAACCTTTGAATTTTGTTTATATGAGCTGGGCATTTGGTTAGCATAAAAGGTGTGTAGGAATGTTAATGATATGAGATGCATAATATATGTTGAGATTCAAGTATGTTTTTCAGTCCTCCACAAGCACAACCAATTGTAAACATATAATTAAACATTTAAACGTCATCCAAAATAACTCATAATATATAAACATAATTTTTCAATTTTTTTACATGAAAGGTAAATAAAACAATAAAATCCTACTATCTATGCGTCATGACCACCACCAGCATCCTCCGCATCACCACCACCAGCAGCCTCCTCGTCATCACCCGCAGGTCGTCTGACAAACGGAGGCAACTCCGGTCGAGGGGGGAGGTCGATACCCTGGCTAGCAGCAAAAATGCTGCACGCATCCGCCGTCCATAGTAGCAAGGCCTGGGACTGGCGCAACAAATGTAGTGCCTCCGCCATAAACTCCCCCGTCGGCGGAATCTGCCGAATGATGGTCCTGGGAACAGGCGGCGGGACGGGTGGTCCGGCGTGTGGCTGGGGCTGCGGCTGCTGCTGCGGCGCCGGCTGCTCCTCCTCCTCACCAACGTCCGGCACCGGCTGCCAGACGGTCCGACCACCGTCAGTGGACCATTGGAGGTCGTCGCCAAATTTGGCGGCAATCCCCATGGCCATGACGGTCTGTCGACCCAAAATCCGAGGCGGCGTGTCCGTAGTCTGCCTCGCAATTAGGGCGTCCGTAAACAACCCTAAGCGCGAGGCAATGACGGTGATGTACGAGCCGCAAACAATCGGGCTATCCATCTGCAAAACAATCAAACAATAGGCATAATTATGAATCGCATAATAGATAATACTTATTTGTTAACAATTAGTAGAAATATTTTTTTACCTTGCCCTGAATGACGCTCAAAAAATAGGCGGCCATGCAGTGAGCTAGATTCACCCGTCTAGGTGAAAGCAAGGCCCTCAGAAAAAATAAGTCAAGGAGCGACACCTGCTCCATGCTCTGGTCTCTGCCGGCAATGGTGCCGGCAATGCACCGGTGTAGATACCGGTGCAAAGGATCCCTAATGGAGGTCGCCCTAATGGCGCCCTCCCACGGCTGGTCGGAAATGGTCGGCCACCATCCGACCAAAGGAGCCGGCTCCGACTGGACCTCGTCAGAATAAAAACGAGGATCCTCCGTCTCCTCGTGGGTGTAAAACCCAAGAGTCACCGCCCACTGGGCGAGGGTGAACTCGTACCTACCGGTCCCCAGCATAAATCGAACCGCTATGTGCATGCGGGGGTCCTGATCCTCAGAGGCGGGAGTGAACAGAAACGTACACAAAAACTGCAACGTCAGCTCCCGGTAGCCCCTCCTCGATCCAAAATCAAACATCCGCCTCCACGGCGTCTCTCCGTCCAGCCCGATGATATCCTGGGCACGTGCTATGTCTCCGACCTCCTCCAGCACGTCCCAGTCGATGGTGCGTGTCCCCTTCAGGGGACGTCCAATCAGCTTCCACAGCTTTTGCCGTGGCTGGGTCTCCCTCGGAAAACGAAGATCAGGGTGTGGGTCCAGAAAGTCACCCTGACCCTCGGGCTCAGTCTCCGGACGTGTACGTTTGCGGGGCGGCATAATCTGCAAAAAAAAATAATAAATTCACCAGAAAAAAAAGGGTTACGGCCCGTGAAGGTCTCTCACGGCCCGTAACCCACTGAAGTTTCAAAGGGTTACGGCCCGTAAAGGAGGGTCACGGCCCGTAACCCTTTGAAAATTCAAAAGGTTACGGCCCGTGACGACCCTTCACGGCCCGTAACCCCCAAAACATTTCAATTTTCCAGTTTTTTTAAATATAATTTTAATATATTTAAACGAAAAATACACAAAAATAAAATACGGATTTGAATACGTACTGTAGTAAGGAGTCGGATGTATGAAAATGATGAAAATACGGAGGTCGTGACGGAGTAAATCGTATGTGTGTTTTGGGGGCGTAAATGAACAAATGGGCCGTGAGGTCCTATATATTATCGGACCTCACGGTCGTGAAGGGTCTCACGGCCCGTTACCAATTTATCATACGGCCCGTGACTGTTGTCACGGCCCGTTATGCTTTGTAGTTTTTAAAAACAGACCGTTTACACTACACGGCCGTATGGGGACATTGTCACGGCCCGTAAAGACCCTCACGGGCCGTATAAAACTTTTTTAAGTCTATAAATTCAGCCGCTTGACACAAACAATTCACACAAATTTACTCAATACCCAAAACATGAGTGCTACAAGTGATCCAAATCCGTGGACGGATGAAGAGGAGGTGACTTTAGTAAGATCTTGTATCGAAAATTCAGGTACTATCCCGCCAAATTCAATATTTTGGAACCGGGTTTCAACTCGTTTTCATCAAATTCTCGAACGTGAAGAATATCGCACCACTCGTGAACTTAGCAACAAGTGGTCTGACTTGAGAAGGAAGGTCACGACATTTCACCAGCTCTACAAAGACGTTTACAACAATCGAAATATGTTATGGAATGATACGGATATTATGACAAGAACTCAAGAAAGATATCGGGAGAAATTTGGAATTTCCTTCAACCATTTTGCGGCTTGGATCTTTTATAAAGATCAAGAAGATTAAAAATTATGTGTTTTATTTTTGTGTGATAATAACGGTTTATCGTTTTTAAAAAAGTGTACTAATAAACGTTTATGTTTTAATAAAATATTTCATTACTGTTCTACATTACACGTCTAGAATACAGTTCGTCTGCCATAAATATTCGGAATCTAAAGCAAGCATCCTGTAAGCTAACCTCTTGCCACTCTAAAGATCTATTTTGAACCAACCTACGCAATAACATACAAATTACAACTCCCGAATCTCGACCAATATGACCGGCGTTAGGGGGCCAAACGGTTTCACCCGATACCACCAGTTCTTCGATTTCTTCTTGTCCGGAGTGCTGCCAATATTGTATACGTGACAGAAAATGTAAAAAGTACGATTCGAATTGTACGAAAATCGTTCGCGCATTACGATGAATGCACCATGAATCATCACACGTATTTGGTCGGCATTCGTATGGAGAATATATACGAACTTGTAGTGAGTCCATAGAAATCTTAAAAAGATACCAATTTTCTTCGTCATCAGTCATTGGTACGTAAATCAACAAAACAATTTAATTCACGGTTATAAATTTATGATTTTTATTGTAAAACATGAAAACAGTATTACCGTATCAACTTCCCATAACGCGGGATATAGACAGTCACTCCCGTCTCCATATTCGTTACCATTAACGAACCCCGAGTATATTAAGTTAAACCACTCAAATGGGAGAATCGTCCAACGATCACTACCCGGCAACTCTTCGGTTCTACGTATTTCTTCGTATCTCCATATTGTGAGTCTATTTGTCCACGCCCGAACATGCTATAAAACAACAACTTTTTAATTGTTAGAATTTTAAAATAAAATAAAATATATAAAAAAACTTTAAATCATACCTCTGTACCTAAAGACACGTTTCCGAGTAATTCACGCCAAAATTGTAACGGAGTATCGGAATGACCCATGTAATACACTCTACATGTTTGGGAGTCACCATTACGTATAAAGTGAATAATATTCTGAGATCAGTTCCTCCCGTTCTGCCAATTATGGTTATCTATTGGATCAGGAATACTTTCCACAATATGTCGTGAGTTTGAAGATGACTCATTTTGACGTCTTCTCCTACCTCCACGAGAAGACATTTTAACTGTTTCGTTTCTCACTAACCATATAACAAGTCATATATATAACGGTTTATATAGAATCTTAAATCGAATCAAGGAATAATACGTCGCGTCACATAATTATAAAATTTAAAAGCGCACGCAAATCGAGGAAAGTAAATTCTCAGAAGGACAATTACGGGCCGTGAGAGAACTCACGGGCCGTTATGTGAGATGTTCACGGTCCGTGGGGATGGGATTTCACGGGCCGTTATGTATTACACGGCCCGTGAGTAGATGTTGGTGTGAAAATTAAATGTTGAAACCCATACGGCCCGTGAGGCCCTTCACGGGCCGTGACAAAAGTCAAAGGGCGTATGTTTAACACCTGACAGGGTGTTTAATTAGCTGGGGCCTTACTAAAATCGACATGTTGACGATCGATTCAGTGTTATCGTCTCTTTTGTCAGCAATTATATATTTTTTTATCTTAGACGCTAACTGTGTTTTCGAAAAGACTAATCAAACTGATGACCCAAAACATTATTAAACAACTTTTTATTATGGTCGTGTTTTGGTTAGACTTTCAAACATTAAAAAACCGGATAACCCGAAAAGATTGACCTAAAACCTAAATACTAACCCTAGCAACACCCCTAGTTAGCAGGATTGATTGACCGACTAAACTAGTTTAATTAACTATTTAAGCTTTAAAGACATTAGATATCAACACACGATTTATTAACCTATAGTTAATTTAAATAATTAAGTATTTTTAAGAAAATAAATGCTAAATATCAACCTCTATTAAGTTCAGTTTCAATTTAAGTTTCCCTGATCTATTTTTTCATGCAGAAATAAGTCTAAAATAAACTAGAAATTGTTATAGATTCTTTATCAGGTAAGTTTTTAAATAAAAAAGTTCTAAATGTAAAAAGTATAAGAACTAATATTAACCAGTAATCTTCTTAATCAACATTTGAGATCAAATTATAGTAAAAAGTTTGTTAAATATGTATTTTAGGTCTAACCATTTTTGTTTACTTTTTTCAAGTTGTCATACTTAATTCAAATATTTATAACTTTTGTATGCGACGTTATTATATATATAATTTACACCATAAAATGTCTGCCTTTTATCTTTAGAAAGAGTACAATAACATTATATAAGGAAATATTTCTTTTACATTTTTCAGCTAGTATGATTTTTGTTCGTCATTGTATTTTTGCTTTAGTTCATAATGTCTTTCTGTTTGTTAATTTATTTTTCTGAAAACTATTATATTTTCTATTATGATGAATTCTAAAAACCATAACAGTAAAATAGATTGTTGCGTATTTTTACTATGAAAAATACAATGATGAAATAATAACTAAATAATCTTAAACATTTGAATTATGACAAAATGTTTCATTATGTTTTTTATCTAGTTTTTTTGTGTTTTCCTGAACACTATGAGTTTTGGAAAACACATTGGTGAAATAATATTACCGTGTTCTTATAATGTAACAAAATAATAAAATAATACTAAATTTATATAATGCGTAAAAATCAATAACAAAAATAACACGAAATCATCTAAGACGTAACACACAATGAATGATTTGACGTATTAGACACCATGACTTAACATATTATAAACAATGACAATGATCACTCCCCTTTAAAAACATTATGACACATGTTAAGCTCGTAATTTTTTTAAACTTTTTAAATTTAATATTATTTTTACTATAACCCTACATTCTTTAAATATACAATATGAAGTAACACTATGTTTTTTAAGGTTTAGTAAATGCTATCTATCTGGTATGTTCATATTATGTATCCAGTTATAACTCTTGAGAAACATAGATATGGTATAAACTAGGAATTAAACCTCGCGCGTTGCCGCGAGGTTTTTGACCGGTCAACGAATCGGATAATTTACTGCTTTACTGGTTGGACCGGTCAAACGGGAATCATAAACTGGGCAATATTATTAGCAATCATAAAACAAAATATTAAAGAAAGAATTAGAGTAAAAAAGAATATAAACCCGAAGATAATATAAAGTTGATTAGAACTAAAAATAATTAAATACATGTTGTATTAAAATATAGTGTAATAATAATAAACTATATATGAAAAGTGAGCGAGGGCCCTTTTGCAATTTTTAAAGATTGGTGGTAAGTTTAAAAAACTCTAAAAGGTTCTTGAAAGCAATGATTTCGAAACCGGACCGGACCGGCCGGTCCGACCGATTCGACCGGGAACTGGTGATGGAGCCGGTTCGGTTCGGTGCTTTTGGACCGTTTTCCGGTTAACCGGCCGGTTCACGCGGTCGACCGGTCCGACCGGAACCGGCGAACCGGGTTGAACCGGTTTTTGGTATTATTTTTTTTTTGCGGCTGCTCGCCGGAAAAGGGTGAGATCATCGAGTTCGTCGGGGAAGGAGATCGGAGGCGGTGGCGGAGGGAGGATGCGTGAAGTGAAGAAGAAGATGATGGGGAGAGAGAGTAGAAGGAGGATCAATGTCGGAATCCATGGGGATGGTGATGAATTCATGTTGATTGTGGTGGATTGGTGATGAAATTAGGCATTTTTGGGGGTGTGATTTAGGGTTTGTGGAAGATTTTGGGTGGGGGTTTTCATTGAAATGGAGGGGTTTTTATCAAGTTTAGTGGAATCAAATCAAACAAATACAACTTGGATTATTATGAAGAACAACTGAAACATAGAAACACACGATCGAAGGTATGGTTACAAGCAAGCTGAAACGAAATCAAACCGAGAGACTAGTGCTTAGTCGGCGCAGATTTCTCACGAACACTTGTGCTCGATGTAGCCACGGTGAGATGATTTGCACAGCCAAAATACGATCGGTGAAGGTGGGAACACAAGGAGAAAACCTAGCAGACCACTTGTTCTTGAAGAAGAGGAGCAATTTTATTATTCAACAATTTACACTTTCACCCCTTTGACAACTGGCTCCAACTCATTCTTGTTAATTGGAGATCTTGCAAAGATAGAAACAAATAATATTTAGAATTTTTTTATATTTTTTTAAATATTTATGACGTCAACCGGTTCGTAATCCCGTCCGACCGGTCCGACCGGTCCGACCAGTGAACCTCTAGGTCGTCCGGTTCGCTTTCCGGTCCGGTTTTGAAAACATTGCTTGAAAGTGAGCGGGGGTCTTTTTGCAATTTCTTAAAGTTTGGTGGTAACTTTCAAAACCTCTAAAATGTTCTTGTGGACACCGACTTTCAAGATTTATATATATAAGACTCGCACAATGTAAATGGGTCATTAAATTATGGGAAAAAAGGTTGTCGTAAAAACGTTGAACCATACGCACACATTGTGGCGTGTTAACTCGTAAAATTTAAACCGGAACGTAAAACGTAAATTTTCTAAAAAAAGGTATTCTAAAAAAAGGTAGTCGTAAACACGTTGAACCAACGTAAAACGTAAATTTTCTAAAAGTTGAAAGATATATAGAACCAAAACGGAAATTAAGATATATAAAGCCTAAATTATAAAATATGTAAAAGCATTGAGTTAAAACTTATATTTATATAATATATTAAATAGTATTAAAAAAATCTAATGATAAACTAAAAGTATGGACCAAATTAAAAATCATTAAGGGGGTCTTTTGCAATTTCTCATAATTTGGTGGAAAGATTCTAAACCCCTAAAAATTCCTTGTGGACATCGACCAAGGAGATTTTAATATATATATAATAATTTGCAACTCATTCTTTTTTTAACATCAAGTAAAAAAAGAGGATAGTTTATATTATCTATATCATATTATTATTATTATTATTATTATTATTATTATTTATATTATTGTTATTATTGTTGTTATTATTGTTGTTATTGTTGTTATCATTGTTGTTATCATTGTTGTTATCATTGTTGTTATCATTGTTGTTATCATTGTTGTTATCATTGTTGTTATCATTGTTGTTATCATTGTTGTTATCATTGTTGTTATCATTGTTGTTATCATTGTTGTTATCATTGTTGTTATCATTGTTGTTATCATTGTTGTTATCATTGTTGTTATCATTGTTGTTATCATTGTTGTTATCATTGTTGTTATCATTGTTGTTATCATTGTTGTTATCATTGTTGTTATCATTGTTGTTATCATTGTTGTTATCATTGTTGTTATCATTGTTGTTATCATTGTTGTTATCATTGTTGTTATCATTGTTGTTATCATTGTTGTTATCATTGTTGTTATCATTGTTGTTATCATTGTTGTTATCATTGTTGTTATCATTGTTGTTATCATTGTTGTTATCATTGTTGTTATCATTGTTGTTATCATTGTTGTTATCATTGTTGTTATCATTGTTGTTATCATTGTTGTTATCATTGTTGTTATCATTGTTGTTATCATTGTTGTTATCATTGTTGTTATCATTGTTGTTATCATTGTTGTTATCATTGTTGTTATCATTGTTGTTATCATTGTTGTTATCATTGTTGTTATCATTGTTGTTATCATTGTTGTTATCATTGTTGTTATCATTGTTGTTATCATTGTTGTTATCATTGTTGTTATCATTGTTGTTATCATTGTTGTTATCATTGTTGTTATCATTGTTGTTATCATTGTTGTTATCATTGTTGTTATCATTGTTGTTATCATTGTTGTTATCATTGTTGTTATCATTGTTGTTATCATTGTTGTTATCATTGTTGTTATCATTGTTGTTATCATTGTTGTTATCATTGTTGTTATCATTGTTGTTATCATTGTTGTTATCATTGTTGTTATCATTGTTGTTATCATTGTTGTTATCATTGTTGTTATCATTGTTGTTATCATTGTTGTTATCATTGTTGTTATCATTGTTGTTATCATTGTTGTTATCATTGTTGTTATCATTGTTGTTATCATTGTTGTTATCATTGTTGTTATCATTGTTGTTATCATTGTTGTTATCATTGTTGTTATCATTGTTGTTATCATTGTTGTTATCATTGTTGTTATCATTGTTGTTATCATTGTTGTTATCATTGTTGTTATCATTGTTGTTATCATTGTTGTTATCATTGTTGTTATCATTGTTGTTATCATTGTTGTTATCATTGTTGTTATCATTGTTGTTATCATTGTTGTTATCATTGTTGTTATCATTGTTGTTATCATTGTTGTTATCATTGTTGTTATCATTGT
Source organism: Flaveria linearis (assembly GCA_024085815.1). Taxonomy (NCBI): domain Eukaryota; kingdom Viridiplantae; phylum Streptophyta; class Magnoliopsida; order Asterales; family Asteraceae; genus Flaveria; species Flaveria linearis. The sequence goes on from CM044007.1 coordinate 88,399,598, forward strand.
TGTTATCATTGTTGTTATCATTGTTGTTATCATTGTTGTTATCATTGTTGTTATCATTGTTGTTATCATTGTTGTTATCATTGTTGTTATCATTGTTGTTATCATTGTTGTTATCATTGTTGTTATCATTGTTGTTATTATTATTGTTATTATTATTATTATTATTATTATTTATTACAACTATGTGAATATTTAAATTTTACTAATTATCAAGTGATGGTTGCAATAATTTTTGTACCATGTACATCTTCTTACCTTGTATTTATAATATTCTATGATGTAAATAAAAACATCATATATGATGATGGAGTGATCCCAAAGAGTTTTGTTATGCAAGTGAGGTCTACCCATCATACGATTAGGGGTTGGGATATATCAATGGTTGGGATTGATGATAATTATACATCTCTAGATGCGTGACACATGTTCAGGCGATGCTTCATCTTAGGTCAAATGCTATCTATGGTTTGCGGGTCTGGGTCTTCATGTACACATACGTTTACAATAGTGAATTGACTAATCTCATGTGCATTTTATAATGTATTAATAACACGAAGTTTATTAAATATGCCAAAATTATAAACTAATGCATATAACAATTGTACCTTACGTACGAAAATGAATACTAAGCGTCTTAAAATGGAGAGTATATAATAATTTTATCATCTTCAAATGATTTGCATAGTAATATAGATTTTTATATTTTATTCGCATGTAATGAGCATTTTTATTTCTTTCTTTTAATAAATCACGAAACATTTAAAATTACATCTACATCCTTATCAACTAGCTAAGCTAACGACCGACCTGACGTGATACCTATCTCACCTCCCCCCTAGCTAGAACATGTCACATATCTCTCTTACATTTATATCATCCCTTGCTATCGAGGGCTTGGCCTAAAGATTCATTTGTTTGCGTCATAATGATTCTAAAAAACACTTGTCCGTGAAGAGTAAGGTAACAATTCTTACTTAATCATATCTTATTTCTTGCAATGAATAAAGCAACAAGAAAACAAAAGTTTAAACTTGAATCGGTTTGAATCCATTTCAATAATCAGCAAAACTTGATACCATAGCAGAAGAAAAGATAAATTAATAGACAAGTAAGAAGATTAATTCATTTCAAACTAATAAAACTGGTTAACTTTGCGAAACACGTAATGATATGTCAATGCTACTTCATTTTTATTTTACTTTTAGAATTTAGAATTAGACCAAGTGTAATGACGTGAATGTGGCACGATGATGCTCCGATGTGGAACCGATGTAACAACACGACGGCGTGAAGGGTTGTGTGTGAAGACTACCATGATCAAAAGGTTTTGAAGATGGAATGTGACGGTGATGCTCCAATGTGACAATTGATACACCTTAACACACAACCATTACAGATGCTCTTAACTTGAGACTATAATTAGTTTTTTTTTTTTTAATAAAAACTTAAAGTAATGAAGTAAATAATGGGCACGTTTAGATGAAAAAGACGAGAGAAATTTTTAGACGAAAATACCATTGGGATAAAGGCACGTGGTGTTAAGATAAAAATGATTGACATTATTAAAAGGACCACTACACACCCATGGTCTAAAGTTCAGGGGCCCCATTTCATCATCGATTCGATTCATATAAGCAATTAAGCATCATCATCAACATCCTATTTTTTTGTAGTATAAATACTTGATATATCTCTTTGGTCTCTTCTTCCCCTTCAAGTAGGGTTTTGATTACTGTAATACATACATACATACGTAGAGTTGTGAGAGAAATCGAGAGAATGGAGGCTTATTCTTTGCATCTAGCTATGGCGGCACTAGTGGGGGCTTCGTTTGTTGCAGTTTCGGCTTACTATATGCACCGGAAAACCCTAAATCAGCTGCTGGAGTTTGCCAAATCGGTTGAGAAGGAGAGGGAAGCGGGAGAAGAGGAGTATTACAAGAAGCAGAATAGCATTGACAAGACATCGCACAGGCGCTTTCACGCAGGTCGAAGAAATGGATTCTATCGTCGGGCTTCCACGTCCTTGCCTGACGTCACCTCCATTTCTGCCGCTCATGATGACGACGCTCTTCCGCTGGGATTGCCTAAACTCCATACCCTTCCTGAAGGTAACTAAATGATTTTGCTGAACGTGCCATCAACATGTGAATCTTCGTGGTCGATTAGTCACCTGTTTTTATTGCAAGCATTTGACTTCTTTATAAAAGATTACAGTAAAATTCTACATGGTTGTTGTTTAGCTACCTTGAGTATGGTCAGTTTCTTGGAACTACCTTAACTCTTTAAATTGCTATCTGTTCACTTCTTTTTTTTATTTTTTTTTATTTTGTTTTCTAATGCTTGATTGCTGGAATTGTGACAGGGAAATCTACTAGTCATAGTGGGTTGGCCAAGAGAGCTTCAATCATATTCAGACCGACTTCTCCAAAGTCTCCGGTTGCAAGTGCAAGTGCTTTTGAAAGCGTTGAAGGCTCAGATGAAGAGGCTGATGTCACCCACAATGTTAATCTTGATCCTGCATACCTTAATGCAAATGGGAATGCGGTAAATTTCATATTCACTATGATAAGTCCCTTTCCCTCAACTTACTACTAAAGACATATACAAATGAGCAGGGCCCAGACGCAAGTGTTAATGCAAATGGTGAACAATTGCCCATAGCTGCAGCTACTTTGATACGGTCACATAGTGTATCTGGTGATTTACATGGTGTACAACCTGATCCTGTTGCTGCTGATATTCTTAGAAAGGAGCCAGAGCAGGAAACTTTTGTACGGCTTAGGATCACTCCATATGGTACTCATTTCTCTTCTTCTGGTTCATCTCTAAGTTTAAATTAACTATAGAAGTTGGACTGCTTTTTCTATATCTTTTAGTGTAGGAGTAACCAACGCAGGTTACTCCTATCTTCTATAAGTGGAAGGAGAACTGTTGTTCTTTTAGATTGTTACAGTAAGATTCTTCCCCTTTAAGGTAACAGATTGTTTTAATATAGACACAACAAGAATTTGTAGAGTCAAAGAGCAAGAAATGATTTTCTGAAAATTATTGTTAAGAGTTATCTTTACAAGATCAAATTTGGAAATTCCAAGCCTTTGACACGGTTGGAATTTACAATTGGTGTAGAAAAATGTTTGGTAAAAAGAGAAATAAAGGGAACAGAGGTAGAAAGAGATTAAGAGATGAGAAGAAAGAGTCATTCTACAGAAGTCTAATCAAACCAGTATCATTCAGGTCTACTTCCAATTTGGAACTACATACCCATTAGAACAAAGATAAAACTAACACTGTTGATGATGCTTGTTATTATTCTAACAATAAAAGAATGAGCTCTTGATTAACCTAACATAAAGCCAATGATAAAATCAATACTTCTAGCAGTAATAGCCTATCATCAGAAATAATGTAATTTTTTTGAATTTCATTTCCTACTATAATAATTCTCTCAAGTTCGCTCTATTCCATCTCGTTTATGAAGGCTACAGAGAAAAGTGAGTGCTAATTAATGAGTGTTCGGTTATATTCATTTGGCATATTTGTTTGAATCTGTTAATTGTTTGGTGTTTTGAAGTTGCTGATTAGTTATATATGAACACATCTTATGCTATGAATTTTGGTGATGATGATTCTTAAGCACGCACATTGATATAGATGTAAATTTTCCTGCTAATGGTGCATTTTGCTATATGAGGCATGGCGTTTGCACTTTTTCTCATAAGAGAACTGAATTGACCTCCCATATGTATTAATAAAATTAAAACACCATTAAATTGGTAATTTTATCCTAAATCTATGCCAAAGATAAAAAAAAGTCAATCAAAACAGGTGATCTACCCACAAATTAGTTCGCTAAGTGAAATTGTGGCTTTCATATGCAAAAGGTAAACAGCTAAATTTCATATGAAAAGCAAAACAATTTTATAATGATTTTTTTACTTGACTGGTGTGTATTAAAATCATAGTTGTCAATAGCGAATAGCGGTAAATAGCGACAAGTCACCTATATGCTACGTAGCGAATAACGATAAATAGCGACCGCTATTTCGTGTTTAGCGATAAGGTAGTAGAAGCTTTAAGAAATGTTTTACATTCAATAAATAAACATGTTTAGCTATAAAGTAGTAGAATATATTAGCAAACACCACCAAATTAGCTAAAATACTCTATTTGTGTCAATTTTATAGTAATAAAGAATAAAAAAATAAAAAAATAAAAAAAAATGCCACTGCAAGTCGCTATATACCGCTAAGTACTAGATAGCGGGCCTTGACCTTGTCGCGACGTAGTGCGCTATAGCGCCCGCTACGTTCGCTATTGACAACAGGGATTAAAATTCATAAACAATTGTACTTGAACATCATACAATTTGATTATTTGCAGAGACACCATCACCTGATGAAGCAGAGGTTTACAGGGCTTTACAGGTTTGCCTTGAAATGAGAAACAGTTATGTGTTTAGAGAAAGCATTGCACCATGGGAAAAAGAGGTCATATCTGATCCTAGCACCCCTAAACGCAACCCGAATCCTTTTGATTTTGTTTCCGAACCAAAAACTGATGTGAGTATTAAACCATTTTGTACTTCCACAAAATTATGTTAAATCAATATAAGTTCTCTTGACACAATATTTTAACCATGCTACAGCATTACTTTGAAATGGAAGATGGAGTAGTTCATGTTTATGCAAATAAAGATTGTAAGATCCTTCTTAATGGTGTTATTTTTGTCTATACACACACAAACAAACACACATACATACATATATACACACTCACTCACATGTATGTATGTATGTACGTCATATGTATGTCATATGTATGTATGTACTTCAAGTGCACTTTTTAACTTCTTGCAGCAAGAGAGAAGCTTTTTCCTGTTGCTGATGCAACAACCTTTTTCACTGACCTACACCACATCCTTAAAGTTATAGCTGCTGGTAATACACGGACAGTATGTCATCACCGGCTTGGTCTTTTAGAGCAGGTTTGTTACTTTGTCGAGTATTTTGTGTTTGTTATGTTTTGCAATCTTTTTGGGTGATTTGTTTTCATTGATCTGATTTGAACTTTTTTCATATCAAGAAATTCAACCTTCATTTGATGTTAAATGCGGATAAAGAGTTTTTAGCTCAGAAAAGTGCCCCACATCGTGACTTCTATAATGTCCGGAAAGTTGATACCCATGTTCATCATTCTGCATGCATGAATCAAAAACATTTGTTAAGGTTCATCAAGTCTAAGTTGAGAAAAGAACCCGACGAGGTAATAAAATAAATATTGCATTGATTTGTTTTTCATCTTTGTTATATTGATTTCTGGTAGTGACTTTGTGCTTGCTTCCTTTAGGTTGTAATATTTCGGGATGGGACGTATCTAACTTTAAGAGAAGTTTTTGAGAGCTTGGATTTAACTAGGTAGTCATTTGGATACCCAATTAAAAGTAATTATATTATCACAATAACTTGTCTAATGATATTCAAATTTCTTGATGCAGTTATGACCTCAATGTTGATCTGCTAGATGTGCATGCAGACAAGAGCACCTTTCATCGTTTTGACAAATTTAATCTCAAGTATAATCCATGTGGTCAAAGTAGGCTTAGGGAGATTTTCTTGAAGCAAGATAATTTAATCCAGGGTAAGCTTCATCTATTTCAACTTTCGTAATAAAAATTTTTCTGCGATTTCAGAAACATAATTTTGAAATTCTCTATGAATACCATTTTTTGTCAGGGCGTTTCCTTGCTGAGTTGACAAAGCAAGTATTTGCGGATCTTGATGCAAGTAAATATCAAGTAAGTTCTGAATTCTGGAATTATTTCACGTTTATTTTCATAAGTGATTCCAATGACCAATCTTTCTGATTTTAAGACCGTTGCGTATTACAGATGGCTGAATACAGGATATCCATATATGGGAGGAAGCAAAGTGAGTGGGACAATTTGGCAAGTTGGGTTGTTAACAATGAACTCTACAGTTATAATGTTGTCTGGCTGATTCAGGTACACCTATTAAGTATTAAGGACATTAATATTTTACATTTCCTACAATTATATATATATATATATATATATATATATATATATATATATATATTAATCATTATTTAGTTCAGGATGAGGAAAGGTTTATGAACTTTATGGAGCACAACTTTTTACTGATACTGATCTATGTATTTTATTTTTTTTACATATTATTTTTTTTGGGGGTGGGGGGGGGGGGGGGTTGGGTGGGTTCTGAAATTGTGCATTAAGACATAAATATCACTTTCTCAGTTCTAAATCTTGATTTTTTGTGCAGCTGCCTCGACTTTACAATATATATAAGGAAATGGGTATTGTGACATCATTTCAGACCATTCTTGACAATATATTCCTTCCTCTTTTTGAGGTTACAGTCGACCCAGGATCACATCCACAGTTGCATGTTTTCTTGAAACAGGTTTGACTTATAAAATTGAAGATGTCTCCCTACTTATGTGCTGCATACATGTTTAGGATCCTGAAACTGTGCTTCACACACTGTGCAAAGCTTGTAATCCTGCTTAAAATTTGTTTTGCGTGTATTGGCACATTAGTCAAAATTAGTTTAATTTTGAACTGCAGGTTGTGGGGTTGGATTTAGTGGATGATGAAAGCAAGCCTGAAAGACGCCCTACAAAGCACATGCCAACACCTGCACAATGGACCAATATATTCAATCCTGCATTTTCATATTATGTATACTATTGCTATGCCAACCTCTATACCCTAAACAAGGCAAGTATGCTTATGCAATATGCACAATTTCATAAAAATCTGTTTTTTTTAAAATTCAAAAACATTCTGATAAGAAAATTTTATGATTATGAGTTTCTTGATGTTATTTCTCAGCTTCGTGAATCAAAAGGCATGACTACCATCAGATTCCGTCCTCATTGTGGTGAGGTATGTATCACCGACCCCTTCAGCTCCTTTTTGTTCTTACCTTTTGGAATTATTGATTCTTGAGTTGCGTTATTTATCTTTTTTACAGGCTGGTGACATTGATCATCTTGCTGCTGCGTTTCTTACAACTCATAACATTGCACATGGGATTAATCTGAGAAAGTCTCCTGTACTTCAATACCTGTACTACCTTGCACAGGTAACACAAAAGAGACTTGTTTTCCTTTTATGGTTTTGACCCTTTTTGGTTTTTGTCTTTTGGTTAGAAGTATATCTGATGGTATGTTACCTTCATTATCAGATTGGTCTTGCAATGTCTCCTTTGAGCAACAACTCCTTATTTCTGGATTATCATCGGAACCCTTTTCCAATGTTTTTTCTCAGAGGCCTTAATGTTTCTTTATCTACTGATGACCCATTACAAATCCACCTAACAAAGGAGCCATTGGTGGAGGAGTACAGTATTGCTGCTTCTGTAAGCATCACTTTCCTGTTCTTCCTTTTGAGTTTGGTTGTGTGTGTGTGCGTTTTTTTTTTTTTTTTTTGGGGGGGGGGGTGTAATGGGTCAAAATGAGTTTGGCTTGCATGTCAGTTTTTTTTAATATTTTTTATGTTTGTAAATAGTTAATGTATTGACGGAACCATAACAAGTATATATTATAAAGGGATAATGCTCGTAGAGGCCACCCGAGTATTACCCTTTAAAAAAAAAGCCACTCTTATAATGAGACTACTCTATAGGCTGCCCAAGTAAGTAGTAAGTATCCGATTTCATTTATACCAACTTCAGCCAAAGCATGTTAGTTATGAAACAGTTAAAAAAACTAATGAGATCTGAACATGTTATAGGTTAAAGATCTTTACATGTAGTTTAAGAAATTCAAAAAGGGCATTATGATCACCTGTCATGTTTTTATCAGAACTAATGAAGCCAAATACTTACTCTAACAGTTGAAATTATCCCTGTAGTTAGAAATTTTGGAATACATGTTTACGATATTTGACCCCTCCTTTTTCATTTTTACCAAACTTTCATATTTAACCTGATACCAACTAAATACAACCTTCCATGTAAGTGGGTTGAAATTCCACCTTCTAGTGTTTCACGTCCTAACCTTCTCTTTTCACAGGTATGGAAATTGAGTTCTTGTGACCTCTGTGAGATTGCCCGTAATTCAGTATACCAATCAGGTTTCTCACATGCTCTGAAGGTAAAACTTTCACTATTGATGCCAAATATTTTTAACTGAAATTTGAATGTTTTTTCTTTTATGGTTGTACATGTTAAATGTTGTTGGAATTAGTAACCAAATTTCTTTTTTCCAGTCGCATTGGATTGGTCATGAGTACTACAAAAGAGGACCAGATGGAAATGATATTCACAAGACGAACGTGCCACACATCCGACTAGAATTCCGTGACATGGTATGCATTTTAATTGAGATTTTGTTACCTAATAGTTCAAGTGAAAAATATTTTTTTTTCCAATTTTATTTGAAATGCATATACATATATAGTATGTAATAGAATCATATAGAGAGGGTGTACTTGTTTATTATATTGTTGCATAGGCTCCAGAGATGGAAAAATAGCATTAGAAATTGTTGGTGTATGCATTACGGTTAGAAAGATAAATTTTGCAACAGGAAATTAACTTGTAATTGCTTTTTAGTAAAGTTTTAGAGTTTCATCATTTGACCCATTAGCAATAAAGTATATAGTGTTCTGAGATTAGTTCGCGTGATACAGATCTGGAGAGAGGAGATGCAACAGATATATCTAGGGAAAGCTGAATTGCCTGAATACATCGAGACTTAGCTTCTTTAACGTCATCCACCATTTGTGGTTTTCTGGAGGTAAGCAACTTCTGATTGGAACACTTTCCCATAATGGGAAACATCGCAGTTACGTAAAAGAGAAATAGCATGATTTGGAGCTTTCTATCTAAAATTCATCTACACTAATACAAAATTTTGAGAAGCCCAGTCACACTTTTTTGCCTTTGCAGTTCCAGTAACCAACTTTAGGTGACATCATGACACTCTATACAACTGAGACTTGGCATCCCTGAAGCTTAAGAGCTAATGTGGGTCAACTCCGGAGTTCAGTGAAAGCTTTAGGTCAACCCATCTATAAGTGTATATTACAAGATGATCTTGTTTTAGTCTTTTGGTGCTGTCATCAAAGTCAGAAGAATAATCAAAATACTTGTTATAAGATATATGTATGTAATAAGCCTTTCTAGCAGTGCCTTGTATGTGCAATTCAAGTGATAATGTATGACCCTCTTCTTTCTTCTACTTCCATTACTATATGGAAAATGAGTGGCGTGAAATAAATAGCTTGTTATTATCTCTTATACCTAGTTTGTTGTTTTGGATAAAATACCACATATGATGTGATTAACAATTGCTTGAATGTATGATTAATACACATAAATGAGACTTGCCAAACATAACAATATAGAATCATGTTTAAACAGAAAATTGCAAAAACATTCAGTACATAAACAAAGAGAGATTAACAAGATATTTTAGGCATCACATTTAAAATAAAAGAAAAAGTGTATATACGGTTCATAAATCTCTTTATTTAAAAATGTTTATGCATTAAACATTACTCTTAAGAATGACAAAAAAATTTCATATAACAAATCATGCCATCAAACCACATTAAGACACAAAATCTTGATAATGTAAATAAAAACAAGCAAACATAATGAGATATCATTTAAACTGACAACATAGTGGTCTTGAACTGATGAAACAGCTGCAACAGTTTCAACTCACACGGTACTATCAACAAGAACAAAGTGACATATATTGGTCTTGTAACCTAAATGCTTCCATGGTTATATATATGTTGACAACGAAAATGTCCCACATTCAATCATCAATGATTCTTGGACTGCAACACAGATAAACATAAATTTTATTACTTTTAATAAAATTTAAACGCTTGTGCATCTTCTTGAAATAAAATGGAAAGAAAAGGATTGCCCACCTCAAAGTTCCTAGACACTTCCTTTACCTGCTCAGCAATTTCTTGCCTCTTTTTTGCAGCTGCAAACACCAAATCGAGAACAACATTCAGGTACATGCATATCACGTGTTACATCTTGGTGGATAGAAGCAGGTGGGGTGGGTCACACAAATTGTGGCTTAACACATAACTCTTTATTGCATATTTGGTTGGCCTGCCTGCCACTTTTCTTTTTTTTACTTCTAAAGATTGTTACAAATAATTATTCTATTATATTGTAAAAACAATATTACTACAAATTCATAATAATCTAATTCTTCAAAAAAAAAAAAAAATTTTTTTTAGAAGATTGAAGGCAGGTTTTGACCCATCAACTTAGCAATTTTCTACACAACCCAAATCAATCAATTCATAAGTAAATGATTTGCCGCCAGTAGATAGGTTGTGTTGTGTTTTATTTACCTAGGCTCGACATTTCTTCCAATGACTTTGAAGTCTTTACGGCAAATCGTTGAAATGCGCGGCTAAAACATTACATTCCATGAAAGAAAAAGAACCATTGTTAAGTTCATGTAAAAGAAGTAGTAGCTTAACATAAAAACTGTAACAATATTGTGGTTGAGCACAATGTAGGTAGAATGATATGAATAATAACATTGTCTTAAAAGTATTAGACTATATTATTATTAGGGTTTAGTAATGATTATTATTAAACCCTAATAATAATAGTCTAATAAAAAGTCCTAATAATCACAGCAGACTTTTTGACACATTCTTTATACAATAATACAATCAATGAACACCATAGACAATAATGTATTATAAAAGCTGTTCAAAATGATTTCATGCTAAATTATTGTGCTTCTAAAGAGCAAGAGAAAGCAGCTAGGCTTGACGTGCATTAAAATGACGAAAGAAAATTGGAAGTAACCAAGAAATAATAACATTGCACCATCAAAACCCCTAACTCATCTAAACAGCCAAGATTGAAAGCTTCTTGGTTGAATAAGTAGAAGAAAAAAGAAGCATTTTCTATGGATAAAAGAGGTTGCGAAAATTTCATTGTGCACAGAAGATTAACTTGTGTCCCTTACTTACCAATTACGTACCATGGTCTGTTTATAACAAGACTCACATATAAGTTCCATCCACTGAATGAATGAAAAATGATAACATCCCCGTTTTGTAATATGGTAGTTTATGACAGTTTGGGCCAAGGGGTTGATGAAACTACCTAAAGAGTAAAGCCCATCCCCCTTTTCTCATATCGTAGTACATGTGATGTCACAAAAACTTTGAACCAAAGAAAGGAAGGCAAGAGAGATGGATGATGTTTGGAAATGTTTAACCTTCCAAATCCTCCGTTATAGAAAATCTGACTTGAGTTTAAAGTTAAATCTTGAAACATCAATAGCATCTAAAGTGAAGTATATGTAGGGTAAGTATTGGTGTGTATTGAAAAGAAAGAGAAAGAGAAAGAGAAAGAGAAAGAGAGAGAGAGAGAACCTGTTGGCGAGGGTGTCGACTAGGATCTCATTAACAAGGTAAGACATAACACGGTGCACAAAATTTCCTCCCGCCATGATCTTCTTCTTCCTGATGATAGACGAAGAACAAATCAGAATAAAAGGAAGGAAGAGGAAGTCGTCGATACGGGGACCCTAATTCTTGATTACACAATTATGTATGATTAAGAGGAAAGGAGATGTTTATGTACCTGTGACCTGTGGTTGAATTTCCGGTTGAATTTCCGATTGAATTCCGCAAAGCAATCCCTAGTTTCTCCAAAAGAAAAGAAAGACGACGAGGTTTTTTCCTTCAGTTTACGACTTGAGGTAATTAATTTCACTAAGGTTATCCATCCCATTTTCTTTTTTCTTATTTATCATCATGCCTTTCTCACTGCGGTTAGTAACACTCTTAATTGGGCCTTAGGCCCATTCATTAATCAATCTTTAATCAATACTCTCACTTGAGCCTTGAGGTGACTTGAGTTGAACGACAACATCACAACATGAGTTTGAATACGGAAACCTTTTCACGAAAACAGTTTTATTTTTATTTTTATTTTTAATTAATATCAAATAAATTAGTTTCAATATCTTTAATCCACTTTTCTTTAGATCCTACCAAATATTATTAGCTATGAATGAGATTTTATTATAATTATAATATGTTTGTTTGTTTATTTCGTACGACTTACAAGGTTTATTTTTGCTTTACTATTTTGTAATATTTTTGTATTGTTTAACTTTGATTCAACTGGTCACGTTAAGTCCATCGTATTTTTCATTTTTTTCTTTAGTGAATGTTTTCATTTATCGTAGGTCCATCATTCATTTATTTATTTATTTATTTATTTATTTATTTATTTATTTATTTATTTATTTATTTATTTATTTATATGAGATCTAAATTCTTTGTCTTCGATTTTCTTGTGAATTTCTTCACATATATCAACCTTTTGAGTTATGAGAGATGATTCCGGTAATTCCTAGCTTTGAATATTCATATATGTTTCTAACACTATTTTAAAGTTTTTATAGAAAAAACAACTCAACTCACATACCCTTTGATAGACCTAACACAAGAGAATGGGTGGGGTTGTGTTGTATGTTGTTTGATTAAGCAAGCAAGCAAGCAAGCGTGCGTAAATAGAGAAATGGATACGAATAGGGTCGTGAGTTGGTGTTGGCCAACAGTGCCTAATTAATGTGAAGGTTCTTACAAACTTTATTGGAGAGGGTCACCATTTCACACCACGGAATGGCGAGCAAGGATAGATACAAGACAGATCAATGGTACGATGTGCCATTCAAGTCAAAGAACGGTAAGCAGCAACATCAGAATAACAGTGACGGGATTCGGATCAAAAAATTTTTCGTTTCAAATCTACCGCCTCGATGTTCATCGGCGGATCTGGTAAGTACTTTGAAAGGTTATGGGGAAATCCAAGGTACGTATATCGCTAGAAAAGTTGATAAATTGGGGAAAAGGTTCGGTTTCGTTTCTTTTAAGGAAGGTCGTAACATGGATGATTTAGAAGAAGCTTTAAAAGATGTTTGGATGGGTTCTTACAAACTTTATATTGTTAAGGCTAGATTTGTGGATGGGTTCGATCTGAAACAGAAAGGGGATACACAGTGGAAGCCTATTAACATAACTGAAGAAGTGCATGATGCCAAGCACGTAGGGTCTGATGTGAACAGTCATGAACATGTGCGTACTAAGGAAGGTTCTGATGTCGATGGGGGTAGGTCCTTTAGGGACACTCTTCTCAATAAGGAGGTCAATGCTGGTTTGATGGAGGTTAAAGTGGGAGATAACATTCAGGCGTTTGATCATTGGTTCGAGTGTGGTTTGTTGGGTAGGGCTCTTTCATTATATGGTCTGACGAATCTTAGAGTTTTGCTTTGAGGTTTATCACAGTTCCAGATTAAGATCAAGTATGTTGGGGGTTTCTCTGTGTTGTTACTATTTGGGAATAAACAAGAAGCGCTAGAGTTCTTTAGTCGTAAAGAAGAGTGAAAACAAGTCTTTCAATCGTTAGAAGTGTGGAAAGGCCAGGTTATTGAAACGGAAAGGGTCGCGTGTGTCACACCCTCATTTTCCACGTACGGGGTTTTACCGTCAGGCGTGTGACATAACCAGGATCTTAGATAAACATCAGTTACACCAAACGACTCGATAATTACAAAACATATAAGTTGCTTAATAATAATGAAACAAACCAATTAAGTTTAAGTATTGCGGAAGCAAAAACAGGAAAAACACTTAACAATAGTTTTGGAACACGTAAACACGCGTCCAATCCAATTTATGTAAAGTAAATGAGAATTAAATCTTGAAAATAGTTTGTGGTGAATGCGGAATGATATGCGATGGATGTTGTGCTCCTAAACGTGCCATTTCAATGTCCTGAGAGAAAACATGCAAAAGTCAGTACAAGACTGGTGAGTTCACAGGTTTATCAGAAAACAGTAAGTATCAGTATTGAAATTCCCGGATTTTGTAATCAAAGCATATAATGGGTAGCTAGTCCATAATGATCACTATGTGTACGAAGTCGCGACCGAGCTGACATGTAATCAAATAATAAAGTAGGCCCCGGCTGTGGATTCCCCACCACAACACAGTAAAACAGGATAACCGTTCACACGTTTGACCAGCTAGCGCGACTAGCCCGGGCGGGGTATGTCAATCCCAGTAGATCTACTAACAATCACCTCGCTACTTGCGTATTAACGGTCCGAAGGGCAAAGTATACAAACATAGTATCATGTATATGCAGTATCACAAAAACCCAATGTAATGTAACGTTTATGAAAACAGCATGTTTCTCCCCCCCAAAAATAGTATAAAGTAAAAGTGGGGCTGTAAACTCACCTTGACGTATATGTGTATAAGATGATAATAAGGATTAAACGATGTTCCAACGAATTCCTTTACAAGCACCTAAATGTATATATTACAAGATTTATGGTTAAGGTTAACAATACGATTAACGTTCGAATAGAATTAGGTTTTTATTAGTTTTAAGGTTTTTAAGTAATATGTTTATAGAATAATTATGGTTTGATTCCATTAGAGGAATTATATATGTATATTTAAGTATTTAGAAACGAATTTAAGTATAAATATAGATAAGATTCAATATAATAAAGAAAGCTTTATAATTATTCAATATTAATTGGAATAAAGAGTCGGGGGTCTCTTCGGAAGCTTTATAATTATTCAATATTTATTGTTATTGCCTGTGTTAACGAGTCGGGGGTCTCTTCGGAAGCGGTCTCTCTATCTTTCTAGATAGAGGAAAGACTTGCCACCATATACCCCTCCCAGACCCTACTCTTCAGCGGGAGACACTGGGTATGTTTGTTTGTTTGTTTGTATTAATTGGAATAACGTTTTGATTAATAACAAGTTATTAATCTAACTTTTAGTTGGTTTATTTTATAAGAAAGTAACATTTGGATCAAAAAGATTTATTATTTATTATTTAAAACAAATGATAATTAATAAGTTAAAATAAAAAAATAATCCAATTGTATTATTGAATATGTTAAAATAAACAATACTAAATCTACTTTATAAAAATTAGACTAATTATATCATTTGTTTTAAGATAATGATAAAATAAATAAATAAATAAATAAATAATGTTAAAATAAATTCCAGAAAAATAATTAGATAACCTTTTGAATAAATAAGTTTATAAAACTGATTTTTATAATTTTTAGGAAATTTTCTGTAATTTTAAATGCTTAAAAAGGCTTTTTAAAAAAATAATGAGGTGGCCTGGGGTCGAACCCGGGACCTCTTGGTTTATGGGGCAGTGTCTTAACTGGTGAACCAAGGCTCTCAGCCACGATAATACTCGGGTTCCAGATCTTTTAAACACAATTTTCAGAATTCCCCAAATACCCAGGAACCCTAGAATGAAATTAAACGAATTGATCATCAATTCGTTCGTGATAATGAAATCAACATTAGGGCTTTTAATCCCCATGTGATTTCGAGTCTGTGGACATACTTAATTGCCCGAATGGATGTTTGAATGATAAGAACTGGTGCTGAACAGCTTCGACCGATGCTTGAATTCGTTTGAGGAGAAATTGTTTATGTTAACCGAATTAAACTTATGTGAAGCTTCTAAGGGTCTCGATGATCAAAAGCCCTATGTTAATTTGGGTTTTTGATGTCCGGTTGACAGTGTTCGAATGAGTTGCAGGTCCGCGGCAATGGAGAGGATCGAAGGTAATGCAAACGGTTGTTTTAGGTGCAATTGGAAACCGTATTCGTTTAGAATTATATAGATGTTTGTTTAGGTGCGATTAATTAAATTATAATTTGCGGTTGAGTGGATTAGATTAGGTATTTGATAGTGGGTTCGGTTAGTGATCGATTACCAAAAATCCGGATGCTTTTACCCCAATTAAAGGTTGCATTATTGTTGGAATTTCATTCACGATCATGTTGGTGCTTTGTGGGGTTCAGAAAACCGGTTTTTAGGTGGCTTTTGGGGTCGCCGGAGGGCCGCCGGCGGTCGGCCGGATGGTCGCCGGAAAATCAAGGGGATAAGTGGGCCGGGGGGGTTTTGGGTGTAAATTTCAATTTACATATTTGGTCCCTGTGGTTTAGGTTGTTATTATTTCATGTAAAAACTTTCTTTTAAAGTTTCAAAATTGGCAAATTAACCCCCTGAACTTATTTAATTCAAGTTTTTAAATATTTCAAAGTTTAATAAACTATTATTATTATTATTATTATTATTATTATTATTATTATTATTATTATTATTATTATTATTATTATAGAAAAATTTTATTATAATCCTTCAAGTTGAAGACAAATTAAAGCCACATGCAAACGTAACCCATGAGTTTCATACTAGGCAACAATGGTCCTAATAACGATGTTAATTTTTAATTACCATAAAAATACCAGATGTTAGGGGTGTTCATTTTCGGATATCCAAAATTCGGATATCCGAATTTCGGATATCCGAAAATTTCGGATAGTGAATTTCACTATTCGAATCCGAATCCGAAATTTCGGATACCCGAATTTCGGATATCCGAAATTTCGGATACCCAAATTTCGGATATCCGAATTTCGGGGTATCCGAAATTTCGGATTCGGATTCGGATATCCGTTCGGATATCCGAATTCAAATAAATTTTGTATTATTTAATAAATTTTATAAAAATGTAATAATTTTTATTGAAGTTTTTATCGGATATTCGAAGTTTTTTATTAAAATGTCCTAAATATCTAAAAATATCCGAAATATATACTTAATATTTAATATTTTCAAATTTTTATAAAAATATGTCGGATATTTCGGATATTTCGGATATCCGAAATATCCGAAAATTCTGAAAATCACTATCCGAATCCGAATCCGACATTTCGGATATCCGAAGTTCGGATATCCGAATTTTCGGATATCCGAAATTTCGGATATCCGAATTTTGGATTTTCGGATATTTCGGATTCGGTTTCGGATTCGGATATTTTTGAACACCCCTACCAGATGTTACAGTATCCCCCAGTTGAGAGAATTTAGTCCTGAAATTCAGTTGGAGTTAGGTCATGAAGTGGTATCCACGAACAAATACGGATATTTGGATTTCATCTGGTCTTCCCGTTCCCAAGTGAACTCTGGGCCACGTTTAGATTCCCAGCGGATCTTGACAATCGGTATTCGGCTGCGTTTAAGTTGTTTGATTTCCCGATCCAAAATTTCCAGAATATAATTTTGTGGTAAGGTGATGTCTAGAAATCAAGATAAGACCAACAATGATGAGAAAGGTTATCCGTCGGAATTTAAGAATTCCAAACGTCACCATATGAAACGATTTTTAGCGTATATCTTGTGAATATGTATTTCTCCTTTGACCAACCATCGGTCTAAGAATAATACGCTATGCGAAGATCTTGGAATGAGTTCACGACAATGGTTAAGAATATTATTAAAACAGAAAATGAATCAAAAATAACGATCGATGTTTTAACGTCATACCACGGTATACGAATGTTTGAAACAGATACAGGTTAATTTCTCGACGTTGTGGGATAATGGGTCGAATTGAATTTTTAGTCAATTGGTCTATAATGCACCAATTGTCATCATGACAGCTAAGAGGCACTTAGTGAATGAAAGTTAAACAGGAGATCCATAGGATCACGAAGATTAGGTCTTGTCTTATGTGAAGGTAAGACACTTGGACACATACCAAGTTACGTCTTTTCCTTTGGGCCAAACCCATGTCTACAAGTTACGAAGGTTTATGAACCTTTATATCCACATCGTAATGAGGATAATAACGAGTCTTGTTGTTCAAATCCAAGATAGAATTTTATTGATTTTCAAGGTTAAAGATTCAAAAGCGATTCAAGAAGTGAAGCGAATAATAAGAAAGGTATTTGTAAACATGTTTGCAAGGTAGCAATATCTAAGTAAGTTTACTCACGTAGTTCAACAAACCATAAGCACAGCTGAGAACATTTGTATGACTAGAAGGTCATGAGCATAAGTTGATAATATCTTCAGCAGAGAGATTGTTTAGGAAGGCTACCATCGCACAATCACGTTTTGATAATAACTCAAAATGAAAGTCGATAGATAAGGAATATATGATTCCATATAGCTAGGTCAAAATATGAGGATAAATGGAGAGAAATCAATTTAAGAATTTAAGTGCTCCAAGCTTGGAATCAAAATCAACCTAATACGATCGGGTCTCCTTTCAGGTTCCGAGATCATGCTTTGGCTTGATAGGTCGAATCACCAACATTGGTTCACCCTTCAAGTTACTGCATGCTTCTTGTCACTTGATTACAACCATGGTAAGTTGAAGACCAAGAATTGAGATTAGTCATCAAGGTATGGAATTCATGCATATCTTGATGATTGAATTTCATAATAACAAGAAAACAATCGAAGGTTGACATTTGTCACCAAAATACGGGTTTCAATCCTATTTTGGTGAGATCATGTCATTTGTGAAATGTAAGTTCCAATGAGAATAATTGAAGTCAATCCTCAAGATAAGGAAGTCACCCTAATCCAGAGAATGAAATTTCACAAAACAAACAATTGGAAACCATTTATCGAAATAGAGATTCATCAAAGTAAGGGAATCTCCTCTGCTTTGATGAGATAGAATCATTTAGGAGATACGAGTGTTCTTAGTCATAGGTTGACTTGCAAACTCTTGCATCTCTCATGGTGCAAACGGTACGAAGTTTGACTTAACGACGAAAGGAAATTAATATCAATTAGAAATTCGGAATATTTCAAGTTACCTCAGTGTAACAAAGGAAAAAAAATCATGCTTACAAGCTTAATATCAAAGTTCGAGATAGCAGAATTTGTTATGATGGTGTTCAAATCTTGAATAATTTAAATCAGGAAGACGAAATCAAGGACAAGAAATGATTTGACATCACAATGAGATGTGAACATTCGATTCACATTCGAAGGGAGTACATGGACTTCTCAGGATATTACCTCAACGACAAGATGGACCGGATCAATAACTGGGAGGTCATTGTCGAAGTGTTTAAGAGACGTCTGTCAAGATGGAAAGCTAACATTATGTCCATAGCCGGTAGATTTACATTTATCACATCGGTTCTTGAAAGTTTGCCTTCTTATTTTTTTGCGCTATATAAGGCTCCTAAGACGATCGTTGATAAGTTAGAGGTGATTATGAGGAGGTTCTTGTGGGGAGGTAGTGAGGATAGAAACAAGATACATTGGGTTGCTTGGGAGGAAGTCACGAAACCAAAATTTGAAGGAGGTTTGGGGATCAACAAACTTGAGGATTGTAATAACGCTTTGATTCTCAAATGGCTTTAGCGGTATCGCATTGAGTCGGACGCTTTATGGAAAAAGGTTATCGACGCTATTCACTTGTCTCCTAGAACTTGGGAACCTATTCCTCATAAGAAGTCTACTCTGAGTGTTTGGAGTAAGATTGTTACTTTGGGCACTCGGTTGAAGCGTCAATGAAAAAGTTTCATAAGTTTTATTCGAGGCAAAGTGGGTAATGGCAAAAAGATTCGTTTATGGATTGATCCTTGGATAGAAGACTGCAGCCTCAAGGATCTATATCCCGATTTGTTTCGGCTGGAACAAGAAAAATTTTGTATGGTGGATGATAGGTTCAAGCGCATAGACCAAAGTCATGTGGTTAAATGGTGCTGGAGGTCGTATCCGGAATCGGTAGCAGAGGTCCATCAATTGTTACTTCTGTAACATCTTGTATTTTTACGTTAACGTCGTTTAATCTTATAAAGGACCTTTGTTGCCAATTATGAAACTCTTGTGTTGCTTAGGCCTATTTCTTTATTTTGTCTTAAATTCTTTAAATTGAAGGTTAACAATGGTAATTATTACATAAAAAAAAAATAAATAAATAAATAATAATAATAATAACAATAATCATATTAAAGGTAATCTTGTAACTAAATAAAAACAATCTAAGTTTTTTTTTATTTTTAAAACTTGTAATTAATTGGTTTTACATAAAATAATAAAGTCTTAAAACCTCGGGGGTTAGACTGTAAAATAATTAAAACTAAAACCTAACTTTTGGTAACCATTAAACAACTACAAAACCACAGGGACTAGTTGTGTAAATTACCAAACAAACCCCCCTTTCCCCCCCTTTTGGCCGCTTTTCCGGCAGGACCTTCCGGTCGCCGGCCATGGCTCCGGCAAAGGCAAAAACCGGACCTTGAGCCTTGGTTTTGACCCAAACGCACCCCAACCGGTTCGTGAGGATGACTCGAACCCAGTTATGATCTCTAATTGAGTTAAAACAACGGTTATGGATCCCAAACAATCCAAGAAACCGAAGCTTTTAATTATAGAGCCGTTCGAACATTAAAACTTAATAATAATCAAATTAAATGTATCATTATCACACGTTTAACTAATATTAAGCTACTGTCGAACTCAAATCCAACTAAAACACTTTGAAATCTCCCGAACAATTCCCCATCCTCATCGTGACTACAACGCTAGTGTTCATCACCATTTTGCCAATAATAACTGAAATTGATAGAGGTTTTTCGTTCAACAAGACCATTGGAAGCTTCCTGTTCAACGAATTTGGATAATATCAACGATTGCAACTCAAACCACTTTCACCCCGGTCGCGACTTGTTCTTCATTCGTGTCCATCGAATTCTAACATCATTCAGGTAATTAAAACCACTCAAACATACGGTTTCATTCAAGGATCAAAAGCCCTAAGTTTTATTCCGTTAACATTCATGTTTTGGTGCTCAATTGGGATCGAATGGATTTCTAGGGTTCTTGAGAATTGGGGGAGTTTTCAATTAGTGTTTTTTTTAAACATTTTTGAGCAGTTTTTAACCAAATATGGGCCATGCCCCAACTGGCAACACGCGATCCTCATTGGCATGAGGTCCCGGGTTCTAACCGGGCCTCTGCCAGCTTTCTTTTCTTTGTTTAATGTAATTATTTTTTTTACATTTGTAAGTCATAAAAATTATTAATATGTTAATAAACCCAAATAAAATTATTTGGTTAACTAAACATTTCAGCAATTATTAAATTAATTTTAAAGGTTTTAAAAAGTTATGATTTTAAATTTAAATACTTTTTTGTAGTAAAAGTTTATAGAAAATATTATTAAGTCATTATATGATTTAAATGTTATAAACCTATTATGGATCAAAATTATATTATTTCAAAACATTGTAAATTTACATGTTAAATGAATAGTTACTCAAATAATTATTTAAACAACTATTTAAATAACTAAATATTCATTTATTCCTTTAACTGTGTTATATCATAAATAGTTAATAAATTCATTTCTTAAACTTATATTTAAATTCTTAAAACTTATAAAACAATATAATTTTCTATTATTTTATTCTTATTTTAAAGTTTGACGTTAAAAAAAAAAAAAAAAAAACCTTTATACAAAAATCATTTATAAGCTAATGATTTTAAATAATTTCAAGTTATTTTGCAAGTCATTTAAATAAGTATTTAATTAATTATTTCTTACCACGCATTATACTTAATCTTTATTAAACCAACTAATATAAATTAAGTTAATTAATCATCCATTATCATTCTCAATCTTAATTGATTTATTCTATGTTTATTGAACCAAAACATAATCAATTGTATTTTTATTAAAACCCTCAAATCCCAATTGAAACCCTAGTTCACGTTTGTTCGTTAATTGTACCTTTAAACTTAACCTTGGAATATATATATACGTTAGGTATCTTGTAAAAAGGAATCATTGGAGCATCGCTAATTTCTTACTATCATCTTATTTATATCATGTGAGTATTTCCATACCCTTTTTCTTATTTTCACACTTTGGGGTGAAACATGTTAACTTATATTATTGCACTTGTAAACTTATTCGAGACTTGTAACTTTATGGCAATTTATTTAAAGTTGTGGTTAGTTGAACTTTTGTGGTTACCATGTTATGGCATTATATGTACAATCATTAACTATTGCTAGCCCAGCGAAGTCATAGATCTATGGGACAGACAACCTATTTGGTGCTAAAGTCGATGTATTGCCGACTCCTAGGAGCCGTATGCTTGTGCACTAGGGAACCAAATACACTTAGCTGATCATATATATACTTTTAATGTATAAGACTTGTAAACTTTGTCGAGGTTTGATTGTTGCATTGTTCATAACATCCCTAATCACTTTATTCACTAACTTATGACTTGAATTGCCATCTTTTATATACTTATGTATTGAAAATGGAATGCTCACCAACATTTTTATGTTGACCTTTTATTTTTAACATGTTTCAGGTTACTCTTTGAAGCTTATCACACTTAGGATTGGACTTAGAGAAATAAACGAATGATCTGGATACTTTTATACTTGTATTCTGGATGTATCTTTATTTGAACATTTACTTGTATTGTTACAATTGAATCTTGATTAATATATTTGGAACTAATAATAGCGTTATGTGGCTGTGAACAATCATAACTCTCACACCTCGACGTTTCCGCCGTCAAGGTTGGGGTGTGACAGATTGGTATCAGAGCCCATAACTATAGGGATTTAGGTTATTAGAAATGGTGACCTAGACTATAGCTTATGCATGAACCCCATAGAAAGATCATTATACTTTTGTGCTTACTTATTGTTTGCGTGCTACATAATGCTATGCCTCTTGTGCAACTTGATGCCTTAACATAGGATTGCCTTATGTGTGCTTAAAACTTAGTTACTTGTCTCCCTAAACTTAACTTTAACTCTTTGATTCTCCCCGACAAATGAACTTCCTAAACCTATTCTCAACGACATGTGGAATCTACACTTATCATCGTGGGATTAATTCCTTAGACTCTATGTCTAATCTATGAAAATCTCATCAAGGTTTTGATTTCATTAACCAAAGAAATTTGTGTGACACATAGACACATGTATTCTGGATTTCCTGGCAAAAGGCCTTCGGGCTAAGGCAAGCATATCGTATAAATCTCATTGCGAGACCAGTTATGCTTACCTGGGGATTTCTGGAAATGAGTGATAAACTATGGTCAACATACACAATTTTCTAAGGCAAGTGGGTCGATTTACCTTGACGTGTCAACGATTCCAAATGGTAATGCGTTACTAAATGGAACCATCCTCTTTGTATCTTAAAAATCTTTGATTCCTTGAACTGGTTTCTTTTCATTCTTATCATACATAATGTTCCTGTGATATTGAACTCGTCTTACCTTTCAACTCCTACGTTTAAACATCGTTACATGTTAGGCGTTTCATGTAGCTATTTCTATACCTTGATCAACGTGTACATGACTCTTATTATACCCAAAGATATTAGGAATCTAAATCGAATGATCTTTAAAACTTTAAATCGTTACTTTTGGTTTTCAAATCTTTCTAAGGGTGTGTCCCATAACTAAAGACATTCAATGTTGTAGGTGGAATTCCTACATCTCGAGATACTCTGCTAATTGAATGTTAATTTTGTTAACTCAAATATTATAAGTGGTCACTCACCTCAATGATCGAATAAACTAATTATAACTTTGTTACCACTTATAAGTACGTGTGTCTTTAATAAGGTTATGGCTGACCTCATATCTTGAGAAGTCCATGTATTCCCTTCGATTGTGAATTGAATGTTCACATCTCATTGTGATGTCGAACCATTCTTGTCCTTGATTTTGTCTTCCTGATTTAAATTATTCAAGATTTGAACATCATCATAACAAATTCTGTTATCTCGAACTTTGATCTTAAGCTTGTAAGCATGATTTTTCTTTTGTTACATTGATGTAACTTGAAATTTCCTGAATTTCTAATTGATATTCTTTTCTTTTCGCTGTTATGCCAAACTTCGTACCGTTTGCACCATGGAAGATGCAAGCGTTTGTAAGTCAACCTATGACTAAGAACACTCGTATCTCCTAAATGATTCTAACTCATCAAAACAGGGGTGATTCCCTTACTTTGATGATTCTCTATTCGTTTCGATAAATGGTTTCAATCGTGTGTTTTATGAAATTTCATCCTCTGGATTGGGGTGATTTCCTTATCTTGAGGATTGACTTCGATTATTTCTTTGGAATGGCATTTTACAAATGACATGATCTCACCAAATAGGATTGAAACTCGTACTTTGGTGACAATTGTCAATTTCCGATTGTTTTCTTGTTATTATAAAATTCAATCATCAAGATAGGCGTGAATTCCATACCTTGATGATAATCTCATTTTCATGGATTGTATTTTCTCAAATGAAACGACCTCATCGAAATAGGAGTAAATTCTGGATTTTGATGAAAAAGTTCATCCTATTATATTTTGTTTTTATAAAACTACATCGTTAAGATAGGGGAGACGTCCCTTACCTTAATGGTGAGTTACCTCGTTTTATTTCTGTGGATCCTCAACAATGAGTTGGGATCGAGTTTTTTTAATTGGTAAGTTAGAGGGCATGCCTTGGGAATACACCATCAAGTTAGGAGTGAAAACCACACCTTGATGACTATTCACATTTCTTGATCTGTAACTTATCAAGGTTGTAATCAAGTGACGAGAAGCATGTAGTAACTTGAAGGGTGAAACAATGTTAGTATTTCGACCTATCAAGCCAAAGCATGATCTCTGAACTTGAAAGGAGACCTGATTGCTCTAGGCTGGTTTTGTTTTCGAGCTTGGAGCATTTAAATTCTTAAATTGATTTTCTTCCCTTTATCCTCATGTTTTGATTTGATCTAGCTATATCGAACCATTTATTCCTTACCTATCAACTT
The DNA here is from genome assembly GCA_024085815.1 of Flaveria linearis. Classification (NCBI taxonomy): domain Eukaryota; kingdom Viridiplantae; phylum Streptophyta; class Magnoliopsida; order Asterales; family Asteraceae; genus Flaveria; species Flaveria linearis. Next base: position 88,424,312 of record CM044007.1, read on the forward strand.
TCATTTTGAGTTATCATCAAAACCTGATTGCGCGATGGTAGCCTTCCTAAACAATCTTTCTGCTAAAGACATTATTAACTTATGCTCATGTCTTTCTAGTCATACAAATATTCTCAGTTGTGCTTATGGTTTGTTGAACTGCATATGTAAACTCTACTTAGAGATTGCTACCTTGCAAAACATGTTTGCAAATACCTTTCTTATTGTTTGCGTCATTACTTGAATCATTTTTAAATCCTTAACCTTGGAAATCTTTAAAACTCTATTTGATTTCGATCAACGAGACTCGTTATTACTTACATTGTGACGTGGAGGTTCATAAATCTTCGTAACTTGTAGACCTGGGTTTGGCATAAAGGAAAAGACGTAACTTGGTATGTGTCCAAGTGTCTTACCTTTACATATGACCAAACCTTAACTCCGTGTCCCCGTGAATCTCCTGTTTAACTTTTCATTCACTAAATGCTTTTTATTCTAAAGGTTATGATGACAATTGGTGCATTATAGACCGATTGGCTAATTTCATATTGACTTATGTGGGATAACGGGTCGAGAAATTGACCTGTATCTGTTTCAAATAATCGTTTACCGGAGTATGTCGTTAAAACATCGATCGTCATTTTGGATGACCGATTGATTTTCAGCTTTTAATAATGTTCCTAATCACCATCGTGAACTCATTCCAAAATTTCCTCATATCGTATTATACCTAGACAGATGGTTGGTCAAAGGAGAAATGCATATTCACAAGACATGCGTTAAGATCGTTTCATATGGTGACGTTTGGGATTCTTAAATTTTGACGGTTAACCTCTCTTATCATTGTTGATCTTGTATTGATTTCTAGACATCACTTTACCACGAAATTATATTCTGCAAGTTATGATTTTATAAGTCTAACATACCACAGTAACTCGTCATCATTTTCCAACGTTTCATCTCAAAACGTCTCGTACTTTACTGGAAGAGTTCAAGTTGGTATATATTAAGTCAAGAATCTTGTAAGATTCCATAAAGTGAAGCGTTCATCTGTAATCAAACGTCAAACATTGTTCGTTGTACACTTACCTTGCATCATAATTCCCTTGTTCATCTAAGTTCATTTTAATTTCGGGACGAAATTCTTTTAAGTTGGGGAGACTGTAACATCTTGTATTTTTACGTTAACGTCGTTTAATCTTATAAAGGACCTTTGTTGCCAATTATGAAACTCTTGTGTTGCTTAGGCCTATTTCTTTATTTTGTCTTAAATTCTTTAAATTGAAGGTTAACAATGGTAATTATTACATAAAAAAAAATAAATAAATAAATAATAATAATAATAACAATAATCATATTAAAGGTAATCTTGTAACTAAATAAAAACAATCTAAGTTTTTTTTTATTTTTAAAACTTGTAATTAATTGGTTTTACATAAAATAATAAAGTCTTAAAACCTCGGGGGTTAGACTGTAAAATAATTAAAACTAAAACCTAACTTTTGGTAACCATTAAACAACTACAAAACCACAGGGACTAGTTGTGTAAATTACCAAACAAACCCCCCTTTCCCCCCTTTTGGCCGCTTTTCCGGCAGGACCTTCCGGTCGCCGGCCATGGCTCCGGCAAAGGCAAAAACCGGACCTTGAGCCTTGGTTTTGACCCAAACGCACCCCAACCGGTTCGTGAGGATGACTCGAACCCAGTTATGATCTCTAATTGAGTTAAAACAACGGTTATGGATCCCAAACAATCCAAGAAACCGAAGCTTTTAATTATAGAGCCGTTCGAACATTAAAACTTAATAATAATCAAATTAAATGTATCATTATCACACGTTTAACTAATATTAAGCTACTGTCGAACTCAAATCCAACTAAAACACTTTGAAATCTCCCGAACAATTCCCCATCCTCATCGTGACTACAACGCTAGTGTTCATCACCATTTTGCCAATAATAACTGAAATTGATAGAGGTTTTTCGTTCAACAAGACCATTGGAAGCTTCCTGTTCAACGAATTTGGATAATATCAACGATTGCAACTCAAACCACTTTCACCCCGGTCGCGACTTGTTCTTCATTCGTGTCCATCGAATTCTAACATCATTCAGGTAATTAAAACCACTCAAACATACGGTTTCATTCAAGGATCAAAAGCCCTAAGTTTTATTCCGTTAACATTCATGTTTTGGTGCTCAATTGGGATCGAATGGATTTCTAGGGTTCTTGAGAATTGGGGGAGTTTTCAATTAGTGTTTTTTTTAAACATTTTTGAGCAGTTTTTAACCAAATATGGGCCATGCCCCAACTGGCAACACGCGATCCTCATTGGCATGAGGTCCCGGGTTCTAACCGGGCCTCTGCCAGCTTTCTTTTCTTTGTTTAATGTAATTATTTTTTTTACATTTGTAAGTCATAAAAATTATTAATATGTTAATAAACCCAAATAAAATTATTTGGTTAACTAAACATTTCAGCAATTATTAAATTAATTTTAAAGGTTTTAAAAAGTTATGATTTTAAATTTAAATACTTTTTTGTAGTAAAAGTTTATAGAAAATATTATTAAGTCATTATATGATTTAAATGTTATAAACCTATTATGGATCAAAATTATATTATTTCAAAACATTGTAAATTTACATGTTAAATGAATAGTTACTCAAATAATTATTTAAACAACTATTTAAATAACTAAATATTCATTTATTCCTTTAACTGTGTTATATCATAAATAGTTAATAAATTCATTTCTTAAACTTATATTTAAATTCTTAAAACTTATAAAACAATATAATTTTCTATTATTTTTATTCTTATTTTAAAGTTTGACGTTAAAAAAAAAAAAAAAAAACCTTTATACAAAAATCATTTATAAGCTAATGATTTTAAATAATTTCAAGTTATTTTGCAAGTCATTTAAATAAGTATTTAATTAATTATTTCTTACCACGCATTATACTTAATCTTTATTAAACCAACTAATATAAATTAAGTTAATTAATCATCCATTATCATTCTCAATCTTAATTGATTTATTCTATGTTTATTGAACCAAAACATAATCAATTGTATTTTTATTAAAACCCTCAAATCCCAATTGAAACCCTAGTTCACGTTTGTTCGTTAATTGTACCTTTAAACTTAACCTTGGAATATATATATACGTTAGGTATCTTGTAAAAAGGAATCATTGGAGCATCGCTAATTTCTTACTATCATCTTATTTATATCATGTGAGTATTTCCATACCCCTTTTTCTTATTTTCACACTTTGGGGTGAAACATGTTAACTTATATTATTGCACTTGTAAACTTATTCGAGACTTGTAACTTTATGGCAATTTATTTAAAGTTGTGGTTAGTTGAACTTTTGTGGTTACCATGTTATGGCATTATATGTACAATCATTAACTATTGCTAGCCCAGCGAAGTCATAGATCTATGGGACAGACAACCTATTTGGTGCTAAAGTCGATGTATTGCCGACTCCTAGGAGCCGTATGCTTGTGCACTAGGGAACCAAATACACTTAGCTGATCATATATATACTTTTAATGTATAAGACTTGTAACTTTGTCGAGGTTTGATTGTTGCATTGTTCATAACATCCCTAATCACTTTATTCACTAACTTATGACTTGAATTGCCATCTTTTATATACTTATGTATTGAAAATGGAATGCTCACCAACATTTTTATGTTGACCTTTTATTTTTAACATGTTTCAGGTTACTCTTTGAAGCTTATCACACTTAGGATTGGACTTAGAGAAATAAACGAATGATCTGGATACTTTTATACTTGTATTCTGGATGTATCTTTATTTGAACATTTACTTGTATTGTTACAATTGAATCTTGATTAATATATTTGGAACTAATAATAGCGTTATGTGGCTGTGAACAATCATAACTCTCACACCTCGACGTTTCCGCCGTCAAGGTTGGGGTGTGACAACTTCTTCACAGAAGCTTGGCCGATGTGAAGTTAATAGACAGGTCAGACGATGGACATGGTCGTTCGGCTCCAATCTTGTTGTTTCTGTCAAAGATAATAGGGCATGGCTGAAAGATGACAGCAATATTAGTAATCGGGAAGGGTTTAGATGGTGTAATTGGATCCCAAACAAATGTAATATCTTTATGTGGCGGGCTCTTAGAGATCGTATTCCGACAACTAAAGCTCTCCTTAGAAGAAACGTTAATGTGGGAGAGGATGTTTGCAGACTATGTGGCGATAGTGAAGAAACAGTGGGTCATTTATTTTCAGCGTGTGCGATCTCTATGGTGTTGGGCTGGGATTTCGGCCTGGTGCAAATTCCCTCCTATGTATGTATTTTCGATCAGTGATGTTCTTCACATGGTCGATTATTTACAGCTTTCAGGAGTGAAGAAAGAATTGGTCTAAGGGATCCTTATAGTGTCGTGTTGGAGGATCTGGAAGGCGAGAAACGAAAAGACGTTTTCAAACATAGTCCCGGACGTGGTCAAGATAGTGGCGGACGTGAAAGCTTTGGGTTTTCTTTGGTATAAAACTAGATATAAGAGAGACATGGTAGATTGGAAGCGTTGGTGTCATTTTTCTTTTGTTATAAATTGATTCGCTTTCTTTTTGGCTTATCTCTATCTTGGAGATAATGCCGTTTTTATGGTGTTAATAAAATTTGCCTTAAAAAAAAAAACAGTGCCTAATTAATATCCCCTAATAATTAAACAATCGATTCATATTACGCTTTGCCTTCCTTATTAACAATCGGCAACCGCCGTTTTCCAGTCAAACCAATTTGTTTCAATGGAAACGGAAGCAAATTTGTCGAGCAATTTCAAGGTATGGAGGCAAGTGCAGGTGCTCGAATTTCAAGATGAATTCGTCATCAGATCAATCGAATTTCCCCATCAGGGCTTTTCTATTGCTCGTTCCGATGGAACCTTTCATAACATTCAAGGTTTCTTTCATTGCCCTAGCCTGTCTTTGTTTCCCCATTTCTTCTTGTACTAATTTCGATCACCATCTTCTTTAATTGGCTTACCATACCATATAAGTCCAATCAAACTACAAATTTTGAACATCTGGGTTGATGCATACATATTCCTTTCATCTTCCCACATAGCATGCTTAGAGATTGCACCAAATATTATTATAATAATAATAACAATAATAATTCCCTGAGTCAACCAACCATTGGAAATTTGTAAACCTCGCAGGTGAAGTTGATTTGAAAACTGCTACCAAGGTCTATACCGTATTTGGAGTTGCTGGATCTATTAGGCTGCTTGCAGGTGTGCATCTTGGTGATATTCTATTAATTTACTTTGAAATCCATCCTTACAGTTTTAGATTGGTTTTGTTGGACACGTATTGCTGCTAAAGGCAGAAAGCCATTCAAATTTCTAATTTATGCCACTTGTCCGTGTTCATTAGAATTTTTCCACCATCTTATGAAAGATGCCAATTGAGTTGAAAGAATTTAGTAAATGGTATTTTATAACAACAGTAATTAAGTCTAATTTTTTATGGGACCTTTTGCTTGTTTGTTTTATTTACAACGCCTTACTCACACACTCTCTAATCTACACCTTTTGGTCCACCATGAGACTTGAGCCCTCAACCACTTGAGGAGGTACACATTTCTTACACACCTTGGTACACTAGGCCACATGCCTTTTGGTGCTTGTTTGTATCACTAAGGGGTAAAAATATGTTAAAGAAAAATTAGAAAAACATGTATAGGTTTGTATAGAAGATACATCTTGCCTACTCACTATAACTCTTCTCTGCTAAGCTTATGATACTCGTGTCGTACTCAACTCATGTGTAAGAACATAATCATGCAACTTATTCAGATTTTAAAGTTAGTTTTACATCCCTGTAAAGCTGGATCATATGGTATATAATTTATCACGTGTCCTTGATTTATTTTCCTCTTAATGGATGCCATGCACAATAAAGCGGTGATGGGAGACAAGTCTAACATAATAACTCCAGTATGCATTGTGCATCAGGATCTTGGGGTTGGGTTAATATATTTCCATTTTCAAAAACTGAAAAACCTTGAAGATTAAACACATCGAAGATCAAAAGGTTCAGCTATCACATGGTTCTTCAAATAGGTGATCTGATAATTTTTTTAGGTGATTTGATAAATGCACTGAGCCTTTTGGATAAAGATCATGGGTAGTATTCAACTTATAGTAGGTCCAAATTATAAAACCTCTTCAAAGTAACTGCTTTACGAATTCATGTGAAAGATATTGACTTGCTAAATTGAGTTCCTAATTTTTCCAAGGGATGACAAGTTATAAGTTCAAATTTTACATCTTCAGAAGTACACATCTAAACACGTTCTCCTCACTGCACATATTTTGAAAAAACGTATATTAGCTTGAACTAGTTAAATGCTTCCTGAAAACTTGAACTTTCTTCTTTCTATTTACGTTTCACTTAGGCGTTGTCTTGAACTAGCCCTTTACAAGGCCAAAACTGAAAATTTTGTTAGACCATGCACCATTTTCTTGTTGCATCCCTAGTTGAGCGAATATTATCCAACTCTGAGACAATGGAAATGAGTCATGTTGTCATACCTTTTGCCACTTTCTAATTATGCTAAAGTTTATTATGTGTTTATTTTACTACTTTTCCACTTGCTCAGCAGGCAGAAAAGTTGATTTTTTGTTCCAACTTCCAAATTTAGAATTAGTATGCAACCACTATTCCTGCTTGTCATTGCATTAAATCTCCATTTTGATAGAATATTGTCAGTTCCGTGAGGGCGGGCCTTGGCGCAGCGGTAAAAGCTGTTCCTAAGGGACCGAAGGTCTCAGGTTCGATCCGTGGAAACGGCCTCCCCACAAAATGTGGGGGAAAGACCGCGTACATCTTCCCTAAAATGGGACGGACCCTCCCTGGACCCTGCGAAAACGCGGGAGCTCTTTGCAGCACCAGGTACGCCCTTTATTGTCAGTTCCGTGAGGAGTTTAGCTTATTATTCTGTGTTAATAACTAATACACCAAACTTTTGGTAGAAATTGTTTGTTTATCATCACACAGTTTGTTTGTGTAACTTATTCCTTTTGTGATTTTTATGTAGGAGCATATGTATTGGTTATAACTTCTTGCAAGGAGGTTGGCACCTACCTTGGTTACCCTGTCTTCCGAGTCATGTCTATGAAGTTTATATCCTGTAATGGTGGTGTAAAAAATCTAACTAATCAGCAAGTAAGTTCAGTTTGCAATAATCTTTTCCATTCAGCAAATATAAACTCCAAGCTTAATGGTTTCATTAAACCATCATTATACAGAAAAAAGATGAGGCATACTTTCAGACATTGTTGAGAATTGTGGAGGAAACACCTGGCTTGTATTATTCCTATGAAACTGATATTACATTAAAGTAAGTTTTCTTATTGTATGATGAGCTCCTGTTACACAAGTATTTAGGGTTAGTTAATCACATTTAAAAGAAACTTGATATCTTGCAGCTTGCAGAGAAGATACAAGATGGCTGATGGGTGGATGAGGAAACCAATTTGGAAGCAGGTATGTACACAGATGAGTTCTGATGTAAATTTTCATCTTAAATGAATAAATTTCATATGCTTATTACATGTGTTTTGGATCTACTTTCATTTTTTTGAATAAAGAGGACCACTTTACATCATACAACATGCAGTCATTTAATTTAAACTATAACATAACCATCATATATTCTGCATTATGGTTTGTAACAATGATAAGAGCTCTTATTGTGGATCAAAACCTTACCTGTTTGTATTTCAGGCTGACCCGCGCTTTGTTTGGAACAGGAATATCTTAGAGGAGCTTATTGAGAACAAGGTTAGAAATATCCTCTACTTTGCATTTTCTTCTTTCTACGACTGTTAATACATATATTATATAGATGGCATATCACATTTTATATTAGATGTTTATTGTCACAGGTTCCTGAATGTGTCTGATTGACGCATGTAAATATTCATGTCTCCTTCATATTTTGTGCTATAATAAATGTGAATAGTTATCTACCAATGAAATTTGAAAGAATAAATTGTTATTACATTCCCAACAGATTATGACACTCCCCCTTAACTAAAAATTAAGCTTCCAGATGGGACGGCTCAAGCTAAATAATTTAACATCCACAATTACCTTAATATCAAGGAGGTGCACAAGGCGTCTTGGTAGTTGCAGATGAATATTATTTTTCTTAATCTAAGATTGTGACATTTGTATTTGCCAAACTTTGAGGTATTTTGATATGAATCAGGTACTAGAATGTGGAGACGGGGAGCTAATCTAGAAGGGGATACTGCTAATTTTATTGAAACTGAACAATTGTTGGAGTATGACGGATTCAAGTCATCTTTTTTGCAGGTACTTACTTTTGTGAAAGATATTGTCCATTGTAAACTTAATGCATTATTGTATATTTGTATTAACTACAGATTTTAACTTCTATATGTTAGTAGGTTTGTAATATGAATGGTTTATCTAAACATATTACTTTTGCATGTTTCTTGGTATCTTACTGCAAATGTGTTTATATTAAGAAAAACAAATTTAGGTTGGAAGTGTATACGTATCTAATTTACTACAGAGCTAGAAGTTATAGTTCATTAAGAATATTGAGGATGTTATATTGTCTGATTAGCAAAGTTACTTTTTGTTTTCTTTTTTCAGGTTCGAGGTTCAATTCCGCTCTTGTGGGAGCAAATAGTTGATCTGAGTTATAAACCCCATCTTTCTGTTATTGAACATGAAAATACGGTGTGGACTTTATCATACTATATTAGTATTATTATATTAGGATTCTTTAATGTTGTGTCTTGGACCTAAGGGGTTGTTTGGTTTGTGGGATTTCAATGGGAACGAAATCTTAATTTCATTTCAAAGTGCTTGGTTCGCATAATTTAATTTAAATGGAAATGAAATCGAACTCAAATATAACATGTTTGGTTGGAGAATGAACGGAATTGGAATTGGAATTACCTCAAATTTAAATTCAACATTCATTCCAAATTGTGTAGTTAAACCAAATAAACTGGGATCTTCCACTCCCTCACCACCACCACCGCCCTCATATCCCTGCCGCCACCACCACAATATTCCAACATTTTTTGCAAATCAACAAATCAACATTGATTATTCTACCAACCAAATGCATCTCAAATTTAATTCCTTCAAATTTAGTTCCAAATTCAACTTCTTCAAGTTTCAATTACGAATCCAATTCTAACAAATCCAATTGATTCCTTCACAAGAGCTTGGTGAAACAAGTACCCCCAAGTCTATTTGGAGTACTTGAAGTTCAAGAATTACCTAGCCTATAAATATTGTCTCTGGTAACGCTATTCATAAACAATCAATAAACAAATAACTGTATTATTGTATGGTTTTATAGACTTCCATATACACAGATTAGTCTGTAGTTTTGAGCTATATTTTATTGAGTATATAATACAAGCGGTCACCGATAACCATATTTGGTTAACTGCTGGCAGCCCATGGTCGTGAAACGCCACTTTCATGATCTTATGCAAAGATATGGAAATACTATTGCTGTTGACTTAACTGATAAGGTAAGTGTTAACCAGCTAAAATTTGATTGCATTGTAATGTTATTCTATATTGATATGCTTTGTTACAATAATCTCATATTCTATTGGTTACATGCAGCATGGTAATGAGGGCGAACTGAGCCTTGCATTTGCCTCAGAAATGGAAAAGCTGCCAGATGTTAGGTTATCCTTTATTCATGCTTTGACTTTTTAATATATACTTGTTACATTCTAGACCCCTTTTGTTACATTTACATAACAAAGGAAACACTACTCTAAAATTTAGTTTTTTTGTTAAATATATATTCATGTGGTGGCATATTGCAATTTTAATGTGGATTTTGTTATTGATCCAGATATGTCTCATTTGATTTCCATCAACGCTGTGGCGGTTCAAATTTTGACAGTTTGAAACTTCTTTATGATGAAATAGCCGATGACTTCGAAAACAGGGGTAATGGCAAAACTTGACTACAATCATTACAAGTTATTCTCCTGAAATAGTTTCCTTAAATGGAACTATGATGGTTTTTTCATAATACAATTTATGATATTCACCGTTCCAGCACAGCAGATACTTCCTCCAAACTACCCAAGGGGAGTTGGTAGAAGAGCAGAAAGGAATAATTCGATCCAACTGCATCGATTGCCTTGATCGAACAAATGTCACCCAGGTGCAAAAAAACACGTTTATCCTTTACACACTTATCTAGGGTTGGTATTCTTGGTCCATTTACTTAGAAATGGGCTGATTTTAGGTTATATTTTCTTTCTAAAGAGTCAAACATGTAAACTTTAAGCTTTGTTAAAAAACCCAGGACAAATGGCTCGAAATCTAATTCGAAGTGTATTTAAATGCTGACAATATGTTAACTTTCTTTATAGTAATAGCTTAATGATGTAGTTATTTAATACATTTTACAAATGTGAAGGAAAGAGGAACAGCAAATTTTGGTAGGCTAACCTTGACCCAACCTGGTTGACCCATTTTAGAACTTACCTGTTCTGTCCTGAACTTGTTTCGAGTCGTTACCTCACCTCCCCATTTTGCCAGATTTTTATGGTTATCCATGGATAATTTTATTTGTTTAAGGATCAAGAGATTCGACCTATCAAGTTTTCCTTGGAATTCTGTTATACTTAAAAACCTTTTCTTTATTTGATTGAAATTAAAACTAGAGACCCTTCACGCCCTAAAAGTACAAAATTGTGATGTTTTGTTATTGCAGAGCTATCTTGCACGAATATCTTTGAATCAACAATTGCAACGGATGTGTGCACTAACATCTTCTGAACACGTTTGTACTTTTACAAAGGAAGATCTTGAGATTTTCAGGAATTGTGTGTACTAAGAATATTATCATGTATGATCCTTTCCCAAACCATAACTATACACACTTCTGATATGTGCAACTCTTTTTTTAATAGTGTGGGTGAATCAAGGTGATGAGATCAGCCTTGAGTATTCTGGAACCAATGCTCTAAAAGGAGACATTGTCAGGTAATGTAGGAAGAAAGATTGAGATACAGCGATCCTTCTGTTTTCCTTTTTCTGATTTTTTTACTTGCAGATATGGGAAACAAACTATTTCCGGATTAATAAAAGACGGGATTAGTGCTCTTTCTAGATATTATTTAAATAATTTTCAAGATGGAGTTCGACAGGTATGCTTCTATATAACAAAATTTTGCCTTCCTAGTTTTGTTAATCTTTTTTTCGGATTATTAATATCTTATTTCTTTTTCAGGATGCAATCGACCTCATTTCTGGAAACTATACCGTCGGTGGACACAGTCCTTCCCCATTTCAGCTAAACAAATTTGAATCACGCACTGTGAGTAATCATATTTTTATCTGGATATTTATGATGCTTGTTCTTCAACTAACGTACGTTCTTTATTCTTCCAGAATTAGAATTTATATTTATAGTTTTATACATAATCTAGTATAATGTATCGAGTATTATTTACCTCTTAGGATCCTTTAATTAAAATAACATTAAAAAACTTCTGTAAACGATATAAAGGTACTATGATTTTTACTTTTTATTAAAATCTCATCCTAAAATGTCATATATATTTATAGATAACATAAAAGAGGGTATTGCATTTATTCTAGACAAAAGAGGAGAATAATTGGGATGGATTGCCAAACCCCAAGGTATATGGTGGTGGTTTGATGGAATCCCATCTTTATGGGTATGAACTCTATTTTCAAATACCACATCCTCAAATTAAACACACATTATCTGTCAGAGATCCAGATGCAGTCGTCTTGGCCACCACCAGCCCATTACCTGATAGCAATCAAACACCCATATCTTTCACATCTGGGTGGTTCTTCATCTGTTATCATCTGTCTTTTCCTTGTTATGCCGTCATTATCATTCCTGTTCATTTAGTCACTTACCCTCGTAGCAAACACACCCTTACTTTTGGATCTACTTTGGAGAGAAAAATTTAGTCAAGTGATTCTTATTCTTTACCTGCTTGCTTGTATTGCTTAATACTGAAAGAGTTTGAACACAGATGCTAGTATTAGATGCTACAATTCACATGGAACCCTTTTGGTACAATCTAAAACAATTTGGGTTATTTGCAGTTATTTCCAGTGGCATCGGTTTTATTGATTGGAAGCTTGACGGTTACATCCATTACTCTTAACCGAGGTATTGTACAAACTCCATTTTAAGACAATATATATGCATCTCATTTTTTAAAATTGTAGGAGCAACATTTATTAGGCTCAATCCACAATACAGATTACTAGTCTTTGAAGCTCTTTTTATATCAAATTAACCCAATTACAGCATCGCTTGTTTTTCAATCATTGCCTTTTACAAATGAGCCGATGATAATTACATGAGCCGACAAGCTTCACGTATGGTATTTCTTGAAGTCTTGAAGAGTATACTTAGAAAGTAGTGAAACAATAGACTACAAAAATTAAGCTAAAAACTAGACCCACATGTGACATGCACGGTGTTTTGATCTCCATAACGAGGAAAAAAGAAACTTTCTGCTGCTAGAATCCAACATGGCATTCCTTCGCAGGATGTGGATGTAACTAAACTAACTGTCAGAAGGTTAAAGAAATTTACCTAACCACCCATTCTTTTAACTTAAAATGTGTCTTATTACCATCTCACTAGCGTCTCACCATATCGTGTCCTATTTCGTCTCAGTTTATTAAATTATCATAATTTGCCAAGCGTATGTTGAACACATCCAATCATTGTCTCTTACTACGCATCTTATCTATATATCTATCCATCCATCTATGTAGTTTGGGTTTTGAGATTTGGTATTTGTTAACTGCAGCTGGACAAAATGCGCAGAGTGTTATATCTTCTGTAATATGTGCGGGTGCGACTGCAGGGATGATGACTCTCGTAAAAGCAAATGGAAGACAAATATGCTCTAGGCCTCGTTTGTGCGGCCTTTTGTAAACCAGTTACTACATTTCATATTACTCAAAATTCATAGGATGTTGACTGCGTCATGTCATGTATTTGAATCATCTTCTCACTTTGTCATTTAAATAATAGTGGGGTTGCTGTATCGTTCAATTTTCTATCCATTTATCTAAGATATTGTTATTAGTTAATAATAAATACGACCAAGTATGAAGGTTTTTCTAAGTGAAATGAAATCAGAGGTGTGGGTAGTTTTATTTGTTAATACATAAAATAATAATTAAAATAAAAAAAATAATAGAAAATCAGATTCTTAGTGAAACGAAATTAGAGAGATGTATGCTATTATCTGAAACTCACATTTTTTCTTTTTATCAATATCGAGTTAGGAGATATTAAAAAAAATAAAAAAATTGGAGATGCGGGGTATCGATCCCCGTACCTCTCGCATGCTAAGCGAGCGCTCTACCATCTGAGCTACATCCCCTCATGCAAAGGATTTAAAAACCACATAATAAATCGTGGTTTGGTAAACTTATTCAAATCAATCGATGTTTGATTGCTAAATTAACCCCAGAAATAAATATATAATTAAATTACACAAAACAAATAAATAATGAACTCTGTAACGGCCTCAAATTTTGTTTCTTAGTAGCAACATCTTTCTACTTGTTTCAACATGGGTTTTTAGGGGTTTAACTTTTTAAGAACAATGTAATCATTTACCATAAGTCAAAACTTTCTAAAAGCAATAGAAAGATTTTTTTTGACAATCAAATATCTGCCTTGCTAATTGTTCCGGCATCATATATTGTTCTGATTAGAAGTAAATTTTATCTAATAAAGTTCAAACCTCATCTTTAACTAAAACTTCTCTCGAAACAGTCTTGTAATTCATAGTAGTTGTCCGACTGGTCTAAGTTACTTTGTTTTTGTATATTAAATTTATGAATTAAACTAAAAAAATAAAACTGTATCCAATGATCAATATAAATCAACAATAAAGTTCAAACCTCATCTTTAACTAAAACTTCTCTCGAAACAGTCTTGTAATTCATAGTAGTTGTTCGACTAGTCTAAGTACTTTGTTTTTGTATATTAAACTAGGAAATGAACCCGCGTGTTGCCGCGGGGTTCTTTTTTGAATGTCTAACAGACGCAAGTGTTAAGTAATCTTATAAATTGACACAATAAAATTGTTAGTATTAAAGTTACATTTAGTTTCAAATTTTTAAATACAGGAAGTCATCAAAGATTATCAGTTAAAGGTGAAAAAGAATTACCTCGCTCTTTGTATATAGTCTAGTCACTTTTATCCGACCATTGTCAAGAAGATCAATAAATGTAATGTATCCACCTGAGATCACACTTGATAATAGCAGAAATTAGTAAAGATTCTCACTTGATAATAATAGAAATTAGAAAAGAGTTTAACTGTTTAAAAGACAAATCAAACAGGTTGAGTGGCAGAATAGACCCCTAAGTATATTCATGTGGTTACAAACCTTTTAAATTGCTTTAATACCACAAAGTTTATCACAGTAGTAACCTTTCTTTCTATTTTAGTGTATGCCTCGAAAATTACACAATACGAAGCCACTAATTATCAAATACATTAGGTTTGTAAACACAAACCTCCAGGTGAACATTAGTTTAGATTCTGAACACATTGAAAGTATTAAAAAATATCCAATTGGCAGCAAATTTTCATAAATATTTTATTATGTTACAACTTGCAAACCTCCTTCTATGATTTGTCCAGCCTATTTACGAACATTAATAACGTCGATAAAAGCAGGCACTGCACATGATGCTTTTCAAGCAAAATATTCATGTATTATGTCACATTTAAATTTACTCTAAACGGTCCTAACGGTCTGCAGCCGGGTTTTGCCTCTCTATAGATGATGAGTAAAGTAGCTGCAAAAATCACCTAATTTTTTTTGGTAATATCAGGTAACATCGGTCAGGTAACATGAGGTGCTATATCAAATACTAAAATTAGTAACCGAAGAGAGAACACGTTACATGCGGGTTACGCCCTTATAAGAGATTTATTATAACAAATGCTTAATCACCTACAAGAATAGAATGGTTTGGATCAGTACCAAGTGGTCTTTCTCCAATCCCCAAAGATGCTCAATTCAACCTGAAGTTAATTATACAATGATATTCATTTTCTTGAAATCAATGTTGATAAACACTTTATCACCATTCACCTAAACTCTACATGACATTTAAATATTAACATAAACATGTGCAGAAAGCGTAATGATATATCGTTTACCTTTATCAAAGAAGAATATGGGGAAACTTAAGTCGTCATTGTCTTTTCGCATACAAATCTGGTTGATTCAAGTGACCTTTATCTGTGGATAGAACATACAGTTCACTTTCAAACTACAAATAACTTGAAGTTGTATAACATACAAAAGGGAGTCGGATTTTAAAATTTTAATACACATAACTAACTTCAACATTGTATTGAAATGATTATTTTGCACAAAGTTCATGTTCTTTTTAGACCAAGTTGCAAGGATATAAGCAGCATAAAGTGCAGCACAAGAAAAAAATAAATTAAAGCCCTCCTAGCAGGCAAGAGAAATCACATTTTCTTTAATTAAATAAAACAAAAAAAATTATATGCTAAACAAAGAAAACATACATATTATAGCACCCATCACCCGATCTTTTTTTCAAATAAAAAAATACTAAAGTTTGAACCTAATAATAATCTCAGTTAATCCTCAAATTGCATGCAGAGGTCTTAAATATGTAAAAGAGAAATTGAAAATCAATAAACAATCTATAAGTATGTTAATAAAACTGCATCTGGTTATGTCAATTAAAAGTAAATAAACTATTACAGACACCTATCTCATGCTATTATGTCTGAAATTATTCTCACATGATGTATAACACCTTAATTAAATGACTAAGTTGATGATTTTCTAATCGTAAAAAGTGGTTGTACCAGTGAAGCCATTCCATGAGCATTCGCCACTAACTCGTTGCACCTTAGAAAAACTTCAGATAAGGCCCCCTATATAGTTCAAAAGAAAATAGATAAATCTATACCGTAATGTAAAAATATAAATATAAATTTATAAAACGTAGAGAATGAATTTCCTAATGTAACTGACCTGAACAACAACTCGGTAGAAAAGCTCCGCACCAACAGAGCTTGCAGCAACTATAAGTATAAACTGCAACAACATTAATATGAATATTAAGATGTAAAAGAACCTTGCAGATTAAAAATAATATTATTATTTACCTGCCATGGTGACATTCCATAGAAAAAGCTTCGTAATTCCTCATCTTCTACATCTCTAATTGCACGAGCGTGTGGTGACACCTTTACAACTTCATCCTGTGCAAATTTTGAGGAATAAATATTGAAGCTTTTGAATCAAACATGCCAAAAGAATGTAAAAGAAGTTTAAAAGAATAAGAATTGTACGTCGAGAATAAACAGAAGGGCCATGATTGGAGGAACGGAGTAGCCGATTCCAGCTACAATGGCGTCTAATGAAGGCGAATAGCCTCCGGTTTCATCGATTCCTGCTGCTGAGCATATGAAGTTCCCTGCTAATGAAGATTTAGGGGTTAGATTGAACAACGGGAGAGAAGCAATTGCCAATCACACACACACACATACAATCACACAAACAATCAATTTCATATTTTCATCTGCAAATCGGAGAACCTCCGTCAATCATGAAGTCGATTCCATCCCTAACGGTCATATAGTTATAAGCATATATGCATGAAAGTATTCGATAATCGCCTCCATAACATTTCCTCACAAACTCCTCAGCCCATAACTATAGTCAATTTATAAAGCATGTGGTCAGTGTTGTCTTTGTCATCAAACAAACTTCAGATTAAGGTATGACTCCTCAATAACAGAAAACTTTTGCAGGTTTCTAGTACTACAAATGCAGTAAATGATTCACAAAACACAAGTAAACTGAAAGTAATCCAACTTATCCTATACTGAATTTGCCCAATCAGGTCTTTCTCACAAATACACAATCAAATCCAGCAACTTTTACAATACAACAACCATCCATGAAAATCTAACTATCAAATATATATCAAAGCAACATGTGAAATACCCTTAATCCCGAGAAACCAATGCCCAATAAAAACCTCAATACCAATTAAAGTATTTTCATTTTCAGCAAACCCGACGTCACAAGAGCAGGACGGGTGACGGCTTAACCCAAAGTGTTTTGACGTTTTCAGTTCGATGAATACGAAATAAGAAGAACCTAAAACACCCACTCATCACCCAGAAACATACTCCAAATCCCATACAACCAAACCCATAATAACAACAAACTCATGAAAAAAGATAACCCCAAAACAATCACATAACAAATCAACACACAAAAGAAGCCAAATTCGAGTTTTCTTTACCGCAGATCTTGATGGGAGCTTCAAGCTCCAAAAGATTAGGCTGTTGAAGAAAGATCTCCCGAGAAGTGGTACAAAGCAACCGGATCTCCGCTTCCGACAGATGCACCTGCCTGATGGTCCTCGCTTGCCGGAACTCCAACAGCCCGCGAACCGCCCTCACCGCCGGCCGACCTAACCCTACCGCTACCCCAACGCGAGCCACAGATCTCCGTACCACTGCCGCTACCACCGTCGTCCGCGTGCATCGGTGCAAATCGGACGTCCTTGGTGGTGGTGGTGGTGAGAGGTGGGAGACGATGGGGCTGCGATTTGGGTGGGGGGAATTGGAGGTGTGGTGGTGGTTTAGGGTTTGGGATCCTCCAGTTGTTTCATCGTCGAGTTCATCGTCTTCATCATCGACCGACCTCCTCTTTCTCGAGCCCTCTCCAGCTCCTCTTTCTTGTAATGGCTTGTGGTGGTGGTGTAGGGTTTTTGATTTTGAATACTGTTGCCACCGACAAATGCGATTAAATAGAATAGAAATTTATGAATTAAACTAAAAAATAAAACTATATCCAAGGATCAATATGAATCAACTACAACCCCTGGACTTTGAAATGAATGGCTAAATGTTGTCGGGACTGGACATGGTAGTGATCGGGAGGGAAGGGAAAGGTCGAGAGAGAGACCGTTAGAGAAGAAGATGTGTAAGTGATAATTGTGACACTTAATCATGCGCTAAAGTGTCAGTAAAGCAAAATGAAAAATAGGACAAAAATTTCATATTTTTTGAATACAAGTTATGATGATCATTTTAAAATTCCAATATCGAAAAAATAAACATCCACTAAAAAACTAAACATATTATACCGAGTAAAAATGATTATCGTAGGTAAAGTTCTAAAAAATGTGTAATTATATGAAACTAGGTTTTGCCGCGCGTATGCGAGTTTTAATGTAACCCTAAATCAAAATCAAAATGAGGGTTCAAAACCATAAAATCAGTAAAATACACAAAGTAAAACACACCAAAACCTCAAATCCATAACACACCAGAACATGCAGAACTCAAAAACTAAATCAAAGCCCAACACCATACACAAAACAAACGAAAATCAAAGCCGTAAGAAAACAACACAGTCCAAAATACAAAACGGACGAAAATCAAAGCCCCAAAAAGAGCAAACCCCAAACCTTAATAGCGAGAATCGTCAGGGTATCGATAACGAAAGAAAGAAATCAGGAACCCGGAGAAAGACAATGTCAACGAACACTACAAATCAAAAGCACGTGTCCAGATACAAAAAACCCACAAAAAACCTCATCCCAAAATCTCAAACCCGCACACAAAACAAACCATATTAAAACACAAAAAAAAAAGAAAAAAAAATTAAAACACAAACAAAATAAACAAAAGAAAATTTTAAACACAGAAAAACAAAAAAAAAAGAAAAAAAGGAAAAATCCACCACCGACCAAACCTTTTAGTTAGAATAGTAATAGTAATAGTAATAGTAATACCTTTTTGTAAGTAAAAAGAGCATATATAATTTATTGTTTTCTATCAATTAAAATGTTTTATGGTACAAATTAAAACAAAACATATAATATGAAATAAAAGCAAAAGAAACTAAAATCGCACTAATCAATAAAGTCTGAAACGGCAACAACACAAAATCGATTGGTTATTTTATAATAAAAGTGTTTAAGTTATGTTATTTGAATTATACGTGTTTGTATATATTTTTTGTTTGATCCAATTGGTTATTGGATTCGACTCACAGGTGAAGGTTTGTATAATCAGTTGCTAAATATAGCATTTGTGGAGCAACACGTAAGGGTTTTTAGACGTCAAAAACTAAACTTTCAAAGACACATGTATAAGTAGCAACAAAAACTGCTGCCATATGACCCAATCAAAAAACTGCGACCATATGACCTAATCATAATCAGGAGCTGTAGAATCTAACCATCTAAATTAATATGGATATAGATTAGAATATCAAAACTCTAGTGGCAAATTCAAAAGTGATAGAAACTTTAATGTATCCACCGACATCTTGTAATAATATAGATTATAATATGTAACTTAATACAACTATATGTTTTGTAGGTACAACAAAAATTAAATACAACATAATATTAAGATAGTTTTTAAAATCATTTATCTTAAAATATAAAAGTACATGAATATTAAAATATAATAGCTTTTATATACTTGAATATAATAGCTTTATAGGTGAAACATGCCGTTTATTTGATGTATGCATTATCTTCGGGTTGTTACGCTTATGGCATGCCTACGCTTATGTGATGTATGTTATGCTTATGAATATACTTAAGAATATTTCATATGCTTATTCTAAATCTTTATGTGATATATACCTATGTGTTGTATACTATATAATATGCTTGCTATTGTTATTGAATCGGGGGTCTCTTTGGAAGCGGTCTCTCTATCTCTCAAGATAGAGGAAAGACTCGCCACCAGCTACCCCTCCCAGGCCCTGCTCTTGAGTGGGATATACGGGGTATGTTTGTTTGTTTGGATATAATAGCTTTTATATAACATCTAGTTATCAAATACCATAATATGCTCATCAGTGGCGGATGCAGAAAATTTTTTCACGGGGGGCGGAAACTTTTTAAGAGTCGGTTGACTAACACGGTAACAGGTTGAATCGGGTCGGCTCATTAAAAAAAAGAGACAAACAAGCTAAATTTCATAAAACCAACAATATACCTAAAGTTGTTCTCTACGAGGTTTCATTTTTTGAAATCTTTCCATAACCACATCTAGGGAGACATTCCTAAGTAATCTTTCTCCATAAAATAAATACAACTATCGCTTAAATTTTCATCACCCATCCGATTACGCAAATCGGACTTCACGTACTTCATTCCCGAAAAACATCTTTCAACTGTTGCGGTTGCAACGGGTAATACGAGAGCTAGCTTCAATAAATGATATACCAATGTAAATGAAAGATGTTTCTTTGTTTGAACCATTAAGTGTACAAGACTTGATAAACCATCCAGGTTGGCAAATTGACTATCCGCATTTAAATTGCCAATATAGATCTCTAGTTCAACCGGAAGTCTTCTTTTATCATTTTCATCGAAATCATTCAGGTACAACTCAGATAATCTTAGTATTTTTGAAACGTTAAACCCACCAAAATTATCACAAGGACTCAAACTACTCAAACAAACAAGTAAGTTGGATGTTACCTCGTTAAACGATTCCCAAACTCTTGTATTTGCATATCTAAAACCGCATTGAAGCAATCGTACTCAAAATAATGGCGATATGTGATATTTGTCTTTTGTCTTGGCTTCTTTGGGTTAATGTACTCATCATCCATGTTTATCACTTCAAGTTCATATTTTTCACAAAAAGAGTCACATTGTCAAATAACTCATTGAAACCCTCCATTCTAAATTTCTCAAGTTACGTTTGGTAGAAGAAATCAATGAAACCGCATTCAACAAATATTGCTCTTTTCTTTGAAGACTTTGAGACAACGTGTTTGTGATATCTAGAATATACGTCATCAAGTGTAAGTAGAAGACAAAGTTGTATTTTTTCATTTCCGATTGAAGTCCATCCGCTTGTTTGACACTTGCAAGATTGACACCCGTTTCTTCAACATATTCAAGGACTTCCATAACCGATGGATATAAAGTAATCAAACGAGAAAGAGTTTTATAGTGAGAATTCCAACGTGTATCCCCGGGCCTTGAAAGTGACATTTCTTGATTTAACCCACTTTCGGTAATAAGGTTATCTTCCAAGTTCTTTTTTTGACTTTCGCGAAGCTTATCTTGTCGTTTGCAAGATGCACTAACGACATTTGTTAGACACCCTACCATTTCAAAAGCTTCCAAACACTTGTATGTTTATGCGCAACCCCAACAACAACAAGTTGTAGTTGATAAGCAAAACAATGTACATAGAATGCGGAAACGTTTTCTTTTAAAATTAATGCTCTTAGTCCGTTAAACTCGCCTGACATATTACTTGCACCATCATAACCTTGGCCTCTAATATTAGCCAAACTTAATCCATGTCGAGCAAATAAATTATCAATAGCGGATTTAAGCGTCAATGCGGATGTCTCCATCACATGAACAAGTCCAATAAACCGTTCCTTAACTACCCCATACTTATTCACATATCGAATAACCACGGCCATTTATTCATTTTTGGAAATGTCACTTGATTCATCAACTAATAAAGAGAAAACATCACCATCAAGATCTTTAAAAATTTGTTTTAGTACCTCTTGAGCAAAACAATGTTTGATATCTTGTTGAATTTTTAGGCATGTCATTTGATTATTCCCGGGTGCATTCCTTAAGATAACATTCCCAAGTTCTTCGTTTATTTCACCCGTTAATTCTAAAAGTTCCAAAAAGTTTTCTTTATTTAATGAATCATCTGATTCATCATGACCGCGAAATGATTGTCCTTGATTCAATAATTTTTTGGCAAACCTCATAGAAGCACCTAATCTAAGTCGGTATTAATACCTTTGCTTTGAATCTTGCTCCTTAAAGGCGGCTCGTATCGATTGATTTTCATTAAGCAAATCATCACACTTTTTCAAATATTTGTTGTGCAAACTATTAACTTCACTCACATGTTTAACAAGTCTTTCTTGTTTTTTCCAACCATTAAAACCGTCAGAGACAAACGCGTCTTTTAAATCTCCAAAATACCCTTTAAACAAGTAGCAACATAAGCAATATACACGATCATTCTTTATACTATACTCTAAACCATCTTCGATGAGCATCATACCAACTTTCATTAAAACGTCTTAGTTCTTTACCAATCTTTATTTGTGGGAATACAATATCTTTTGGTTGACATGGCCCTCTTACTAAGTATGCCCTCCTAATTTCATTTCGTTGATTAGGGTTATACAATGAAAGTGGTTTGCGATCAGCAGGGTCCGAAGGAAGTGTACCCACGTCAACATATTCGGGAGTTTTAGACGAAGATTCTCCAACTTTAATCTTGAGAAATCGTTCCATAACGTGACTAGTAATTCCTAAGTTAACCCAAATTATATCACAGTCTTAGAATCTTAGTGTTTTATAGATTACAATACACAAATAGATAATATAACCAAAAATTATATATAATCTCATATTCAAACCAATCAAACCCTAGTTTCTAACTAAAAATTAAGAAATCAAATAATTAACAGGTTGGGGAGCATTGGAGCAGCCGAGCAGGTTGTGGAGCACTGGAGCAGCTGAGATTTGGAGCCTTGGAGGTCGGACTTCAAATCAGGCTGTTACCTGTGGTCGTGTGGAGCCGACTGCCGAGGAGCCGAGGACGGCCGGAGCCCCGAGTTGAGGTCGCAGAAGACGCCGGAGACGAGGAGGAGGCGAGTACGCCGGACGGCCGGAGTTGAGGCCTGAGGGGTCGCCTGCTGGTCGCAGATTGTAGGGGTGAGGGTCGACTTTGGGAATGTTTTTTTTAAACTAATTGGATTTGAGTTGTGGGTTGGGTTTAATATTGGGTTAAATTTTAATTTTGGGCTTGATAAATTGGGTTTAAATAGATTGAGTCTAAAAGTTTAGTTTATATTAAAAAAAATTGAGTTTCGAGGGAGGGGGGGAGGCGATTGCAAAATTTTACAGGGGACGGACGAAAAAACAAGCGTATATTAATATTAAATTTTTTTAAGGTGGGCGACCCCCCCCCTCCCATGGGGGTAGGTCCACCCCTAATACTCATGGTCTAGTAATGTTGTACCGGTAGTACTTGTCTTAAGAAAAATATTCTTGGGTTTAAACCATTGCTTGCGTAATTTAACTTGATGATATTTAGAAGAAACAAATTATTGTGTAAAAAAATACTATCATAGATTTTTAATTTGTTGCAAAATGCTTTCTCTAGAGGGTTGGTAATGTGGTATGGTTTACTTGCTATTTTTATTATTTTTAGAGTTAAATTTAGTTTTACTCCTTAAGTTTTGATAAAAATAATCATTTACTTTAAAATATTATAAACATTAATTTACCTCTTCAAAAGTTTTATAAATAGTTTCAATTTTAATTTAAAAGTTTCATTAGTTGTTTCAACTTAATCCAAATTAATAAGCTTATGAACTGAAATTGAAACAACTTATAAAAAATAAAATGAGGTTTCTAATTTTTAAAGAAAAATAGTTATTTTATTTTGAGTTTATTTTTTGTTCTTGAAATCAAACAGCTGTTGCTAAGGAGAAGACTTCAAAGCTCCATTCGGTAGATGATACCAAATCAAACAGTTTTCCAACAACACAAGAATCGGAACTCATGTTCGCCAAGAAACTGTTGCAGAAAGCTACGAAGCATCACAATCATCATCATCATCATCATAATCATCAGGTACGCCTTCTCCACATCATCCACGATCACTGATGTTGACCACCATGATAATCGACTTTGGAAATTTTTATTTGGACAAGAGGATGCAATACCATCGTGAATCTGTTCACCATCAACTGCTCAAGTGTTTGTTGCTTTAAATTTTAGATCTTTTAGCATTTGGACTGTGGTTTTGCTCGCCCACTGTTTGGTATTTTGTGACGAATTGAATGCCTAAATCATATATACGTACTGGTAATTGAACTGCATCAAATTGGGCGTGCGTGTTTGGGATCTCATTGTTAAGTGCCTATCTGCTTATTGCGTTTATACATGTTCTGAAGGTGTTTGGGATTGCTTATCTGATTAACAAGGATTGTGTTCTGCTACAACATAAAAGACAAGTTTGAAAGTTCAACGGATTTAGTTTTTTTACCCACTTTCTTATAAAAGAAGTTATACAGATTGGTTACTTACAAAGTTTTAGTGTGTGGTTTTCTTGAAGCCTTTTACATTATAAAATGTCAAAATAAAACATGTTGAATCATTTTGCATTGCAAAGTTTACTTGAAACGGCAACAAAGTCAGAAAACAAGAGAAACTAGGTAGGTGGACCAAGTTCCATGGCCTAGATAAGTTGTAATGATGACAATTGCAAGATGACCAATTCTAACCCGAACATTTTCAAAAAAAAAAAAAAAAACGTGTAATTACCAGAGATGGGGGAAGAAAGAAATCTAGAACCACAATGAAAAATCTCTACAATTGGGAGACAACAGTTGGAAGTATTATTTTTGTTCTCATACATGCTTTTTGTAAATCATGAATGTGATAGTGTGATATCAGCCTTCTTGTTTGTTGTCTACCAGAATCTAAAAGGCTGCCTCACACCAGAAGATTTGGACTTCCGAATAGCAGTCCATTATGGTATCCCATCTACTGCGTCCGTGCTTGCCTTTGATCCTATTCAGCGTGTATTAGCCATTGGAACATTGTAAGTTTGTTGTACTCATATATAAATATATAGAATATATGAAATGGATTTATTGTTGGGTATCCCATATTCTGAGTTCATATGCAACTTTGATTTCAAGTCTTCTTCCTGGCACCAAGGAAGGTTACACTCTTATTTGAAAAGAAATATGTCTAAATAAATTAAATCAATATGTAATAGCAGAAACATATAAAGTTCATATCTTTCTTACTAATTTCATGCAGAGATGGCAGGATAAAAGTGATTGGTGGTGATAATATTGAAGGACTCCTAATTTCTCCAAAGCAAATACCTTTCAAGTATTTGGAGGTTTGTTATTTTCTTCCTTTTACCTTTTTCATTTTGTTGACGATGTTGTTATGTTAAGTGTGTTCTTTCCCTTAAAGCAAGATATAAAATGTAGGAACACTTAAGGAATAAGGATATGAAACACATATAGGAAGATACAACAACAATAAAATATTCAATATATAAAGTTATAATGTTAAACAAAAAGCAAACTTATAAGGTTATGCCAGAAAGACAAATAAAGATTGGACTTCTTGGTAAAGTAGACAACAGAATACATATGAATATGATTATTGGTTCTGTGCATACAAATATTTCTAAACCTAAGATATAGTTAAAGAAGATGACAAGTAGAAAGCAGTCTTGGAAAGATTAAAACACGTGGCTTGACATGTTTCATAGTCATATTGTTGAATTCCGTTTGCTGTCCTTATGAATTCCTTAGTAAGTTTATGATGTCACCTGTGAACAGTTCAAGGTATGTTTGATATACTTAGTTTATTTTTCTTGCAGTTTCTATCCAACAAAGGTTTCCTAGTCAGCATCTCCAATGACAATGAAATACACGTAATGACTAGTTCCTTGTTAATCGTGTTTAAAATCAAACTGACTTTAGACTTAATTTACAACCTTTGCTTCATGACTTGATGCTAATTTGCAGGTGTGGAATCTGGAAAATAGGTCCATTGCTTCTAGTTTGCAGTGGAGCTTTAACATTACAAGTTTCTCTGTTATATATGGCTCCTTCTTCATGTAAGATACTTGAAAAAGCGCAATAGTACTTGCTACATAATGTGTGGTGTTTTAATTAGGTAGTATGTTACTACTGAATACAGGTATGTTGGAGATGAAAATGGTTTGATGTCTGTTTTAAAGCATGAAGAGGATGCAGAACTTTTATTACTGCCATATCAAATTTCAGCCAAATCCCTTACTGGTAATATCTTAATAAATAGTTATCCTTTGCCATATAGAAGTATTTGTTTTGAATCGTAAATTTGGAACAAAATTATTCTGGTATTACTTTATGAATTTGGTGGCATCAAAACTACTTTCTTTTTTCTTTTTAGCATATTACAATAGTGTATTTCTATTTACTCCACAGAAGCTGCTGAGTCATCATTTCCAGATCATCAAAGTATTGTTGGAATTCTTCACCAACCTTGTTCTTCTGGGAATAGGCAAGATACAAGTATTGGTTGAAGTTCTCTCCTTTATATTTGTTGGAGTTTAGTTTGCATATACTTCACTTTAATCATTATCTTGTTTTCAAGACTATTATTAACTATGTTTTATATCATATTTAAGTATTATTATTAATTTAAGTATAGATAACTTAGATTGGGATATATGAGGATTTAGATAACCATCATTTGAGAATTCACAAATTTCTTCAGAACTGTGAGAACTCCTATCAACACACAACTTTTTTTTTATGTTTTATATAAAAATGATTGAAATATAATATTTAGGTGTCTCTCTTGAAGTTCAAAAAGAAAATAATGAACGAATTTGTATTCTACACATGTGTAAGTCATATGTAGGTCATACTATCTACACAAGTGTAGCTAAACAAATAAAAAAATTTGAAATCATATGCCAACAATAGTTTGATGGGTTTTTATTGGTTTTTAATGTATATAGACATACACAACTGTTTGTATTAAGTATAAAATTTAGAAAATATGACCTATTGATATTAGTTCTTGCGGTTCTTAAGATATTTACTAGTTCTCAATGATCCTAACCATAGGGTTGGTTTCCTATATCTATATATTTGATTGTTTATATAATACATAAATATTATGATAATACTAGTCTTCTCAAGTTTCCAGAATATTCTGCCACATATTAGTGTGATTGTGTAAAAGAAACGGAATCTGCGTGCACTAACTAATTTTTGTATAGCCTGAATAATTTGTCTGAGGATTTGCCAAATATTTGACAGATAACAACATTACCATATTCTGATCTGTTGTTCTTTTCCAGAGTTTTGGTTGCATACGAGCGTGGCTTGATTATTTTATGGGATATCTTTGAAGCTCAAGTGGTTGTAGTTAGAGGTGACAAGGTTCTTGAACTGAAGGATGGAGTTGTTGACTTTTCTGGTCAACCTGAACATGATTTGGAGGAAAAAGAAATAACTGCCCTTTGTTGGGCATCTTCTAGTGGAAAAGTTGTTGCTGTTGGATACATAGATGGAGATATTATGTTTTGGAAAACATCAACTGCTGAATCTAGTAAAAAACAAAAAACTGCAGCATCAAACAATAATGTTGTAAGGTTACAGTTGTCATCGGCCGAAAGGAAACTACCTGTCATTGTCTTGCACTGGTCAGCAGACATTAAATCCCAAAATGACAGTGATGGCCAACTGTTTGTCTATGGTGGTGATGAAATTGGGTCCGAGGAAGTATTAACGGTGAGTGTAACAGATTGATAGAGATGGTTATTTTGACCCGCTTACTTACAAATGGGTTAATTTTGTTCTGTTTTATCTGTTGGATTGACTGATTTGTGTTGTATCTCAAATGAATCAAATTCCATTTACATTTTTTTAGCTAAAGGGGAAGCGGGCCAAATGGGTTGAACAGATTGAAAGTCACCCAAAGTCAGTTTTTAATGCATACAATGTTGTATTTAATGCTTTAGGATTACTATTGTTAATAAGTTGTTTCAGTTATCATAGTAAACCCATCGATTTATAACAATTAAAAATATGATAAACAATGTTTACAAGTCAATCCAACCCGACCACTTTTGAGCGAAAGGTGACAATTTTGGCCCATTTGTTTCTAACCTTCTGAAGATGTTTTATTTTACTTTATTTTATTTTATTTTATTTTAGTTCAAACGATTTAAAAATGATTTTGAGCTAAAAAGGGAACCGTTTAATATGGTATTTTGTTGCATACACCCTCCTAAATTATTTTATTCGAAGATTTAGATTATTCTTGTCATGGTAGTTTTTTAATCATATTCAAGGCATTAATTAATATATTGAAAATTCTAAAAAGAATGGACTAAGAAGTATTTTCAGGCCGGGCCAACTCATCCATCTTGCCACCTCTAATTATAAGTTTTATATATATATGTTACAGGTTTTGAGTCTTGAATGGAGTCCTGGGATGGAAACCCTAAGATGTGTGGGTCGTGCAGAGATCACTCTTATTGGCTCGTTTGCTGATATGAGTTTATTACCAAGTGCAATAAACAATCATGGTGCTGATGTATTAGTCCTCACAAGCCCGGGACATCTGCAATTAGTCAATCATAAGAATTTATCTGCCTTAACATCTGAACATGAAAAAAGAGTTACTTTATCTTCTCTAGAATGCCCTGTAGTCATACCTACACTTAATCCAGTCCTCAGTGCAGCCAAACTCATCTCATTAGTTGGCAGTGATAACACTTCAAAGTTTCTTTTGGAGGTAAGGTATATACTTTATGATGCATTTATGGTTTATCTTCAGTTATGTATTCTTAATATAAATTTTGTTTTAAATAGATAGCTAGAAATGTGAAGGCTAGTTCAACACAAAAATTAACGGGGGGGAGTTGGCCCATATCAGGAGGCATAGTATATCAATCTACTTCTGAAGGTTATGTGATAGAGAGAATTTACATAGCTGGTTACATGGATGGATCTGTTCGGATCTGGGATGCCACCTCACCAGTCTTGTCAATCCTTTGTGTTATAGGAGTGGTGAGTAACTACCTTAATTTTTAAGCATAGGGAGTAGAGATGGCAAGCGGACAGATCAAAATGGGTACGAGTTGATTGACTTGAAACATTTTGTCCTATTTTTTAAAATAATTTTAGAGATAATTGGTGTAATAAATGATTACAAAGTTACAAACTTTATATCATTTCAATAATAGCCTCAATTTGTTAACAAAATAATTTAGCGGGTTTTAAGCATAGGAAGGCACTTTGGACGACTTTCAACCTGTACCTTTGAAGATACCCACTTGATATGTAAGAGATAAACATAACTAGCTGGAATCAACCCATTAACAAGTAAATGGATCAAAGAGGATTTCATTTAACAATTAACATACCTGAGGCAATTGGCAGATGAAAGATGTGGAAATTGGTGGTTCAACTTCTCCAATTTCAGAACTGAACTTGTGCTCCTTGACCTCACGATTGGCGGTCGGCAATCAACTTGGTTTGGTAAGAGATGCTTCTACAGTAATGGTTTAACAGTTGACCATGTTTGACCTAATTGCATACTAATATTTTGAGTTTGTAGATCCGTGTATATAATCTCAATTCCAGCTTAAAAGAGACGAACCTTCACATTGTCACGGGAGTTAAACAAGAAGGTAAGCCTATTTTCAACATATATTCCTACTGTCTTATGATTTACGCCTTTACTTAAAATGAGTTAGTACTGTTTTCAGTTAACAAACAACCCCAAGGTGATGGTCCCACTTGTATCGCTTATTTCCACCTTCTTGATTCCCCTGTTCAAGCTCTTCAATATATGGACCATGGAGCTAAACTAGCCGTTGCTCATGAATGTGGTCGTGTAAGTCAACACCCTATCTTTTCTTTCTTTCTTTTAAAGAAGAGTACTGGATACTGATTCAAGCATTCAACACATCATGTTTATTCTTGGTCTAAAATGCCCCCATTGCAGGTTGCTGTGCTTGATATGAACTCATTCTCTGTTTCATTCCTAACTGAATCTTTATCTAATCCTAGCAGTCCAGTGATATCCATGACCTGGAAATCATTTGTGTATAATGGTGGTCATGTTAAATGCCCTAAAGATGGCGGACCAAAGAATATTGACAAAAATCTAGAGAAATTGATGTTTGTATCTACCAAAGATGCAAAGTTATATGTGTTTGATGGTAATAATCGCATGATCAACTCTAAACCAATGCAATTGAAGAAAGATACAGCTGCTATATCCATGCATATTGTAGGCAAGTATGACTACTTTATTATTTTATGTATGCTTCTATGGGTAAAACTAAAGAAATCAACTAAACAAAACGAGTCAAATGGGTTGAAAGAATATTTAAGATGCATAATACTTTCTAATCATGTTATTTAAAAAACAGATTTTGATCTTAATAGTATGGTATTGTAATCATATCCAAAACATTATTATATTTACAATTCGAATAAGAAAAGAGAACAAAAAGTGCTAGCAGATCGTCCCAAAGTGACCCAAACTAAAATTGACTACTTTGACAGGAACAAGTTATCCACCCAGCTGGCCAGCTCACCCACTCTTTTCTTCACATCTAATCTATCCCATGTCAATTGCAGTTTTCTTTCCTTTTTTTGCAAAAGGGTCCTCGTTAATTTACCTTTTAGCCTAATTGTCATTGTTATTCATATTGTTTTTGGTCACATGATTTCTATACTTCGTCTCAAATGTTTTGGATTTTTGACGAATCGTCAGATTTTAAAACTGTGCCAAAATATGGAGGAAGTATTTCGTTTTCTTTTACAAATTTCAAAACTGTCCTGCTTTTTGGTATTGGTTTTACAACTGTGATATATTTAGCAATAATACCAGTATTATAAATATTCTTTCAGAGGGAAGTACTACCATAGTTGAGTTGGTGGATCAAAAGGAGTCAACACAGTTGACAAAGAATGTTGCAACCAGAAATGAACCTACAAGTGAAATAGACCAACATAAGACCGGACATATCAATTCAGGACATAATGCAATGGATTCACTCATTTTACTTTGTTGCAAAGATGCTCTGCAGTTATATGGTTTAAATTCTGTAGTTCAGGTGTGGCTATGGCCAACCATTTTTTCAATTTTCTATAGAGGTGGCAAAACGGGTGGGTCAGGTAATGGATCTAAACAGGTTCAGTTCAGAACATGTAATTATCAAAACGAGTCTGATCATGGACGTTTTGTTCCTGTTACCTTGAATTTATAAATTATTAATGATTAATATATTAGATATGCTTGTTAAGTAACTTTATGAGATGATAATTTACTTTTCTTGGACAAAAATTTTCTGGGGTTATAAGCATTTAAACTCACTTCATGTCACTTTTGACTAGTCTGTTGACTCTGTTCTTTACAAAGTTTTATAAGCTTACCTGTTTGAGCTGATAGATATAAAATACAACCATAATCAACCCATTATAAGTAAATGGGTCAAAATTGTTGGTGGCGAGCTGAATGCTAATAATTACTTTTGTTTTGCTAGGGGTACGAAAAACCGTTGCTTAAAGTAAAACTTGAGAAACATTGTTGTTGGACTTCAACTTTTAAGAAAGATGAAAAAACATGTGGATTAGTATTACTGTATCAATCTGGAGAATTGGAAATCAGGTCTCTCTGTCTATTTTTCATTCCTTCAGGCATACAAAATAGAATGTGTACTTATACATACATACATACATACATACATACATATATGTATGTATATGTATACTTTCTGTGTGTGTGTGTGTGTACATACATACATACATTTATATATATATATATATATATATATATATATATATATATATATATATATATATATATATATATATATATATATATATATATATATATATATATATATATATATATATACCCTATATATATATATATATATATACATATATATATGTGTGTGTGTGTATGTATGTATGTATGTATGTATACTAAATATGGTATATTGACATATATATTTCACACAGATCTTTGCCAGACTTAGAACTGGTGAAGGTAACCTCATTAATGTCAATATTAAGGTGGAGTTACAAAGCAAATATGCAGAGGACTGTGTGTTGTACAGAGAACGGGCAGATTGCCATGGTATCATTCTAGAAACTTTACAACCTTTGTAGTTTAAATGCATAAATATTTTCAGAATCTTGTTTAATGAATTTTTCTTTTTGATCAATTTCTTTATTATGTAGATAAATGGGTCTGAAGTGGCATTTCTCTCTTTACTAAAAAGTGATGATGATCCCAAGTATATTTCTGTTTATTTAGTGACAACATGCCTTTTCCACACAAGATGCTTCTTAATAGTCAATATAATGACGTTGTGTTGCCTTCATTACTGTAGGGTTACAGAATCTTTTCCTTCACTTCATGATAAAGTTCTTGCAGCTGCAGTAGAAGCTGTGATTAGCAGTTCTCAAAATCAGAAGAAAAAGCAGGTTGAAATTGTGTCTAACAATTTGCTATGGTAGTAATAAAAGGGTGTCAATATGATCAATGACTCTGCTAAAATGTTCATAATGATTAAAGATCTTGTAATTTCTCTTTGTTGACACAGGGTATCCCTGGAGCACTTGTGAATATTCTTAAAGGATTTAAAGGAGGAAAAACTAATAACAACATCAACTTACATGAAGAATTTAAATTAGGTTACAACAATCTGGACAAAATCTTTTCAAAGAATCCATTTCCAGATCCACTTGAAAGTAATACTAATAATCAGGAAGATGTAGAACTTGATATAGGTAGGCTGGATGTCTATTTAAATAGTTTCAAAAGTATACATTACAAGTGACAAAGGACGGGGGGTTGGGTCACGGGTCCAAATGGGTAATTTTTGGTATGGGCCGAAACAAGTTGACCGTAACCAATTTTTTTTTCCAAAGTTCTAATTTGTTTTTAAGAGGAAAGTGAATCTAAATATAATCACAGAAGTTATACTATTCTAATAATAATCTGAGTTTGAAAGAAATGATTAAAGAGATAGTACACTTTACAAAAGTATCCTGTCATGATAACTTCTAATCTTCTATTTTATGCATAATGCTGGTCTGGTTTTATATTTATACCACTGGTTTACTTCGATTAATATATATATAGGTGTGTATTAATGCAGATGACATAGAAATCGATGAACCTGTGTCTGTATCCATGCCTACTTCGTCATATACAAAACAACAGGAGGAAATTGGTATGTTTGGAAATAATTATTGAATCTATGCTTTATTTATCTTTACTTATAACGAATATGATATTATAATTATTATGGATCTTATGACACAGGAAAGAGAACTGACAGGGAAATGTTGCTTGATGGTGATAATGATGAGCCCAGACTGAGGACACGTGAAGAGATTATTGCTAAATATAGAAAGAATGCAGGGGT
Source organism: Flaveria linearis (assembly GCA_024085815.1). NCBI lineage: Eukaryota > Viridiplantae > Streptophyta > Magnoliopsida > Asterales > Asteraceae > Flaveria > Flaveria linearis. The sequence goes on from CM044007.1 coordinate 88,457,411, forward strand.
AACTAACACAGATGTCCTAATGTGGCTAAATTGTAAATTTTAAATAAGTTACAAATTAAACATTAAATTTTTTTTTCAGGATGCTTCTTCGGTAGCTGGACAAGCAAGAAACAAGCTTTTAGAGCGCCAGGAAAAGCTTGAGGTAGGACTTTTTTTCCATCATGTAGACATAGCAATGATAGCATATGACATTTAAAATATATGCATACATTTGACTTCACATATAGTTTTTATAGAACTGTTGCTTATTGTCCATATAATCTATTAAAAATTATTGTCTAATAGCAAACATTTGACTTCACATATAGTTTTATAGAACTGTTGCTACTATTAGTCAAACTCCTTAAATGTCCTTTATCATGATGAGAAAAAGTTAAGAGTCTCTTTTACAAAATCATTACTTCTTTGAAGGTTTAGTTTTTATTATTGGGAAACTAGATTATGATAAAGTTCCCAAAATTGATACCTTTTTTCCGTTTTTATGTGGAGAAACTGAACATAGCTGTAGAATACTGCCTGTCAATTAGAGCTGGCAAAATGCACAGGCTCAGTAACGAGCCAATATGGGTAGTTTTAGTACGTGTGGAAACAAGAAACGAGTTGACCCAACCCTATTTTTGTCATTGTCTTAATTTGTAACGAAGTGATGCATTTAATATGGTTATGATAACTATATGTCTATATCATGAAAGCAAGAATGTAATGTTCTTTAGTAAAATGATTAAGGAGGTTGTAAGCATATGTATACACTTTGGGCAACTTCCTACTCGTTTAAACCAGTCAACCTATTGACCCTTTTCTGTCCAACCCATTTGCCAGTCAAATATTCCGCCCTTACTCTGAAGCATCGCTTGCTTCTAAAAATTTCAATATTGTAAATTCACATCATTTGTTTCTTGAATTCATTTAGCCAGCATTTTCTCATTTGTCAGAAAATTAGCAAAAGGACTCAAGATCTAAGCAATGAAGCTGAAGACTTCGCATCCTTAGCAAACGAGCTTGTAAAGGCAATGGAACGCAGAAAATGGTGGCAAATATGATCATTCTTTGCAGGCAGCAACAGCATTTCATCTTCCTTCGCTTTATTTTATTTAAAGCATATGAAATTTCCTCTTGCCAATATTAAAAAATACACATGCTAGATTACGTGATTTCTCGCACATGTTTTGAACAAGTTTGATGAACCTTGTTTCAAGTATATATATATGTATCATACTAAGTTAAGTTAAAGAATCTGATGTGCTTTATGGATTTAACTTTCAAATTTTAGACAGAAAATATGTGCATTTTCAGTTTTATTTGGTTTTAACCTGGAAGTATTCACAAGTGTTTGGTGTAAACAGGATATTCATGACTCTCCAAGTGTTCCAACTTGAAGAGTCCAAAAGTAGGTAAAGAAAGTTAGGTTAGAAGATCAACCTGTTTAGTTACACTTATTATATTCACTTTAAGCGAATATTTTATCATCAAATTCACAAAAATATCTCTCTCTATACAGAGGGTATGGTTCTAAAAACTAGATAAGCTAATTAGTCATATTATTACTTCTTGTTGTATTACTACTATTATTATAATAAACCACCAGTGAATTGAATTGAATTGAATTAAATAAACAACAACATAACCTTTGATATTGATTTTAATTTACATAAAACGCGAGAAAGTAAAAATGAAATTTATTGTTGTTTGGTTTGGTTTGTTTTTTTATTTTATTATGTTGTTTATAAAATTTCTATCTGGTACCTGTGTGCTTTGTTTTGGTGTGTCTAGTTTATATCCTTGTATGATATAGTTTTATTTTGACAGTTTTTTTTTCTGTTCAAGGTATAACGTTCTGGGGTGTGTGGTTAAGTTTGTATTCATTTTTTCTTGGCATACTATTTTCCTAGTGCAGCCCATTTACCAAAATAAAAATGCATTTGTTCTCGACATCAAACTAAAAACTAAATGAATATAAGCTTGAAGCGTAGCCTATATAAAATTGTTAGGGCAGACGTAGAGTGTGAAATATATTAAAGACATCCTAATTATAATAGATACTATATTGTTTTAGTAGATTCATCATTTGTCATGTGACACCAATCATTTGTCCACTTTTGTTTTTATTTATTCCGTCAATGTGGACTACAATATGTCACGTGGTGGGTAAAGAAAAACATGTAATGTAAGTTACAACCCAAACACACATTTATTAACTCTACTAATAGAGTAACTTTCTGTTCTTAATAATATTATTCTATTCTAGTGACATATATTTAACTAATGAATCTTTTTAATTAATAAAAAAGTGTCAAGTTAAAAAATCTTAAAGTCTAAATAAATGTTAATTTAATTTAAAGTTTATTCCTTTTTCTATATAAATTTTCATTAACACAATATTTTGTTTATCTTATATAAAGTTTCGACTATCGGTTTAGTTAACATTTTGACATTACGCATGAGTTTACGTTTATTAGTTTAGTTATTAAATATCTTTACGGATTATTTTAGTTATATCTATCTTGGTATAGATTACTTTAAAAAGGATAAAAATAATATATCATAGTATCACAATCAAATGGCGTAGCCGCCCTTAACTAATTACGATTTGATCATATTTCTAAAAGACTGAAATATTTTTATTAAACATTAATCCTCTCAAAAATCTACTTATTAAATAATTACCTAATAATTATAAAATACTTACTACATTAAATATTAACATGTCATAAAAATATAATTAAAATCACCATCCATATTTAGATAATACAAATTATATACATGTATAATATAAGTAGTTTAGTGAAAACACACCATCTACCTAAACCGATTTCTTTTTCCCTTTACGGGTGTGAGACTTGTATTTATTGATTAAAACATAAACATAGGGACGTCACCTTCTTGAAGTGGATGTTGAGTCATGGATTTGGATCATTCTTAACAAATTGACCAACAACAACGAAGCTCGTTAAATTAAAAGTTTGGCTCTTGATACTAAACTATTAAACTCGCTTAATACAACGTGTTTACGAACTGGTTACCCACATTGCAACGCTTACTAATACTTGGTTAATTACGTAAAATAAACTTATAAAGTTGTGATGGCTTTGTTCTAAATATCAAACCATAGATAGGGAACGGAATTATATATCACACGTACGACATAATTTTAAAAATACAATTAAGAATAAAAAACTATAAAAAAGTAAAAATAAGAATAAAAAAATGTAGTTTAGGAGGTTACAACTCATGGTATTTGACTCAAATATGAGGGTTTTAACCAACTCATATACCACTTTATTCTATACTATGAATTTAGCAAGGCCATGAATAGTTTTTTATGGGGTTTTAAACATTGGCCATGTATCTTTTGTAAATGTTCATGTTTGGTCCCTACGTGCATGTGCCTAAAGCACTTTGTTGGCTTCCGGCTTTTCACTTTCTTCCTCTCCATCCTTTTTTAGAGAGAGAAAGGCGGTTTGTGGTCTTGGCCCCGTGGTTGTCGCCGCTACTTCTGCTTCGCCATTCGCGGTGCCAGTCGTTGCGGTGCGGACCGCTTAGTCGTCGTTTATCGTTGTTTCAAAGGTTATTTGTGGCGATGGCGGTGTGAGCATCATCATGGTGGCGGTGCCGCCGCTTTCTTTCTCCAGTAACATTATTTGGCTTATATCATTGCAATAGTTGTGGTGCCTATAGCCGCCTTGCCTCCTGTTCTGGTTGAGGTCGGGCTGGTGATTGGTTCCTAACTATCCTGGGCTCCATCAGCGGGGAACGATGGCAGCGTTACCTCCTGATTCTAGCGAAGCTATTCGGGTATGCATGTTTAATCGGCTCGGTGATGATGTGCGAAAGCTCATCTGAGAGTTGGGGTTTCACTTAACCCTGATAGTGTGTTGCATCTATGGGTTTTTCATGCTTACTTGTTGTTTCTCTACTGCTTGGGGTTTTGTTTTGGGTATTTCTAATCTAAACCCTCGATCTTGGTGTTTCAATTTGGTTGTATACTGTTATTAAACGGTGATGATCCTTGAACCCTAATCTTTTATTTTGGTCTGTGACGGTGGTGCATGTTTCGGTGCTCATAAGTCGATGATGATGGCGACCCGTCATCTGAGACCCATGTCTATGTGTTACTTTTCATTGATTGTTTGCTATGATGACTGTGACAAAGATGGTTGCTTGGCGTGGCATAATCAGTGAGGACATGTATAGTGTTCTGCGTTTGCGACCTGTTTTGCAGCCATGATAACCCAATACCCAGATCTGAGCCTAATTGTTCTTCTTTTTTAAATAATATAGTTTGTTTTTTGGTTGCTTTGTTAACATATACATTAATTAATGTGTTACTTGTCACACCCCAACCTTGACGGCGGAAACGTCGAGATATGAGAGTTAAGATCGTTCACAGTCACATAACGCTATTATTAAATCCAAATATATTATTCATAAGTTTCAATAGTACTAATACAATCATAAGTCTCAAAGAAATTAAAATAAACATAACAAGGCATTTATTCTATTTATTTATTTAGGTCCATTTCTAGATGTGTAAGCTTCGAAGAGTAGAAATTAAGCTTGAGTATTTCCTGAAACATGTTAAAAATAAAAGGTCAACAATAATGTTGGTGAGATTTCTATAGTTTCAATACATAAGTATATATAAAATATGGCAATTTATGTTGTAAATTAGAGAACAAAGTAACTAGGGATGTAAGACAGAATGCACAATCAAACCTTGACAATGTTTTATAAGTCTCAAACGTTAAAAGTATATACGATTAGCTAAGTGTACTTGGATCAACCAAGCAAGCTTGTCAGGCCCATAGATCTATGACGTCGCCAGGCTAGCAATAGTTAATGATTGTATATATATTCGACATTACATGGTAGCTACAAGGTCCAACTAACCACAACACACAAGTAAATTGCCATAAGTTTACAAGAAGAAAACGTGTTTACAAGTGCAATGTTTATAATATAACATGTTTCACCCAAAAGTGTAAAAATAATAAAATGGGTATAGAAATACTCACATGGCAAATAAATATAAGTATGACGGTTAATAGAGGAATAATAGACGTCGTTTCAACGTGAATGGTCACAAGGCACCTATATATGTTTAAGTTAATAATAAGGTTAACGATTTAACGCGGGCTAGGGTAATAAAATTTGGGGATTTTTTAAAGTTAATAAATCCTTATAAAAAAATACCATTCATGAAATTTATAAAATTTATTTTAAGGAAATTGATCCTTTGTAAATAACTTGCATATTTAGTTATAAAGTATATTTGGATACTATAATTATCATTTAAAACTCTCATCAAAGAAAACATAAGGTCTAATAATAATTTAATATTTTAAACTATCACATAAATCAAATTTATTTAGTTTAACATTTGTAAATAATTTTGATAATAAAATGTTACAAAATGTTTTTCAAGGAATAATTTACAGAAAAGGTTTAGATAATTTTAAAAATATTAGGAGTTTGAAAAATTATTTTTATATTTAATATAATTTTTTATAATTAATTTAAGGCTAAAAACCCCTTTTAAAAAAATAGAGGGTGCCCGGGTTCGAACCCGGGACTTCTTGGATGTAATGGGGCGTGTGGACCGGTGAACCAAGGCATACAGCCCGGTATCACCTGGTTCCATTTCCTTTTAAACACAATCAGGAAACAACCCCCAAACTCAAGAACCCTAGATTCAGATCGATCCCAAATTGAAGCTTAATTTGATTTGATTAATCACAATAATCATGGGGCTTTTATTCTCCACAATTAAACGAACACCAAGACTAATTTAATTACCCGATTGGTGAAGGATTGAAGATGAACAATGCGGAGGACAAGTCGCGGCCGAAAGGTGAGCAATCGATGTGTGATTGTTGATGATAACTCAATTAATTTTGTGTGAAGCTTCGATTGATGTACCAGACCAAAAACCCCTTATCAACTTCGAGTTTCAAGGTTCAGACGATGGTGTTCCAGTAAGTCGCAGTTCGTGACAACCGTGGTGATCGAATTCAATATTAGTGTTTGTTTCAGAAGAAATTGAGAGTCGCATACGATTAGGAATACGATTGTTCAGTTTCGATTAATTCGATTATAATAGAGGTTAGTGCGATTCATAGCCTGTAAAGCGGCCGAAAACGTGGGTGATTGGGTCGATGGCACTAATCGACTCAAATTTTCAAATTAAAGTGGGGCACAGGTTCGAATCTACCACGTGAGTGTGTCGGGAGTGTTTAATTTAGTTAAAATCGACTGGTTTGTGGTGGTTTGGCTTGCCGGAGTGTGGCCGGAGATGGTGGCCGGAGAAACAGGGTGGCGACGGGTGGGGTGGTTTAGGTTTTAGTTAATTACACAACTAGCCTCTGTAGTTTTGTTTTTGTTATTTTATGCATAGAACTTCATAATTAAAGTTTCTGGATTTACAAATAAGCCCCTGGACTTAATTTATTTTTAAGATTTAACTACTTTATAACTTACAATTGTTTATAAAGTGTTACTCTTATTAATAATAATAATAATAATAATAATAATATTATTAATATTATTATTAATATTATTATTATTATTATTATTATTATTATTATTATTATTATTATTATTTTTTATTACAATTATTATTATTGTTATTATTATTTTTTCCATACTTATAATTATTACACAATTTAATAGCTTGGTTAATAACTTTTAAAGATTAAAGACAACGAAAAGATAAGCATAAATAACCTATAGTTTCATAAATGACGACAATAGTCCTTTCGAGAATTTAACGAAAATAACTCTTAGTTAACCAAAAATACAAGATGTTACATTACTGCCAAACTTGTGACTTTTTAAAACTAATCGTTTTATATGACTTTAATTTGGTTTGGTTTGGTTTATGTGTTTTGAGGTAAATTATATTGGTTTAACCGTCATGCACCTTTGGTTAACTTTGTATTTTAAAACAAATAGCAGCTCCGTAAAAAAAGGTTGTGACGGTAAGAACGTGATGATCAAACAATATGCGTTTATCTAAGCCTCGGTTTAACCGATCTGTTATGCGCACAAAACAACACTAGTTTGCTAATAATGTTTAAAAGATACGTATTCAATCCGGTAAAAAATAGATGGTTAGATATAGTAAATCACATAAAAATGGTATGTTATAATAAGGAGTAAATTTCGGTTTTGGTCCCTGTGGTTTAATCATTTTAGACATTTCAGTTTAAAAAGCAATCTTTGATCAAATCATGTCCTGTGGGTTTATTTTTGTAACGGTTTTGGTCCCTGATACTAAATCTGTTAATTTTCTTGGTTAAATCTAAGGGTATTTTGATCTTTTTACATCTAAATCAAATTAATAAAATAAAATAAATTATAATAAAATAAAAACCCTAAATTCTACCATCCTTCACTAACCATTCTTTCATCCCCCCTCCCCCTCAACTGCCACCGCACCACCACCATGATAAGGAGTAAATTTCAGTTTTGGTCCCTGTGTTTAATCATTTTAGACATTTCGGTTTAAAAAGGAATCTTTGATCAAATCATGTCCTGTGGTTTCATTTTTGTAACGGTTTTGGTCCCTGATACTAAATCTGTTAATTTTCTTGGTTAAATCTAAGGGTATTTTGATCCTTTTACATCTAAATCAAATTAATAAAATAAAATAAATTATAATAAAATAAAAACCCTAAACTCTACCATCCTTCACTCACCATTCCTTTCATCCCCCCTCCTCCTCAACTCCCACCGCACCACCACCACCACCACCAAACTCCACCGAAAACCCATCTCCGCCGCCATCATCCCCTCATCAAACCCCCAACCACCGCCGGGAAAACTTTACCAACCCTTCCGACCACCACCGTCGTAATCCCCAATTCCCCCCAATTCCGAGAGTCGTTGGTTCAATCGGGTGTTCCTCTGCTTCTTCGCCGCCGACGGCTTTTCGGAAAACAATAGTTGATGATGAAGAACTCGACGACAACTCAGTGAGCGAACGCGAGCCGGCGGACTAGACTCGACCTGGTTTTCTCGACCGGTCGGTTCTACACTTCCTCGGAACCGGATACGATAGTCCTAAAACAGTGACACTCCGAGCAGAACCGGTCGCCTCCGGTTCAAACCGGTTCACGGCAGCATCGTCCGTTCGCTTCTCCGGCTTCACCGCCGGATATGAAATCGGAGGCTCCGATACCGAATCATCAATAATTTGCATTAAAGTTGATTGATTAGGCGTCATTGGTGCTAATTTTTCATTAATTTGATTTTATTAGCCAATATTTTATTAGCCAAAATTAGGGAGAAATTATTTTATTTTATTAATTTGATTTTAGATGTAAAAGGACCAAAATACCCTTAGATTTAACCAAGAAAACTAACAGAGTTGGTGTTAGGGATTAAAACCGTTACAAAAATGAAACCACAAGACATGATATAATCAAAAATTCATTTTTGGACTGAAATAGTTATAATGGTTAAAACACAAGGACAAAACCGAAATTTACTCAATAATAAGTTTATACTTCATATTTTAGAAATCACAGTTCCTCTAATATTTAAAAGTTCTCATAAATATACAAGGGAATGTTTAAAATGGTAAGAAGGGTGTGAAGGATTTTAACCATTGATCTAAACACTTCAATGGTTAAGATTAGATTGTTCAATATTTTGAATATAAGTTACGTAAAGTAGGGTTGGAATTTAAGAAAAGGAATAATTATTTTTTGTTTGTTTTCTAGAGTTAAATGTAGTTTCACTAATTTTTTTTAAGATCTATTAACTTTCACATGCTTATTATTAAAAAAATATATACCAAGAAATAAAGAACTATATGATCTTCGATTTGGGTAAATATTACTGCAGTTTCTTTAGAATTTTTTTCTTTTAAGATGATAGATAGTTATTTACATAGTATGTAATTATGTAAAAAACATACCTAACCCACAAGGTTTCGAGACGGTGCTTATGATATAGATTATAAGACAAGAGTCTTTTTTTAAATAAAAGTTTTATTAAGGAGAACCATCAGTAACATGTTAAGATCACACCAAACCAACAATATTTTAATTCGTGGCCTTTCCAATGAATCATACATATTCTTGAGAGAGAAAAAAGAAAACATTTTTTTTTGGTTTTATTAACCTTTATGTAAAATTATAACTATCTTATATTAGTAACTTTATAGAGTAAAGATTTGCGTCAAATGATAAAACTATTAGAGATAGTGATAATGCTCATCTTAAAGTAAAGACTTCATGTCTATAACGAATTAATTTAAATTAATGATAGTGTAAATATAGTTGTAGATATTAAGTATGTGTGAATTATATTACCAATTAAAATGTTTGGTCGGTGGGGATTCCCCCCCTTTTTTTAATTTTTTTGTGTGTGTATTTTGTTTGTATGTTTATTTTTTTTCTTTTTTTTTGTTTGTGTTTTAATATGGTTTGTTTTGTGTTTGGGCTCGAGAATTTGGGATGAAGTTTTTTGTATCTGGACATGTGTTTTTGATTTGTAGGGTTCGTTGACGTTATCTTTCTCCGGTTTTCTGCTTTCTTTCTTTCGTTATCGATACCCTGATGATTCTCGCTATTAATGTTTGGGTTTTCATTTAGTTTGCTCTTTTGGGGGCTTTGATTTTCGTCGGTTTTCTATTTTGGACCGTGTCGTTTTCTTACGGCTTTGATTTTCGTTTGTTTTGTGTATGGTGTTGGGCTTTGATTTAGTTTTTGGGTTCCACATGTTTTGGTGTGTTATGGATTTGGGGTTTTGGTGTTTTACATTGTGTATTTTACTAATTTTGTGGTTTTGAACATTCATTTTGCTTTTGATTTGGGGTTATATTAAAACTCGCATACGCGCGGCAACGCGCGTGCCATAATTACTAGTTTGTTATTAAAGAAAATATAAATAAGTTTAGGGATTAAAATGTTATTTCCTTGTATTAATAAAAAGGAGAAAGGAAATGCAAGGTCATGTGACAGAAATAAGACTCGCCCGAGAGCCATATGAATATGATGTGATGTAGTTGCACCCCCATCCCATTGGGCAATTTGGCAAACTGCCTCCCTCAGTCCCTCGTATAAAAAATAAAAATACAGCCATACAGGCGCACACACCCGCGCAGCGCATCTTAGTTTAGTTTTGGTTTAGGGTTAAAGTGGGACGAGAGACCACCACCACCACCACCACCACCACCACACCACCACCACCACCACCACCACCCACCACCACCATCACCATCACCATCATCATCATCATCATCGTCATCATCGTCATCATTTTTCTATCCCGGTTCTCTCAAATGGCAGGAGGATTGGTGTTATCAGGGTGCGGTTTTTCCCAATCTCTAGCCATACCCACAAAAGCCTTCTTCCACAAAAACAACCGCCCGTCCGGTATCATTCTTTTACGCTCTAAAGATCCAATCTTTTCATCAACAAGAACCAATCCTGATGGGTTTTCTAAATGGGCAGTCACAGTCAGCGCTCCATTGAGGGCCCCTTCCAATTCCATAGATGAACAAGATTTAGTTTTAGAGGGAGGAGAAAAAAGATTCTGTTTAGATGAAGACAAGTTTGACGCGGGGGCACCACCGCCGTTCAATCTGGCTGATATTAGGGCTGCTATACCAAAACATTGCTGGGTGAAGGATCCATGGAGGTCAATGAGTTATGTAGCAAGGGATGTTGCTATTGTCGCTGCCTTAGCAGCAGCTGCAGCGCATCTCAACAACTCCCTTGTCTGGCCACTTTACTGGGCTGCTCAAGGGACCATGTTTTGGGCTCTTTTTGTGCTTGGTCATGACTGGTATCTATTCCACAACCATCAACCATCCCTCTTCTCTTCTTAATCTTCATTTTCTCTCATTACTTTGATTTGCTTATGGTCAAACTAGTTATTTTTTTTAGGTTTCAAATGTCTTACAAGTTTACAGGAAACAGAATTAAATTGCCACACTATTATATAAAATAATGAAATACCGGAACCTTTCAAGAATAGGGAAAAAGTCTAAATGGGCACGCTTGAATTGTTGGGTTTTTCTTTATTTTCTTCAATGTTTTTCTGGGTTATTTTCTTGCTTTTGGTCATAATTGGTAATCTGTACATTCTCTATTTCTAAACATCAATGTTGAGTTTTTGTTATGAGTTTTTACTTTTAGTGGTCAAACTAGACCTTTTTATGGTTTAAACTTGATAGGAAGTTATATTTATGTACATGACACAAGAAATGCTATGGGTATAAATATGGCGATAAATTGCAACTTGTTTTCATTTAAGCTCAAGTTTGATCACTACTATTATTGGTTTTTAAAGCCCCTGTACTTTCAAATTGGCATAACATAACGGCCAAACCTGTATCTTGCTGTCATTACTCTATTTTTCTAGCAGCCTTTTGAAAGTTTGATGGTTCCGTAACATTTTTCAAAATTCAAGATTTTGCAAGGATTTTAAAAGTCAGATGATATTTTAGTAACAGCTTGTGAAGTCCAATGACCAATTTGGAAATGGGAAGTGTGTTGCTTTTCCCCATATCATATTAAGGGCCACCTTTAGACAATATTATCCACTATAGATTATAAAGAATGCCCATCCGTTTTGGATTCAACAAAACGACCCATTGGACTACAAAAGTCAAAAGGGGCATGGCTGAAAGTTTTTGTTTTTGATCGTGTTTATGTTGTAATAATTTGTAGTGGCCATGGAAGCTTCTCTAACAATCCCAAGCTTAATAGCGTCGTTGGGCATCTTCTACATTCTTCAATTCTTGTGCCTTATCATGGATGGTATGCTTTAATCAATTCCACTTGGTTCACTTATAACCTCACTATTTTACCATATGAATTCTTTGAGTTGCATAAATTGGCGAAAGAAAGTAAATTTTTCATGTTTTTGATGTCTTTATTTAAGTAGGATTCTGAGTTTTTGATGCAATCCATGTCATTTGCGTGACGAATCAAAACCAATGATCATAAATTTTTGTTGTGAGTTCATAAAAGATGTTTCATGAATGAATATTACAGGAGAATCAGCCATAGAACACATCACCAAAACCATGGACATGTTGAAAATGATGAGTCATGGCACCCGGTATATTTCTTATGGTTAGTTGTAAAATTCTGTTGGAAATTTATGATCAATTTATTTAATTAGCCTTTCTTTTCTTCTATAGTTAACTGAGAAAACATTCAAGAGTTTGGATTGGATGACACGAACACTACGCTTTACCCTCCCTTTTCCAATGCTTGCTTATCCTTTTTACCTGGTAAGTTTACTTCTTTTTACATCAAAGGATTGATTTAGTATCCTTAAAAAAGTTCAAAAATTCATATATATTCTTCTAAATTTCATATTTACCCTTTCAAAACACGAAAAATATCATGTGTATCCATCCATTCCATAGTAAATAAAGTAAAATAAGTTCATGGCAGCAAAGAGGATTTTTTTTTTTACTTCTTTTAAGTAACTGTCTTTTCATTTACTTATAAATGAGTAAATATCAAAGTGTTTTAAGAGAATAAATATGATATTTTGAACATGAGGGGATGTATATGAAAATTTGATCTTTTAAGAGGATATATATGAAATTGTCCCATCCTAGAAATATTCAAAAAAATGAGATGTTTTCTCTCAACTTTTGAGAGTATTGCCTTATCATTTTTGTTAATTTAGATTTGTTTTCTGTAACTATGTAAGCAACATGACATAATACACCTATTATAATGAATTATTGTTTTGGCTTTTGTGCAAGTGATGATGTGGCAACAAACATGTTTCTTCTTTTGTAGTGGAACAGATCTCCCGGAAAGAGTGGTTCACACTTTGATCCAAGTAGTGATTTGTTTGTTCCGGTTGAGAAAAAAGACGTGATCACCTCAACAATTTGTTGGGCAACAATGTTTGCTTTGCTTCTTGGTTTGAACTTTGTTGTTGGTCCAATGAAAATGCTAAAACTATATGGCATTCCATATTTGGTAATTTCGATATTCATAACTGTATTCCCATTTTGTTGTTATATTAATAAGCCCGGGTTTTGAATTGGGTGTAAAAGAACTATAAAAAAGGAATTTCTTATGTGGGATTTGGTTTGCTTTCAGATAAACGTTATGTGGTTGGATTTTGTTACTTACTTGCATCACCATGGTCATGAGGATAAACTTCCTTGGTATCGTGGAAAGGTATTAGCTTTTTAGATCATGTTCCTATTATTTGGTATATTACTTGTATTTGCTGATCTATTTATTTATTTTCATATTTGAAACCTGATAGTTAAGATTCATTAGACTATGTTCCAAAAAGGAATATATTGTATTATTGTTATTATTATTATCATCTTGAGTAGCGATGCCTCCATCCTTCCCCTCACCCAAACACCCAACAAACCAAAAAAAGGAGAACAGGATTCATCATATTTATGCCATTATTGAAAGGTTGTGGATTTTTTCACTGCTAATCTAACACAATTATAGCAATTTACATAAAAGAGCCAACTTTTGATGTTAGTGATTCGCACCTAGTACCTCAATTATAATGCTTATATAATTTGCCAATTGCAAAGTCCTATTTGCATGGTATAGCCGGGCCTCACCAATCAGATATATGAAATGGTGGAGCAGGCAAGAAGAATGGACACACACTTGAAGTTTGAATCAATTTCTTGTTTTCATCAATTATTTGTTTTTATTTTTTGCAGGAATGGAGTTATCTAAGGGGAGGACTGACCACCGTTGACCGTGATTATGGTTTGATTAATAACATCCATCATGACATTGGAACTCATGTCATTCACCATCTCTTTCCCCAGATCCCACATTATCACTTAATCGAGGCGGTTAGTAATTTAGCATCCCTTCACGAATCATAAGAAAACATTCAGGTTTCTAATGTTACACACATTTCAAGAATGCACAAGTTTGATTAATTTAGTCAAACTTATTATATTAGGATTCTTAAAGATGACAAGGATATGCTGCAATGTTATTTATTCTATTACTAAAGATAATATAAGGATGATTTAATTATTAAGGAAATATTGAAAAAGTTACAGAAAACGTAGCAAATTTGAATATGAAAATGAAAGTCACATGGTTTGACAAATCGAATTTTCCCCTTCTTATCTCCAAAGACTTTTTCCAATTGGATATATAAGATTTTGCATTTATATCATGAACTCTCAGCTCCTGTGGGTCCCTTTATCTATAGAAGTTTGGTGCAAAGTTTAAGTTGCACTCAATAGGAGAGAAGCTATCCTTTGATAATTTTAGTCAAACCTGTTATTCTTAAATGGTTGATTGTGACATGAATTCTGTTACTCTTCAATGGAATATTTTTCTATCTTGCTGTTGTTTTGACAAGTAATTTAACTGTCTTCACTTTGTTGAAAGTCTTCAAGAAATTCATTGGCAATTGGCGAGGATGAAAATCAGTCCCTTTGACGACCATTTTAGAAAGAGTCTTTTATTGGCTTCAAAATATAAACATAATAGCATTTTGAGCTGGATTCATGACACCCTGCGTTTGTGTTAACATCTGTTGAAATCAGTTGCATTTTGATGGGAGTTCTGGAGGATAGCCACCCTTTGACTTCTTCAGTCAAATATTTTGTTCTAAATTTGATAAAAATGATATAAACGTGCAACTTGTGTTCAGCTTTTATGTAAACACTAATAGTCAAAACTCAATAGCGATTTGAAGATGACTAAATCTTCCATTTGACCCCAAAGTAAAAAATTTAATCACTTTTACTTGTTATTTTTTAAGTATATAGTCAATTCCATTGGTAAACTCTTACATTTGCACTCATAATCATTTATTTCTTTCTTGCAGACGGAGGCTGCAAAACCAGTGCTCGGGAAATACTATCGAGAACCAAAAAAGTCATCGCCTCTACCTTTTCACCTACTTGGTGAACTAATTAGAAGCTTGAAAAAAGACCATTACGTTAGCGACACTGGTGACATCTTATACTACCAAACTGACCCTAAACTTAGCAGGAAAAAATAGTTACAGATTTTTTTATCACTTACATTGGATTTTGCACGAGATGATGATCACGTGTCTTATTTCTAGCAACATTCTTTCTGAAGAACAACTGGTTGATGTTAATAGGTTTACAGATAAACAGTTTATTTGTATTTGTTCTTACCCATGTAACAGTTAGTTTATGCATGGATTTTGATGGGAAAAATAAACCACCTCATTTTCCTCCATGGTCAAACTTTAATTAAACATATACAAAGTCAATGATAGATTAAATATGTATTCTGTTTATTTTTTTGTTGCAAGTCAAACTAAATTTATATACGTAATGGACTGAGACCTTACATTGCCTAACATCATAATTAACATGTCTTTTGTAACTTTATATATTATGTTAAATTGGTGATATTGACAAGACAAGATAGTGACGGATGGTATTAATAATCGTGGTTTGAAATAATTTGTTTCATACTTGGAAAATGTCAATAGAAGTATGAATGGAAAACAACATAAATTAATACTTTCAAACGTAAAAGAGTAAATTATAAAATAAAAACAAATTAATAATTCTCTTCATCATGTGAACATCTCATTACGAAAACGAGTAGATTTGATATTTGAGGATTGAGATGTCAAAGTAATGATGACAAGAATGTGCGAACACAAGAAAAGTCAATTAGTAAAAGTTTTTGTGTTTATGAGGTGAGAGATTTTTAAAGTTAAGCCACGTTGTTGCATGATAATGGCTCACCTTACATTGAGCAATAAGCCAATTGACGACGTATATATATGTATAATTAATATTAATAGTATGCCATTAACACCAATGCTTCAAAACAGGGTCGTACATTTAATTTTTAATAAACTAGTTTGTTGAAACAAACGTAAAAAAAACAAATTAATATAAATTAATCTAGTGGTCTATCTATCTAAGAGCTAGTAAGCTTATTTAAAAGAAGAGTTATTAGAGCATCTCGTTTCTCAGATCTGGTTTCTTCCTTGAGCCTTGTTTCTTCTTCTCTTTGACGCCATCTCCTATCGTACGTCATCTTCTCATTCTCCAATGCTTCCATTCTCTGTCTCCACTCCGTCTCCCTAGCCCTCCTTTCCTCTTCCTTGGACTCGTACAGTTTCATCCATTGCATTTCTATTTGCATCTGTTGCTTCATCAACTTCTCCAGTATCTCTTTTAGATTAGCGGTTGCAGTAGTACTATCTGCAGTAGGATTAATGGAGGCCGCTTTGTAACTACTAACGTTGGTTGTAATCTTCCTTTTCTTCTTATAATTAGCTGCCTTGTCCACATCACTCTCCTGATCATTGTCCTCCAGCTCGTCGTCGGAAGATAAATGCATGATCAGTGATCTCTTCTTGGATGATCCGCCTTCTGCTTCCATCCATAGCATCCTTTGCATTCGACCTGTGAAGATCGCCTGCAGCTCGTTATAGAATGGGAATTGTTGCCTCATACCTTCTTGTTCCATCGTTTCATATCCCTACAAATCAATCATTATAATTAGTTCCACAACTAGCCAAGCCCAAGCTGATAGATTGATTGATTAATCTTTTGCATGTCAATCAATCAACTTAAGACCCACGCAATCACCATCGTTCATGATCATATGCATCATTTGATCCAAGTTTTCATTGCCAATCAAAAGAACTCAAGTACGTACATATGCACAAACACAATCTAAAACGCTTAATTAGGTGCATCAAAATATTACATTGAATCTTAAATATTCTTTGCTGATTAATCGGTGTTTATGCTCATGATAAAAACTTATGTAAAGTCTTGAAAGCCCAAATTAATTTTGGTTTTGAAGTTTGAACCGGCCTGCCTCCATATATATATATATATATATATATATATATATATATATATATATATATATATATACGTTGGCAATTGTGGAGATGAATTCCAGATTTTCAAGTAACTAGGTATTTGTTTTTCTGAAGGACATATAATATATGAAAAATTAATTAAGATGATCCTTGTAGATGATAAATAACAATAAACTTAAGGAAATTACTTCAAGATGGATCTAGCGCCTACATATAATTAGCTAGGTAGAGATATATGTAGGTAGATCGAATTGAAACAGGTATCATCGTATAGTATGTATGTCATGTACCTTATAACGTGTAACAAGATTCTTCCATTTGCATTTGCACTGGTCGGCGCTGCGATTATACCCCCTGTCCTTCATGTTTGTAGAGATGAGCTCCCATAGAACCTTATTACGTTTGGTCTCCATGAAGGTCGGATCCAGCTCCGCTCTTATCATCAGGAAATCCCTCGTTTCTTGCACGCTCCATTGCGGAAACCTATCACCTCCGCCAACCGAATCCACACTCATATGATGATGACCACCACCCTCCATACAAACAGCATAACATATATATGTATGTATGTATATCTCTCTCTCTAGCGATCGATCGATCGATAGATAGATAGACGATGAGCTAGCTAGCTAGCTAGGAAAAGTACGTAGGTATATATATATATGCATATGTTTAAGAAATGAATTAAAATTTGTTTGTTGATGGGTTTGGTTTTGGCTTTGGATTGGGAAGGAAGAAAGAGTAGAGGGAGAAGTAGCTAGAAAGCTTTATACCACGTACACCTCCTCCGTATAAACATATATAATTAAATCTAATGTAATTAATTATAAGTGGCCGGTCAAAGACAGAAAGTAACAGAATCTATATATATGCCCTGCTATTAGTTTATATATGCATTGCATCTACATATATATACTATATGAACGTATCTTACCATTTTTATTCACCAACAATATTTCATTATTATCACTCTCAATATTATATTATATCCGAGGTCATATTAATTTACGATTTATAACTTATTCTACTTCTTCATTTTTCTTTTTATTTATGAATTACTTCCACTTAAAGATCACGGTGACATATATATTTAATAAGCGTTAAGACGTTTCTGTTAAATCTCATATAAAATTAATGTTAACTTGGTCTTTTTTATATATAAAAAAGAGCTATTTTATTTTAGACAAAAAGAAAGGAATGAATGGAAAATACCTGGACAAAACAAAAACTTTGGTTCTCATCCTTCTACGCGGAAACTCTAAGCCTAATCATTTATTTATTTATTTATTTATTTATTTATTTATTTTCCTGACTCCTCCTTTTTGTTGATTCTTTTTTACGTACACATTTGTTCACATTGCCATACTCATCGTCATGCTGACGAACAATATCATCGCTATCGCCTTCTGTTTCTTTGTAAATAAGAATCGGTTGATGTTTGTTATTAAAAGTTAGAAGAGTAAATTTCGGTTTTGCTCCCTGTGGTTTAACCATTTTAACCCTTTCAGTCCAAAAAGGAATCTTTGATCATATCATGCCCTGTGGTTTCACTTTTGTAACGATTTTGGTCCCTGACACTAACTCTGTTAGTTTTTACAGTTAAATGTGAGGGTACTTTGGTCATTTTACGTTTGGAGGACTAGTTATGTAAATTATATTAGATTAGGATAATTGTTGTAATTATTTAAAACAATAAAAAATAAAAAAAATAAAACTTAAATGTAATCCAACCCAACCCAAATCCCTAATTGGAACCCTAACCCCCACCACCCTTCCACCGCTTGCACCACACCGCCACCGCTTGCACCACACCGCCACCGCCACCGCCACCGCCACCGCCGCCGCCTCGCCTGCACCCACCACGGTAGTCGGTAAGCAAAGTAACAAGCCCGTTAACTGAACTAGACACGAGTTCTTCCATGAATGTACCAGTACCAAGCTCAGTCAACTGTGGTGCTAGCACAAGAAGCTTTTGCAGTTGATCCAAGCTTTTGCAGTTGATCCAAATTTACTTTTCTGGGAAGTAGCTTAACCAATCTCCACCAAGATCATCAATTCCATTCTCTTGTATGTCTAATTCTGTCAAGTTTCTGCAAGTTTTAAACTTTATCAAGAAACAGATTAAAAAATCTGATATACAACAACAAGAACATGATTCAAGTAGTTTGATGACATCTTTGACATTCAAATAAACATCCCATTTGACCCATGACCTCAAGTTAACAAACAAACATAAAAAAGTAAAAAAATCATTTAGAAGATACAGAAAAATTTTCATAGTCTGTTTCAATAATAAGAATCTGCAATCATTATAGCATAATTGAAGTAAAGCTTACTTGCAATAAGTAGCAATGGCTTCCAACCCCAAAGTACTAAAGCCCTCACAGCTCAACAGCGACAAACCTTTAAACCCATCAAAATTCATCGCTAAAAACTCCAAACTTTCGTCGCTAATCACCATCCTCTTCAACCTCAACTCCTCAAGAAACGGATACACCGTGGCGAAAACATTTAGCCACGGTTGCACATCAGCGCCCCAATCCTCTGGCACCAAGTTGAAATCAGAAAACCTAGGTTTCCCCTTCATCGCCTACACCCACCACGGTAGGCGATGGAGGAGACGGTGGAGGTGTGGTGCAAGCGGTGGAGGTGGCGGTGTGGTGCAAGCGATGAAAGGGTAGTGGGGGTTAGGGTTCCAATTAGGGGTTTGGGTTGGGTTGGATTACATTTAAGTTTTATTTTTTTTATTTTTTATTGTTTTAAATAATTACAACAATTATCCTAATCTAATATAATTTACATAACTAGTCCTCCAAACGTAAAATGACCAAAGTACCCTCACATTTAACTGTAAAAACTAACAGAGTTAGTGTCAGGAACCAAAATCGTTACAAAAGTGAAACCACAGGGCATGATATGATCAAAAATTCCTTTTTGGACTGAAATGGTTAAAATGGTTAAACCACAGGGATCAAAACCGAAATTTACTCAAGTTAGAAATAAATGTTACACATTAATTATTCCTCACGAAATGAAAACCCAATTTAATTAGCATAACCATAAAATGAAAAATGAAAACCCAATTTAATTAGCATAACCATAAAATGAAAAATGAAAACCCAATTCAATTATTATAACCATAAAATGATAAATAAAAACCACTTATATATAATGGTGATTTTCTCAAACAATAGTCTTTTTTTATTCTCGTCCCATTTCTGTAAACAAAATTTTTATATTAAAGCCTTAGCTAAAACTTACCTTTTTGATTTTCTTAAAATTAGCCATAGGTACATTTTATTCCCACAAGTTTAGCCACATGTATATTCTCATCCAATTTTTACTTATTTGTGCCTTTTCTTTTTCCAAAATTGTGAATATACCGTTACGACGTGTTTGTGTTTTTTTTGAAGTACATTTCGGTGTAATTTTTTTAAAAACATAGTTGTCTGGCGAATATTGATAACAATGTTTGTAGTTTGTTTTCTGGTATAGAGTTATGCTTATTATTAACGTCTCCTTCAAGTTGCGGCATCGTGGCAATGTTAAATGTTAAATTTTTTATGGTTTTACGTCATGTCGTAACACGGGGGTCTTAATAATAGTTGATAATAAAATCACAAACCATACTACACCATAAACCCACCATTTAAATTTTATCATGTCACACAATACTACACCACACACTCAAAATTGATGGCGATGGTATTGCCACACCATGCCCCACTCACCGCTACACCACACACAGATATAATGGTCACAACATAATGACGAGAACATGTCGTGAAAGGAATTTTGCGGCGTGGATGGGATGGTGGTGGTGATGTCGGGAGGCGCCGAGGCTCGCCATGGTCTCACGGTGCGTACGCCCCCTCCACCCTAAGAAAACAATAGACCATATGACATTAACAGTCCATGAATAATAATTATAAAATATCAATCATCATAACGTTAATTAAACTTTAAACCAAATAAATATATTATCTAAAAAGACATACAAAAGTAACATTCTGCTAAACCAAGATACACTAACAAGACAAAACAACAAAAAATATCATGGAGTCAAATCGTAACGGTAATTATTAAAACAGACTGAACATATAAAACTCCTCACGTATAGTTGATTTTTATTTTGTCATTGTTTCGATAAAAACACCCCTAATGTACAAAACTTAATGGAAAAAATTAACAGGATTAACTAGGAGAAGGTAAGTGGATCTAAATGACAATTTTTGTGATTCATTTGTACTCAAATAGTAAAATTCAAAATTTTGGACTCAAATGATATTTCCTGTGAAACTTTAAGGATGAAAAATGCATTTAACACTATAATTTTTTTAACAAATATATTCTTATTCTAATAAAAGGGTAACTAAGGGTGACACATGTCACCACCACATTTATTCTAATCAAATTTTTCCGCTTCTCTATATATTAATTATTACATTAATTACTAATAAATTTGTTTAGGTGTTTTACATTAAAAATATTTTAATAAACTAAGCAAAAAATCTTTTTATTAATGTTATTTAAAAAACATATAAAAAGAATTTTTTTTTAAATATCAAACTTTTTAATATGAAATATTTAAAAATTAGTTGTTTCAAAAGTAAAAACTTTAAAAATAAAAAATAATTAAAATTAGAAGCTATAGTAAGGAAATTTTTGAAAATGTTAATTTTTAAAACAGTTTGCTTTTAAGAAAAATATTTAATTTGTTTTTTGAAAATACAAAAAAGTTAATATATTTGTTTATCACTTATATGCTTACTCATATGTAATTTTAATTGTATCTTATCTTAGAATATTATTTTATAATTAATAAAATTTTAATTTATTTAATAGTTTATTCATTTAACCCGTGTAATACACGAATTTACTAAAGCTAGTTAAAGTATATAAGAGGTACTTGAGTTTTAAAAAATATAGAACACTAATTTGTACCGTTTGTATTTGTGAAATCCTTCTTACTTCAACTATATGAGCAATAACCCATCTCTCTTACTATATTTCTCATCATTCGTTGATTACTAAAATCTTATAAGAAATTAAGTGAATCAGTTACAACCATTCATTTATTATTAACAATTAAACAAAATGTGTATAATTTTAAAAGGTTAATTGATTTCTCTCTATATTTAATTAACTTCACTCCCCTCCCTCCAGAGTTTCACACATGTGTATAGATAAATTAATTATAATAAACATACATAAGTTTAGATGTTTATAATGTATAAATACAAGTTAATTTGTGTATATAAAAATAAGTTTACTCAAATAAATATTTTACTCATCATGTTAGAATCATAGTCAAATACATAAATATATATATATATATATATGTGTGTGTGTGTGTGTGTGTGAATTAAATTGGTTTTCACGGTTCCGTAGTTTGTGATTCTAAAAAATCTTTTTCCTCTTACGTTTTTAAATGATTCAAATGATTATATTATATACAACTTAAATAATATTTTAAAAGATTTCTCATAACGTATGATAGATAGAGAAAAAAAATAATAGGAATTTACATTTTACATCATCATTTCCCTTGAATTATTGTTATAAAATCATCTTCATTGATATAAAATATGATCTTTGTACTAGTGCATAGACTCTATTGGCTCGAAGTAGTATTTATGATCATGTTTTTTTGTTCCTCCTAAGGTGGAAACTCAAATGCAAATACCATAGATACTCATTGAAGGGTGTGGAGGCTTTTGCCTTAACGATCATCTGCGAATAATTACGTCAGCTGTGACCAACTATGAGTCTAGCAAATTAGCATGTATATACGTGTAAGTATCATGTGTAATGTGTAGGAGATCAAGCTGGATCTAGTGAGAGAAGAAAGAGCATCTGGATATGAGGTTGCATTCCCTTTAGAAGAATGAAATAGGCTAATCCTAATAAGTTGATTATGTTCGGTCAAAGATCACCAAACTGAGGTCGATATAGATATCCTAGAAAAACCTATCGATCTGATATGATATAGTTCTTGCTATGATATAATATAGTTGCACCATTTGATTCTTCATTTCTTATCAATAATAAATAATCTTGCGTAAAACATTAACATAATAGGCATTAGTAAGTTTAATCAACTCATCCAAGTAGTGCTCCATTTGGATAACTCATAGTTTGTATATATGTGTCTCTGAACTTTCCCCACCAGACCACCCAAGGGGTGATGTATGACCCTACCAAAGTAGATCCAAGTAACATAAGGAACATACAACTATGTCCAACCCTGGAGTTGGGCTATGTATCATAAGAAGTATTTGATCAGATTTCACACCCGGGCTAAAGTGGAAACACCGAGGCATGACGAAATTGAATAATAACACAAGGATAAAGAGTACTAAAGGAAATTAATTATTAAGATCGAATAGTTGGTTACATCCAATCCTAATAACAAATAAACCAAACAAGTAAATAAGTCTTTATTTTATTCAAAGACTAACTAGGTCCAACTAAAACTTATCCTTGAATCCTAGCGTGAGCAAAGCAACGGACTTAGTTTTCATTACTGAAAACATGCTAAAATATGTCAACTAAAAATTTGGTGAGCACATAGGTTTAGAAGTATACATATAATAGATAAGAATTTGCAAACCAATACACACTTTTCCAAATACAAGTAAGCTATTACACACGAGTCGATAACCAACCCTAGTGATCGAATGCCCTCCCGTCTAACCCCCTGACACAAGAGGTCAGACTAATAGCATGCTTGTCTATTATGTAGTTTCTCAACATCAAGATCCGTTCAAATGAGAAAGAATACATTGACTCAAAGAACGCTCAGTATTGATTGGCATGCATCAACCCGAGTACCGATTGGGCTTGTCAGGCTAATAGATCTATCTACGTACCCCCTCGGCTTCCTAGAAGTTAATGGTTGTGTATATTTTAGAAAATAGTGGGGCTTTATATTAAAATGTGTCATAGAATATAGCAACATGTATAATCAGTTTAGTTTTACTAGTATAAGAAAGTTGTCATTAAGTTTGCAAAATATTAGTTTGACTTTAGAATTTGAATTCCCAGTTTGATATAGAGAGCATGTTTCCACCCCAAAATACAAAAGAAAAAGGACTATGAACTCACTTTGTAAAGCAGGTGGGTTGATCTTGCAACTTGTAGTAACTTGGAGTGAGGATTGCCCTAAGTAAGTTTATTTAGTTAAATTATTGTATTTGTCGATAGTTGATGGGTTTGTTATCGTAAAGGTTCAAGAATGGTTATCGTATACTAGATATGTGTCATCACATAGTAGCACATCCAATAAAATGATTCCCAGGAAAGAGTTGGTGAATTTTCATCACTTAAGTACTCCCGTCTTTCCTAGCCAGAACCTTTTGTTTGTCATATACCTACACACCGGATGAAACGATTCTAGATATATACTAGACCAAGTTAAAGGTGTGTTTAGTATGTTTATAAAGTATAGGGAACAAGTGTACATATAAGTTTAGCAAGGATGGGAATAAAATTGTTGTATAAGATAGTGTTACAAATGAAAAACATGAGCAAGTTTACTAGAAACGTGATTCAAGTTGATAGATAAGCATAAGAATCATTAAAGTTTGGATTTTTATTATTTAAACATGTTTATATTACTTATTTTATAATAAAAATCATTGATTTATATTATATTGGAATGTTGCAAAATTTAGATTTTTGATAGCTTTAGACAGATTCGCGCATTAAATTTGCGCGAGCTGTTTGAGGGGTCAGATCAATGAGTTATAAGACCTTATTTACATGGTTGGAAAGGCAAGCCTCCGAATTTTATTTAAAAAAATCATGGAAAAAGGATTTGTTATGAGGGAGATATGATTGTCCGAAGTTGGCCCTATAAATCTGTCAAAATCGGAAAATTTAAGTTTGATGTGTTTAAGCAAAGTTTTGATAATTTCATATTTATTTGATGCTTTGTTCCATCTTAGATCTATGATTATTACACAAGAATGTTATTTAATAATAGATCCAAGCTAGTTATAATTTATTTTTGATAAACACAATTGGAAATGTATGAATACGAAGAACACGAAGAACACAAAGAACATAAAAACTTACTCGATAGGAAAAACTTCTTGGATCTTCAAGAAAGGTGTTATGAGTTGATATTTGATTTTATAAGAGCTCTAGATTTAGAATTTGATGAGAAAATAATAAGAATTAGACCCCTATTTATAGTACTAAATTTAGGGTTTTAAGTTTCATTTAGGATAGATTTTCTTAATATTTTTATTAATAAATCCTATATTTTAGTAAGGATAGGGGTGAAATACTTTTTTTTTAATATTTTAGAGTTAGAATAAGTTTTATTAATTATTTATTAGATTTAGGATAATTATTAGTTAATTTATTATTAGTTTATTAGATATATATGATGGGTTTTAACAGGTTTATTAAAGCCATTTTATCCAAATAAAATAAAAAACGCAGCGGAAATAGGAGTTTTAAAACTTGTTCCAGAAGGTATGTAATTATATATATAAACCATTTATATGTTGAAAATCCATTATGGATCGATATATGAAAGAACATGCTTACAGAACAACCATAGAGTGTTTTTAGAAAACAACCTCTTGCAATGAACTTGTAGAAGATGAATATTGAATGAAAGCCTCCAAGAAGAAAGCCTCAAACAAGTCTATCCTCCAAGCTACCAACAAACACCCTTGTTGCTAGGTTTCGAAACTTTTTTTTCTTCTTGATTCTTGACTGAAAATAATAGGGAGACGAAGAGAGAATTTCTTGCACTTTTTTGTATTCTTGTGTGTGTAAGAGAGGAGTGTTTTTCACTTAATGTGTACACACATCCCCAAGACTTATATCATCAATGCATGTCAAACTAGAAAAGAATAAAGAAAGAGAGAGGCAAGGGGATTGAAGGGCCGGCTCCCTTATCTCCCTCTGAAATTTTAAACTTTTTTTTTCTATTTCTTACTTATTCTTTATGTCTCATTTTATATAAAATATAACATAACATAATACATATACCATACTACATGTTATAAGCCAATATAAATTGTTATTCAATCATTTAAATAACAATATAGAATACTCTTTTTAAGTATAAACATATAATTTATTTACTTTACAATGCAAGTATTTAGAAACCCGATTTCTAAATACTCTAAGTGTTAATATTTATTTGTTTGATCATATCATAAAATAAATATTATAGGTGTTTGTCTAGCTTGTTATTAGGTATGCCCCGACTTGGATCATAACGTACTAACCACATCAATTCAATATGTGTCTTGGGCAGACCAAGTCCAACAATATATCACTTAAAATGATTAAAATAATAAATAATATGCATATATAATTTTGTAATTGTCCATGCATATACATACATACATACATATATATATGTGTATATATATTATGTCTAGATAATTATAGGACTTAATTTAACTAAATCTTTATCCATACATATGTAAATTTTTTCACCCTTATAGTTATATATGTTTCACATATGTTGTAATTATGCATTGTTATAGAATTTGGTTAATGTTGAGGCACTTTCAAGTTACTGTTTATACCAGGATCTAGTATTTACACGCGTGTTATCATAGAATCACACTAGCATACAATAGTATTACATGAATCATGTATGGAATATAAGATGGTTTCAATAAATAGATTCTTAAATTCAATCATTGTTTACATATGAAAATACAATAGTCATTAAAAGAGTTAATCAAGTAGGCTAAGAATATAAAATCAAGGATGTTACATCAGAGTTGCATGTATGGTCCTAGTAGACCTTGCATCATAAAGAGTGTCATGTAGAGCATGACGTCCGACCCAACGAAGGGGGCCATGAATCATAAGAAGCATCTCATGAAAGCTAGATAAATCTCACCAACACGATGGCTCCAATAACATTGGACAATAGTTTGTATTATGGCATTGATGAAGCATCAAGTACTATAGCAATGTCTCAATATTTACTATTAATAATTTATCGACACTCTTTTTACATCATCAGTTGTAGATTACAACTACTTACACATACCGACATACACACACACACACATATATATATATATGTAGGGGAGGGATCCCCTGAAACTATATTATAAATGAAAACAATAAAAACTAGTGGTTATACATATGTAAATATGTGTTACAAAGTTTATAACTAAGAGTTACATACATATATGTGTTATGTATATGTAAGTACGTACTAAAAATATTTAAAAATATTAGAAACAAATTTTAATTATCATAATTCCAAATTTTAAGAAATTTCTTTATTGTAATTCAAAATTTTAGTTATTTTACTTGATTTTAAAATATTTCATATTTTTAAAAAATATTTGATGGCTTAGAAAAAGAAATTATTTAATTAAGTTATTTCCTTAGAATCTACATCAATAAAAAAGTCCATTTTCTTAATTTATTAAAAAAAATTCTCAAAAATAACAAATAATATTATTACTAGTTAATGAATTTATTTAGAGAGGGGAGAAATTTAGAATTAAGAGGTTTAAAAATAAGGGAGAAATTTAGAATTAAGAGGTTTAGAAATATGTTAAGTGTTTAATCAAACTATTTTTTTATTATTATATATAGATATAGATATAGATGTAGATATATTTTGTTAGCAATGTCCCTTGACGATTATAGCTTTCACAAAGTATCTTCATTTTATATTATTATTTATAAACAAAGTCGCAATATATTATCATGTTTTAAATATATAATTGTACTATAAGACATTAAAAGTTTATATAATGATGAGGGTTTTGAAGGTATCGTTATCTTTTAACTTAAACAGTTTATTAATGATTACCAAAAAATGTTCAAACACAAAGTATTTTAAAACTAAAAATTATAAGGAGGATTAAGATGTTCACGTGTCCTTTTAATCAAAATTAGGTTGGGGGCAAAACTGATAATGTTCCCTCTTCTTAAGTTTTATATTTTTTAAATATTCATAATTTTTACATACGATATTTTTTTAAAAAAATACACCATAAAAACGAGCATCTTTTAATCTTTAAAACGTGTATATTGTCGATATAAAAAGTTTTTTTAATTCATTGTATAATTTCATTAGGTCATTATGTAATCTTCTAATTTGATGAAAATTACACAATTATCCAATAAGGAATATACAATGAATTTGAAACATAAAAAGTTTATATTTTTTATATTGTATTATTCAAAAATCATCATTTTAAAAAACACAATGCATAACATAATGATCAACATTTGACACAATGAATAACACAATGATTAGTACTGGAGTTGATAATTAGCAATTAACAAATGAGCCGCTTGATAAGGATTATACAATGACATGTACATAATGAACTGAAACACGTAAAAATTTATATTTTTAGCATTGTGTTATTTGAAAATCATCATTTTTAAAAAATACAGTTTATAACACAATAGTCAATATTAGGCACAGTGGCTAACATAATGACAAACACTAGACTTGATGATTAGTAATAAACATAATAAACTGCTTGACGAGAATTATACTATCACCTGATCAAGATTACAAAATGAACTGGAAAAAACATAAAAAAATTATATTTTTAACTTTGTGTTATTTGAAAATCGTTATTTTAAAAATAAACAATGGGTAATATAATGACTAGCACTAGATTCAATGATTAGCAATAGACACAATGATATGATTGATGAGGATTTCATAATAGCATGATCAGTATTAAATAATGAATGAAAACATAAAAAAAATATATTTTTAGCATTGTGTTATTTAAAATCATTATTTCTAATAAACATAATGCATAACAAAATGGTCAATATTAGTCACAATGATATTGTGAATATTAAACAATGACCTGATATTACACAATAAGCTAAAATAACGTGAAAAAAACTTCGTTTATTATTTATCAAAATTATTGGCGTTTTAAAGATTAAAAAAACCTTGTTTTTATGGTACAATTTTTTAGAAAACAATATAATATGTAAAAGTTACGAGACTAAACTTGAAAATGTGGTTAAGACTAAACTACCTCAACCTATCATTTAAAGTTTAAATTATTTACTATTATGCCACCAGATTTTTTTAGCCATTGGATTTAAGATATAATCGATAATAATACTTCTCACCCTTTTTAGTTTTTGTTTATTTTTTACAATAATCCAACCTTATAAATTAACTCTGATGCTTGATTGTGTTGTTACACACAAAAAGAAATTGCTCGACTTATATAACCGGGTTCATGAATATTGTAGTTGATGCCTAAAAAAATACAATTTATGATGAATTAAAAATTGTTACGTGTGAACTTATATGAAGTTTCAAAACATGCATATATGAAAAACATTGTAGAAAGTGTTAGACATTTAATGAACTTTCTAATGATAAAGTAAAAATTTATAAAAAAATATAATAAAAAGTGTCTAGATAAATAGAGAAAAAAAGAATTGTTTTATGGTTTTGCGTGCATGATTAACATATTAAAAAATGAGTGTCTATTTATTAGGACCCTATATAAAACTATATTATTGACAACTTTAGTGAATCATGGCAACTATTCACCTTTTTTTTATAACTTTAGTATATATTAGGGTTGTATTATGTGCATTAATGAGTATATACATCTTTTGTCCTTTTTGTAATATTTAATTTTGTTTAATTTAATAATTTTATATCTTTTATAATTTAGTTTTAAATTTTTTTTACTTTTAACTTTAGTCCCTATACTTTTTATATTTTTACAAATTCTTTATTTTTCCATTTCGTTCTAAATTTTGCGAGTTAAAACGTCGTATCGTGCGTGGGTGGTTTAATATTTTTAAGCGTATTTTCCCCTGTTTAATGGCCCCGTCGCAACATGTTGGTCTTAAATCAACTTACTTATTGTTTTATATGTTTTATGTTTCGTCTGCATGGTTCAACGTTTTGACGTTTACTTTCTATGTTGTTTTTTTTTTTAAATGAGAATTTCGGTGTTGGTGGTCACTAGCGGTGGTGTGCCATTGTTAATACCTGACATTGTTTTACGCCTCCTGCCACAACACAGGGGGCTTAATACTAGTTTAAGCTTGAAATGAATACATAATTTAACTTTAACGTATGTTCGCTTATAATGAAGAAGAATGATAGTTATAATTAATATGAAATTAAATATGTGTGGATGAATAAAAAATTATTCATTAAATGGCTATTTTTATTGTGATAATTCAACATGTATATTTCAGATTAAACACACAATCACTTATTAAAGAACACATCACAACAAAAATATCTCCCAAAAACAATTATTCATTTTTCTAACTCAACTTTTATCAAAGGAAAATTATCATTCCATCTAATACAATTATTCATTTTCTAACTCAAATTTTTATTAAAAGAAAATATCATTCCATCTAATTTTTCAAGATCAAATATACGATATTGTTTTGAAATTTATAACATTATCTTAATATAATCTATTTATCCGTTTCTAGTCACAATCGCACCCCCCTAGTCTTCTAAAAAAAACCCACAATTAAAAGAGCCCCTAACTGATTCCATATTATTTTTTACATCGAGCAAATTCAAACACAAAGTCTCTTTCATCTCTATTTTCTTGGGTCGCTTCATCATTCCATCTAATCAACTTGTGGAGTAACTTAACGCGTTATCACTTATCACAAGTTTTAAGGTAGTGTGGATGCTACTAGACGCCAATGAAATCCACATGGCAATCACGTACGGCTGGCCCGCGGCTTTTTACTTTGTTCACACGCATCCCTGTTACTTGGCATAGACATATTCCCACTAATTTTATATCACCTTTACAATTTTCTTTTTCTTTCGAAACACTAAGTAATTTATAATATACTAACTTTAATAAACTCGTGCATTACACGTCTTGAATAAATAAAATATTAATATAATAATATTTACTAATTATAAAATAATATTTTAAGATATGATATAACTGAAATTACATATGAGAAATGACTATAACTAATAAAACAGTGATATATTTTTTAAAATTTTGTTTTTAATTTTTTTTCAAAAAACAAATAAACATTTTGTTCTAAAACAAACCGTATAAAAATGTCATTTTTAAAAATTTTCTTATTATATCTCCCAAATTCATTATTTTTGGTTTTAAAAAATTGAATTTTTAAAAATACCATTTTTAAAATATTTTGTATTTTTAAAAAAATTTTACGCTTTAGAAAATTTTATTATTTTATAATAAAATTATTTATTTAGAAATAACATTAATAAATAGATCTCTTTTTTAATTTATTAAATATAAAAGAATGCTAAATATATTAGTAGTAATTAAGGTAATTATTTAAGATGAGAGAGAGGCGGAAAAATTTTTGGGATGATGATTGTGGTGCTGACACGTGACACTTTAAGTTACTGTTTTATTAGAGTAAGAAGATTCTACTACTAAAAATATTAATTGTTGACAAATATTAATCCTAACTATAAATTTAAGCAGTATTAATCGCAGCGGCGGAGCTTGAGCTCTTTCGGAGGAGGGGCAGGGGCGAAATCAACTTTTCAGAGGGGGCGGACTCGATATTTATATAAAAATTTACACTACCGGGTCAAAAATTTACACTATCGGATTAAAATTTAATACTACTGATGAAAAAATAGAGGGGGCGGCGGCCCCCTCCGGTCCCTATAATGCTTCGCCATTGATTAATCGTAACTTTTGATTGTGTTACTAATAACGGTCTCAGTCTTATTGTTCGATAACTTTGTTAATTTTCAATAACGTATCACAGGATGTGGCTCGTGTTGTAACGTATAACATAGTTATAATTAGAAATATAAATATATTACTCATTTCTTATCTTAAAAATAGTTTACTGAAGTTATTCCACGTAATGCCTTTTGTCGTTGGTTGAGTAGCATGAAGACAAAAAGACATAAAAATTGAGTGATATATTTATATTTTTTATTTTAATTATATAATGCACCATTTTACATGTCACATCATAAAAACTAATGGAGATAACAAACATTTAGACCGAGACCATTATTGATAACAAAATTAAAAATTGGAACTAAAATTGATCAAATTGTTAGTTAGAATTAAGACGACCAATAGTCAATAGTTTCGATTATTAAATCCAACTAGTGTTTATTTTCTGACGCGCGTTGCGCGTCTTTAAAGCAAGGTCCAGACCCATTATGAAGTTCACCAACTAATAACTATATTCCAAAACAAAATAACTCTTAGATGTTGCCTGAACATCATCATCGAGCAAACAATCAAGTTCACCAACAAATAACTATATTCCAAAACAAAATAACTCTCAGACGTAGCTTGAACATCATCATCAAGCAAACAATTTTTACAGGAAAACAGTTGAACATGGTCAACAAAAAAGCAGAACCAGCACATGCCACCAACAACAGTCGGTTAAGGTGGTTGGAGACTCAGGAAGGCGGCTCCATTGCGGCTGCATCGTACCAAGATGCCACGCCAAAACAACGAAGACATCTACCCCTCTGCATCACGGTCTCAATTGGATTACAGGCGTATCTCAGATGAGTCCTCAAAATACACAGATATACAAATGGGTTCTCAGATGATGAATCTTCATCATCATAAAACCAAAATAGGGCTCAGATCTGAAAATCCAAACAGATTTGTCAACAGATGACAAGAGTCACCACTTAGTGCCCAAGACGGTGATCATCTAAAAAAGACCATGCAGGCCCCGACCACAGCAACGGTACCACCGCCTGCTCCACTTCAACCAAAATGAGAAGGCGGAGCGGCAATAGAGCCGAAAGCAGCCGTCATGGTGACCGCCTGCGGAGAAAAGATTGAAGCGACCGTAGTATGACCACGACCATGGGCTTCCCCCCACGAACAGCAATGACGGCTTGTACCCGCCGTCCAAACCCTAAACCATGGGGAACAGTCCCTCTTTAAAAAGCGGGGTTTTGCAGCCGGCTGAAACCAAGGTACGAACATTTAGCCGGAGACGCCGGTGAAACCAAGGGACGAACGTTCAGCCGGAGTAAAACACCGCCCGTACACCCCATGAGAGACGTAACCGGCGGTAGAGCGGAGAGCTGAAGCGGGGACGGTGGCACACAATGATCTTGAACGGCCGGAGAATCAGTCTGCAACTGATACATACAAATGAAAGGGAACAAACCCTTTTAAACAATCCACGCATGAAAGACTGTACCATAAGCTTCAATATTTGTAAATCTACTATTCACCTGTACCCTAGGCTTGACAACCTGTACACAACCACTATTCATCAAGTTACTATTCATCAAGTCTCACTATTCATCAACTTTCTTTTTTCATATTAGGTAATTTTTCTAAAAATTATTACATGTCATAGACTAGTGACGCAATCAGAAACCTTAATTATAGGTAATTGTGTTTCTAAAAATTACATCTAACTATATTTGTTTCTTGCTTATCATATTTTGATCTTTACCTAATCTGATAACCAACATGGAGTGGGGCATGTTTCAGGTGATCAACCATAAGTGCCTGGTGGCGGAGGGTGCAGTGTGGCGGGAGTTCTTCCTTCCATATCCCGTTAGAGATGATCAAAGTACGAGTAAGCCAATTAACTCACCCATCACCTACTATACAAATTGAATTGAAGGTTACAACAGTCATGTCGGGGTGGCCAAACTCGATTGGAGTGAAATGGTTACTTCCTCCTTCACTTCCTCCCCGGCCATTTTAATTCTCTCACGAATCAAAACAACTAGCCTTTTCAACCCTAATCCTGCCTGTAAGTAATTAACCATACATGCATTGCTCTCTATCACACCAACTTAGTTATAAATATACACACACATACACACACGGTATATATTCATTCATTTGCACTACAAGATTTTTCCCCTATCGCGACGACAAATGTCGTCGCCATAGATGCCATTTGTCGTCGCCATAGCCTATAGCGACGATATGTCGTCGCGATAGAGGTAGTAGCCGTAGTTCCGTCGCAATAGGTCAAAAAAAGTCGTCGGCGTAGACCTAGTCGCCATTGTCTCCTATCGCGACGACATGTCGTCGCGATAGGCTTGTCGCGATTAATTTTTTTCCTAATTTTTTTAATTGAAAATTAAAATAAAATATCTAACCCGTCGACCCTATGGCGACGACATGTCGTCGCCATAGGTGTTTTGATTTAATAAATAATAAAATATTAAATTAATAAAATTATTTTCTAATTTTAGCTATGGCGACGACATGTCGTCGCGATAGGGTTTCTGGTTAAATAATTTATTATTTAAATTTTGATTTTTTCCAGGTTTTTTACCTAAATAATTACCCAAATCAGATACGCAGAAATGAAACCTAAACATTACCAATACTTAAACGTAGATCAAACAATTCTAATTAAGTACATACCAAACAAAACAAAAGTACCAAACTAAACATGTCTTAAGTTTTTAGAAACCTAACAAATTAACTTCCTAATTGTCGTCAACTTCATCATCTTCGTTGTTATTGGGATTATATTTTCTTCTTTCAAATTCATTCATCTTTTCTTGCATTTCTCGCATTTGTTGCTTTATTGCTTCCATTTCTTCATTCGGATGTGATGATGACCCACTTGATTGTTCATAACGAGAGACATTTTTTACTTTTCGTCCAACACCTCTCGTATGACCACGCCTTTCTCCTAATTCAAGCTCTAAACATTGCATCTCATTAACGGGCGACTCTCCCGCCTCCATTTGCATTTGGGCGTATTGATTTTCAATTTTTGCCTGCAATTTTAAAGAATCAAAATGAAAAGGTATTAAGATTTTTATGAAATTTCGACAGCATAACTGTAACAAATGAAAAAAAATCATCCAAAATCATTACTAAATATAACATAAAATTCCCAACTTTCAAGATATAAACACAACTTATCAAAACCAAACAGTTCTCAAATATGTATAGCATATAGACTATATTGGGTCAAGATCACCAAACATAATATATTAAATACATATGAACATATGATAATAACATTCTTAACATATTAAATTTACCCAATCTTCTTCTGCCCTTTGGTTGACCCATCCTGACCCTTCTCTATAATGCGACCTCCTCCATGTTTCGATGTAACTTGGGGTCCCGGTTTGTTGCTCCTATTAAAAACTATATTCATAATAACAGAAAAAAATTAATAATACATAATTAAATAATATATGTTTTTTTACCTGAAGATATCGTATTTGAGCATATGATCTATTACCATGCAGACTTGGATAGAGTTGTTTTGCCCTATTCTCTACGCCTTTTTCAGAAAGGCGTTTATGTTCTTCACTTGAGAAAAACTCAACCACCCGCTCCCATGGCTCCTGACTTTGACCTTCAGGTGGATTATTTAAAACATGCTCAATATTATCATAGCCTCATGATTTAAGAAATATAGTTTCATATTATATTTTCTATCTCGAAATGCTCGCTGGCAATCCATATAGATACCAAGTTGGATTCCATGCCAATGGTCTGAACCACGATAAGCTTCTAAATTAAAATATTCCTGCAAAACAGAATAGTTAGAAATATATAAAAGTTATGATTACTAAATTACAAATAAAAGACTACATAATACTCGCCTCTAGAAAATTAAACAATGATATCTTAAACGTATCAGGGACTTTTTCCCAAGAGGGATAATGAAAAGGAGCAGTGGCAACATGATTGGATAATGCTCTAACAAATAATTGATTATTTTCTCCCACAGCTTTAAATTGTTTTCCTGTATGATCAAATTCCATGGGCAGTGGTTGGTTGTTGTGCAGCCCATTTCTCATATAAATTTAAATTCCTTCATTTTGATCGTCTTTTCTTAGCTGACGCTATATTAATATAAAAAAATCAAAAGGTTAGTAACATTTAGAACAAATAATTATCATTTGACTGTTTCATAACTGTTTCGTACACATACATTATCATTCTATCAAAACAAATAAACTTCATATATGAACCTATAAAATTATCATTTAACAAAACAATCCAAATAAATTTTATATCTTAACCTATAACATTAAACTAACAACCTACAACATAATACAATTAAACTAACAATCTACAACTACATTAAACTAACAACATACAACTACATTCAATCAAGCCTAAAACTAAATTGTAAATAACATAATACAATTAAACTAACAACCTACAACATAATACAATTAAACTAACAATCTACAACTACATTAAACTAACAACATACAACTACAATCAATCAAGCCTAAAATTACATTGTAAATAACAAAAACCTTCAAGATTATATCTACTAACCTTCAACTTGGTGTTTTGACACAAATCAAAAAAATAATGGCGGTAGTAACCCTAACACGTCTTGTGTGACCGCGATTGGTGGCTGGTCGCGGTGGTGGTGCCCGATTTGGTGGCTGCTCGCGGTGGTGGTGCCCGATTTTGGGGGTTGAAGACCGTGATTGGGTGAAGATGGAGGTATGAGGGTTGAAGATCGCGATTGGGTGAAGATGGTGGTGGTGGTGGTGCGATTTGGTGAAATTTGGGTTCAATATGGGGTGGTGGTGGCTGATTAAATCTCCAAATCGCGAAGGTTTGGTGAGTTTTGTGGCTAAAAGTAAAGCTGCGCGTGGGTGCAGAAGATATATCTGCGCGGACCCTATGGCGATGGCATGTCGTCGCGATAGGTTATAAGACCCTATTGCGACGACATGTCGTCGTGATAGGTCAAGCAATTAATTATTATTATTATTATTATTATTATTATTATTATTATTATTATTATTATTATTATTATTATTATTATTATTGTTATTGTTCTTGTTCTTGTTCTTGTCGTTGTTGTTGTTGTTGTTGTTGTTGTTGGTGGTGGTGGTGGTGGTGGTGGTGGTGTTGTTGATGTTGTTGTTGTTTGTGTTGGTGTTGTTGTTGTTGTTTTTGTTGTTGTTGTTGCTGTTGCTGTTGCTGTTTTTGTTGCTGTTGCTGTTGCTGTTGATGTTGTTATTGTTGTTGTTGATGATGATGTTGTTGTTGTTGTGTTGTTGTTGTTGCTGTTGGTGTTGTTGTTGTTGTTGTTGTTGTTGATGTTGTTGTTCTTGTTGTTGTTGCTGTTGTTGTTGATGTTAGTGTTGTTGTTGTTGTTGTTGTGGTTGTTGATGATGTTGTTGTTGTTGTTGTTGGTGGTGGTGGTGGTGTGTTATTGTTGTTGTTGTTGTTGTTGTTGTTGTTGTTGTTGTTGTTGTTGTTGTTGTTGTTGTTGTTGTTGTTGTTGTGTGCTGCTGTTGGTGTTAATGCTAGTGTTGTTGTTGTTGTTGATGTTAGTGTTGTTGTTGTTGTTGTTGTTGATGATGATGTTAGTGTTGTTGTTGCTGTTGCTGTTGCTGTTGCTGTTGATGTTGTTGTTGTTGTTATTTTTATAAGTATTATTAATAAATATAAAAAAAGGTCCACAATGTATTATTGTTAATATTATTATTTTTATAAAATATATATTATTATGACTTATAATTATAATAAATATAATTATTATTTTATAAGTATTATTTTTATAAGTATAATAAATATAAAAAAATCCACAATGTATTATTGTTAATATTATTAGTTTTATAAAATATATATTATTACGACTTATAATTATAATAAATATAATTATTATTTTCTAAGTATTACTTTTATAAGATAATAAATATAAAAAAAGTCCACAATGTATTATTGTTAATATTATTATTTTTATAAAAAATATTATTACGACTTATGATTATAATAAATATAATTATTATTTTATAAGTATTATTTTTATAAATATAATTATAATAAATATAAAAAAGTCCACAATGTATTATTGTTAATATTTTTATTTTTTAAAAAAAATCCACACCCTATGATGACGACATGTCGTAGCCATAGATGTTTCACAAAAGGCGGGGTTTTTCCCCTCCACTTTTTTAGAGGAAAAAAATGGAAAAATAAATAATTTATCTATCACGACGACATGTCGTCGGGATAGAGATCTCAGAAAAGGCGGGCATTTTTACCGCCTATTTATTTTAGAGAAAGTAAAATTAAAAAAAAATTACCTATGGCGACGACATGTCGTCGCGATAGAGTTTTGGTAGCCAAAACCCTAATCAACTCTACAGCGACGACATGTCGTCGCCATAGGGTGACCTATAGCGAGGACAAGCTGTCGACGCCATAGGTCTAGTCGCGATAGGGTAATATTGTTGTAGTGTTGGTCCATCTTAGAAAATATTACTCAAAGTAGTTTTTAATAACATTTAAACCAATTAATTAGAACGCTAGTTAAGCCACTTCCTGTACAATACAACATAGAATTAAAGCTATCTAATCTTACCATAAAAAGTCTTCACACATGATTGATTAAGAAGACATGTTAATTAGGATTATATGCTTTAATTAGGACTTTATTCAAATTTGTTGAAGATTTTGTTTCTAAGAACTTTTATTAAATCAGAAAAATCAATCATATATGTAAAAAAGCCGCCAATATTAGTGGACCATAGGTATAGTCAACTTACGCAATTGACATATGGCCCGTCATTGTGAAACATGCATGCACATTCAACTATTATTAGAGCCTTCTTTACCACTTTAGGGGGTGGGGGGGGGGGGTTACAGGCAACCGAGGCGGTGTCAGCAGGTGCGCGGAGCCGGAGCCCGACATGTTCGCCCGCTGGGCCGAGTGTATTGAACTGTTCCTTTAAAGAAAGATAATGTCTTCACTATTGGAAAGTTGCTTAGAGAAATGCTGATTGATTTCATCACAAACAAACTTTGACATATATTAGTCGGATCTACGTTTAGAATTTTGTTTTTATTTATAATTACGAAATGCTTATAATGTAGATTGATGTGGTCTACTAAAAACAATTTAAATTAAGACTTAGTTCATCCATATTAGTATGGTTAAGTAAAATCGTCTCCATGGGAAATAAATGGAAAGTGTAATTCTAGTTCAATGGTTTTAACTTTATAAATAATATAACATTGAATTAATAATTGATTGAGAAAACAAGATTGCAAATTTATAATCTTGATTGATTGTGAAAACAATAATAGAAAAAGGATCCACTTTGGGTTTCAGATTTGTAAAACACAAATTGTAACCTAGTTATATATACTTAACAAACAATCACATAAATATAATTGTATTGGTTTAATTGATTTCAGTGACAAAGATAAAACGTGTTGTAAATAAACCTATTCACAAACTACCAATATTAATTTTCTAATCAAACATAAGAGTCATAATATTCATGATGTGAAAAAACAAAAAACAAATGATAATTAGATCAAGATTCAAAACAAATAAAAATCATTTAAAGTAATCAACAATAAATGAAGTCATATGGCTTAACACGCCAATTAAAACTTCAATATAATCTAAGGACAACTAAAGTAAAACAAATATTATAAACACAAACCTACACTCAAAGAAGATCACGGGTGGTTGTCATGGAATCAAAATCGATTGTTGTAGGAATCGATTGCATGAAATGATGGA
Organism: Flaveria linearis; assembly: GCA_024085815.1. Taxonomy (NCBI): domain Eukaryota; kingdom Viridiplantae; phylum Streptophyta; class Magnoliopsida; order Asterales; family Asteraceae; genus Flaveria; species Flaveria linearis. The sequence continues at coordinate 88,496,693 of CM044007.1, forward strand.
CCCGTAGGTGTTCTTTGCTCTCAAAATTGCTAATCGAATATCCAAAAACGACTTAATGAAGAAGAAAACCGCAACCGCATTTTTAAACTTTGATTAGGTCACAAAACCCTAAATCTTCGTGTCAGTCAGTACAAGGACGTAATTTACATACTAAGGGCGTGATTTATGTTCCCCTTGAATCAATATTTTTTCCTCCTGTTTTACGTCCTAGTTTGTGTACTTTATTTCGACTAATCACACATAGTATGTAATTTACGTCTTTAGGGAAATAATTTATGTCCCCCTTCTCTTAATATTCACATTTTCTACTTTTCAAGTATCGCTTTCTTCTTGAGCTTCCGGCTTCCATTCTAACTCCCGAAAAACACCTAAATGAAATCCGTTAAGCTCCGCAACTTGAAATTCAATAAGCACTCAAATGAATTGTGTTCCACATTAATAAACACGTAAAAACTCACAATTAAACACGTTAATATAGTGAAAAACATCGACACATCATCGCACTTAGAAGACATATATATTCGACATGACATTGAGGAAGTTTAAACGAGTTAATGGGTTAGCGAAAAAGAAATATAATTAATTTTGTTGTACGGCGTTGGTATGAGGAAGTTTTAAAAGTTTGTAGGAAATTAATTGAAAATATTTTCCTTACACCTTGGATTAGAAGAGGATTATCTTGAAAATGTATTTTGGAGGGGGCCAAATTGGGGCTTCACTTAGAGTTAACTTGTATCCCAAGTGTCCACAACCTAGCTGAGTTGAGATTGGGAATCTCACCACACTCAGATTTAGGTGGCATCACGTACGGTATTGTTGCAAGATGATCATGCTTCAGGCTTACAATTAAGTTTGTAGAGATCGATGATGCTTCACCTTGGCTCATAATTAAACCACTCCCTAATGCTTTTATTATTAACATTGTTGATTAACTTTAGGTTCTTCTTTCCTTCAAATATTTATTTGCGTTAAACTATTATGAATTATAATGATAGAGAAGTTAATTAAGTGTAGCCACGTAGGTGGTAAAGAACACAATTTTTTAGCATCGTGTGCTTGTGAATTCAGACCAAGAGCGAGTCTCTTTGACCTTCTTCTACAATCCAAGGGGATAATTTCTAATTGGACCTGCCAAGCAGCTACTAGCTGTAACACCCCAACCCGAAGAGGCTGACGTGTCACTATTACAGATATCAAATCAAAAACCAAATCCATGATATTACAGAGATAGTCAAAAGAAATAAATTCAAACAACCAAACAATCCGAAAGAACCTAATTAGGTTGTTCATTACATCAGTTAATATAAGCTTGATCTTCAACCACTCTTCACTGGTTTCCCGGATTACCCTGATTACCTACAATCAAATAAGAAAAACACCACGAAGAAAATACGGCTGAGCCAAAAGTTGCTCAGTGACGGAAATAACAATAGTAATGATAGGAAACATACATACTGATATCTGATACTGAACTGATCATATGATATGGAAAACGGAAATCTGAAACTGAACATATAATTGATACTGAACTGAACATGTAATACTGAACTGAACTGATCTACACGACGCGTATATACAAACAAAATAAGCCGTGTAATATAAGAAGTACCCAGAGCCAAAACTGAACTGATAAGTACATAGCTAGCTAGACTATGCACTAATGAGATGGTGTGTGGGGCGTACACACAAGATTCCATCCCCCGGAACTGAACTGAACTGAACTGAACTAGGATCGATCCATCCGCCTCCCAGATATTATGGCCAAAGTACTACCTGAGTACTAACGTGTTAACGGAGACGCCGTGAACTATTTATTACACACCGTCACGAAAAGTGTCACATCATTGACGCCACAATGACATGTCGGAGAGCTCGGGTAACAGAGTATCAATCAAATGGTAGTACAACTACCAACATATAACGTATCAATGGAACATTTATAGGAACATGCAATAATGAGCACAATTCATAAAATATATATTGCATGCTACAGGTCTCACTAAATAACACTAATGAGTCGAACGAATCGGAGCATAATTAAATAATAAGGATATACGACTAATAAAGGCTAAACAATTCATATTAACGGAAATAACATATCAAAAATCCGTACTACAAAGTAACGGAACAGAATTTATACTATGATAAAGATAACCAAGAATCCGTACCTTATACACGAATGACAATAATCAAAAAAAGGTTTAGGCTCGGTTAACGCCGCGAGAACCTACGATAACGTAACGCAAATTATAATCTGAAAAATTCCAGTTCTGCCCTTGTCTTTTCGCACTCGTTAAAAATACTAAACGACGTTTAAAAATTCTGAAAATCTCCAGTTTACTAGATTAGTGATTTCTAAACAACTTTCATTTAGAAAAGTTTCTGATTTGGATTACCGAAATATGAGAAAAACGTGGATCTTTACAGCTGCGCAGAACTGCTAGCTGTTACGAAAACGACTGTTTAGAGGTCTAAACGAATGAGTTTTTCGATGTTTTATATATCAACAGATTCGTCTTTCGACAAACTTCGTCATGGACATAAGGTTTAACTGATTTGAATCTGTTATGAAGAAGTTATGGTCTCTGTAAGTTGGCTGTAAAATACGGCCTAAATCATCTATATACAGTTTATTTTTAAACAAAATAAACTATTTATAACGTTTGTTAATAATTTATAAAATTACAAAATCTTTGTAATTACACAATTTTCACGATTGATCCATAATTATAGATAATACAATGTCCAAAAACAAAATAATAATTTGAATTATTATTTAGAGTCCATTTTTATAAAAATGGCTATTTATAACATATAAACCATATTTTATAAATAAGTATAAATCATAACTTAAACAATACTAAGCGAAAGGAAACGTTTAGACTAATAATAATTTATAAATTATTATTTAAAATCTATTTTCTTTAAAGAATTATTCGAAAACATTCTTTATTAAAATGTTTTATTACAAAGATATTTATTTAACTTAACTCAGAAAAATATAGAAAATATTTAGTGACCTTTAAAAATATTTGAGGTTTACAAAATGATTTGTACATTTATTATATAAATTTCTGTAATTTATTTAGGGCTAAAAGCCTTTTAAAAAAAAGCATGGAGGTGCCCGGGGTCGAACCCGGGACCTTCCATTCACAATCCCACACACATACCACTGAACCAGGCTTATAGCCGCGATTATTACTCGGCTTTTAATTCTTATAAACACAATCTAAGCAAATCCCCCAATTCACCATGAACCCTAGTTCCAATTCAATCCAATTGACCATCGATTCGATTATGTTAATTGTATTAAGCTTAGGGCTTTTGTTCATCAATCAAAATCGAGCTAATAGGTGTGTTCAATTACTTGTTAATCAATCCCGAATCCAAAATCCCCAAGTTTTAAACCGTATGAACCCTAGGAACAATTTCGCTTCAATTGAGCATCAAAACGATGTTAATAGCCAAATTAATGATGGGGCTTTCATTCCTAGTCTAGAATCGAGTATGTAGGTGGCTTTAATTACCTCTATGATGATGAGATGAAGCTGAACTGATCGAAGAACGGGTCGCGGTCAAGTGGTGATCGTTGGGTGACCAATTCTTGATGAAAATCAAATTAAATTGGTAGGAAGCTTTGAATTATGATCTGGAAACAAAGCCCCTTATCAATTTATGTTAAAATCGATCGTAGGTGGGTTTTGATAGGAGTTGCAGGTCGCGACTTTGAGGGAATCGGGTGCGATGTTTGTGCTGGTTTTTAATCGAAATTGAAAGCGTAGGTAGATTAGGAACTCGTATATGATTGATTAGGTAGCTTTTATTTCAATTATTTTGTTTGTTTGGTGCGATTTAAAAACGGGTAAAGTGGCCGAAAGTTGGGTGAATGATTTGGATCGATCGCACTCCCGTTTTATTTAATTATTGTGGGGTATCGTGTTCTAAATTTTCACGTGAACGATTTGGTATATTTTTGGTATTTAAAAATTGAGTTTTCGAGTGAATTTGGGGGTCGCCGGCGCCGCGCCGGAGTATTGCCGGCCGGCGACCGGAAACACGGGAAGGAGACAGAGAGTTTTTGAAATTTTTACAAAATGGTCCCTGGGGTTTAATGTTTGTTTCATTTGTGTACAAACTTAAATAATTTAAGTTTTAAAAATAGCAACATCACCCCCTGAACTTATTATTATTATTATTATATTATTATTATTATTATTATTATTATTATTATTATTATTATTATATTATTATTATTATTATTATTATTATTATTATTATTATTATTATTATCTTACGGGTATTATACTAGCAAACGATGAACTGACTTTATACCAACCCATGACATTTGATGACTATCATACTTTCATCAGTTTAAATGTTGTTAAGGAGAAATCACAAGTTAATGAAGTCCCTTAAATCTCCATATAGTCATACCAAATTCATGTTAATTTATTGCTATATGTTTATCGTTTTAAGTACGTACTAACTGGTCATCTATCATATAATGGTTGGTGCCTTTGACATCGTATTGCTTTGAAATTGTCATTAGCTTGGACATTGTTACTTATACATCACTCAAACACGCCATATTGTCCCAACACATTATAATTTACCAAGTTTCTTACTTTATCCATCAATCATCTCAATTTGCATTTAGTACATAACTTCTATTCAAGCTGCTTATGTACCTGCAGATGATTTAACCGACCCCTTTAGTTAAAATTTATGTTCATTATAAATTTCTAACATTGATTTCCTTCATTGTTGAAGATAATTTTAAATGGACATGTAGGAGTAAATGAAATCACACTTATATAGGGACAACTCTTAGTTTAATGCACCAACCATTTTTCTCACAATCACACACATTATAAAGGGTTGTACTTTGTAGCACCTCTATATAGTATACTTGTTTATATTTAACTTCTATTTCATCATATAAGTATATATTCTATAATTTTGCAATAGGATGTATATTTTAGTCATAAAGGTAAAATTCAACTATCATATATAACAAGCTGAACTCATTAATCTTCATATGCTACTTGTCCACTTAGAGTAGATAAAAAAAATTCACACACAATTAAAGCAAACAAAATCAATGAAATTAAGGAGATTTGATCTCAAGTGATTGCTGACTACATCTAATGAACTAATAATCTAATGAAGGTAGATGACTTGAAGCATTGAAATTACTAGGTTGATGAATAACTGATAATCTAATGAACTAAAGTTGACCATTTATGGAGTATATATGCCCATCTTTTGTTGAAGTCACAAGTTACCACTATCGTTAATCATAAGGGAAGGAAGCTATATTTATATTCATAATAGGACAACATATATTGACAATGAACTACTAGACGTTACTTAAACCACATAATAAAAACTTTATGTTAAATATAATGGTGTTTTGTCTTCATTGCCACTAATAACAAATAAACAAGGAAACCATGTTTGTATAAATTCTAGGCACGTTAAGAATGTAGCGTTTGATGTCTTTGCGATATTCTTTGACACAAACGTTGCCAGATTACAAAATAGTGAAAAAACATTTTACATTGAGCAGATAGTAAACTACCAATTAATTAAATAGTATGTAGTTTGTAGTTTACATCGTATAGCTATGCAACTTGTTTCTTCTAATTGCTAGTGTTCTAGTGCTTTGGCCATTATAAATACAATAAATCCTGTAGGTCGGTGCCTACAGGAATATTTTTGAGCTTTTCAAATTACCACTAAACTTTATATCTTTTCTCAGTGTTGAGAATTAGATGTGGTCCATGGGGATGATTGAGAATTAGGTGGGCCTACAGGAATATTTTTGAGCTTTACAAATTACCATTAAACTTTATATCTTTTCTCACTGTTGAGAATTAGACGGGGTGGGGATGATTGAGAATTAGGTGGGAATGATGTGAAGTGAGAGAGTCAAGTTTAGAGTATGATACTTTTTTTTTGTTTCATATTAGTTTTAAAATGAATTTTGATAAATCACATGAGATGAGATGATTTCATATCAATTTTAAACAGGTTATAAAATAGTCGGGTTAAAAATGTTTTTATGTTTGTTTTTGCGCATATTTTGAGTTGTTTTACATTGAGACGTAAGTTTTATTTTAAAACGTGTAGGATTAAATATGATACGTTTTCATTCGACTGTATAAATACAAGTTATTCTATATTTTGACGTAAATTTAGTTTGAAAACGAGTCGGGGTAATTGTAATCTATACTTATCACGCCTAATGTCATTTTACAACACGTGACTTTATATATATATATATATATATATATATATATATATATATATATATATATATATATATATTGAGTTAGTTTACTTTTCGATATACATTCTGCTTGAAAAAGAGTTTGGTCAAATATGATACGTTTTCATTGAAAGGTATAAATTTGATTTAATCTACATTTTAACGTAAATTTAGTTCGAAAAGTAGTCGGGTTGATTGTACTCTATATTATATTACACCGCGTACAATGCCACAGCAAACGCGTGACGGTTTAAATCTAGTTTCTATAATGAATGGATTGCAATAAATAGCAATCCCCTTTCATTTCATATCTAAATTGGTCAATAAAATCAAGACAAAATTACAAAAAACGTCCTTTAAGTTTATATAAAATTACAGTTATCGTCCTTTATCTTTAAAAAATACTCTAAACGTCCTTTATGTTAACATTTTGTAACAGATATCGTCCTTTACACTAACTGCCGTTAAGTTTTTCCGTTAAGTCAAGGGCAATTTGGTCTTTTTGACTCTAAAGGATTATTAATGTATTTTTTTCAAACATAAAGGATGTTTTCTGTCACTTTTTTTATCTTTTATTTAATTTATGTATTTTTATAAGAATACATATACATATGATTTTTATATAACGAATATATAAATACATATAAATTCATATATAATTAAATATATTAAATATTTTCATGCACGTATAGCTAATTAATTATATTCACTCACGTCTTATATATATATATACACACACATTATTTTTTTCATCCACGTATTTATAATATAAATAAATAAATAATATAAATTATACAATAGATATTTACAGATAATACGTGGATGAAAATAATTAAATAATATATATTATGTTATTTAAAAATAATATGTAGATGTATTATTGTAAAAATACATAAATTATGTAAAATAAAAGAGTTGCAGAAAACGTCTTTTACGTTTGGAAAAGTCTACATTAATAGTCCTTTAAATGTAAAAAGACCAAATTACCCTTGACTTAACTGAAAAAGTTAACGACAGTTAGTCTAAACGACGAATTCTGTTACAAAATGTTAACATAAAGGATGTTTAGAGTACATTTTAAAGATAAAGGACGGTACCTGCAACTTTATATAAACTTAAAGGACGTTTTCTGTAATTTTGTCTAAAATCAACTGAATAGGATATACAACTATTAAATCATTCAATTTTTAATAGTTGTTAAAAAACCATCTATGCTGTACTCTTACGAAAAAACAAACAAACTATTCCATCACGTAATGTTTAGAGCCCAAAATTATAAAATAAAATAAAGGAGTTTAGGGTGAAAAAAAAGACTTTCATGTTAATCTCACTACTCTAATAAAAGGGTAACTATGGTTGTCACATGTCATTTTTTAGAATCATCTAATGCCACGTGTCAGCACTACATTAATTCTAATCAATTTTTTCTCGTTTCTCTCTCCTATTAAATAATCACATTAATTATTAATAATATTATCTATTTATTTTTACATTATAATTAGTATTTAATAAATTAAGAAAAATAAATTTTTATTAATGTTATTTCTATAGAGATAGTTTTTTTTTAAAAAGATTTTTCTAAAAAATAAAATTATTTTTACATAATATTTTAAAATTGTTTTTTAAAGTAATTTTTTTAAAAAACAAAAAAATTAAAATAGGGATTTATTGTAAGGAAATTAAAAAAAAAATTTAATGTTGTTTTAAAACAAAATGTCAAATTTATCTTTGAAAAAATAAAAAAAATTAAAAAGATCATTTTATTGTTTTATTACTTATAACTATTGCTTATACATAATTTCAATCATATTATGTTTTAGTCTATCATTTTATAATTAATAATTTTTATTTAATTTAATATTTTATTTATTTAACCCGTGTATTACACGGGTTTACTAAAGCTAGTTAATTAATAATATAGTAATAGTATAGATGGAAATTTACATATACTATGGAAAATATATAATGAGTTGGGCCTGGGGTCCAGCCTGTTCCCAGCGCGTCCGCACTGTAAACTCCGAATTCCGTTTGGAGGACAAAATCGTAATTGGGCACCGATGAACAAAGGAAAAGTAGATCTGTCATCTCATCTGATCTGATCTGTGCAGAAGTTGTAAAAAACAAGCCCTAGGAAAGGAAGAAATTTGATGATTTAGTGTGGGATCTGAATTGAAGAATGGGGGATTTCAATCTGGCGCTTGTGATCGTGGCGATAGTTGTTTGCGTGGTGGTGTTCATCTTCAACCTGTACCTGCTGGTGAACTACCAGCACCCCGATGACAAAAACCAGGCCTACTTCCCGAAGCTGGTGGTGGTTTTGGGGCTGTCGGTGTCTGCTATCTCCATACTCATGCTCCCGGCTGATGTCGCCAACCGCCAGGCCTGCGAGCACGCCATCTATAACGGCGCTTGTAATCTGACATTGCCTATGAAGGATCTCTGGCTCGCTATTTACATCCTTGATGCTATCCTTGTCTTCTTTGTCATTCCATTTGCCATCTTCTACTACGAAGGCGACCAGGACAAGTAAGCAACTCCATTCATTCATTCGCTCACTCCCTCTCTTTTAACTACTTACCAAAACACTTGTTCCATCATGTCGCTGTGTTTTGTCTCTAGGTCTGTTGGCAAGAGGATTAGAAGTGCACTGCTGTGGGTGATAATTACAGCCATTGTCTGTGGTTTGGTGCTGGGTATTTTATACGGTTAGTCTTCTCACTTATCAAATCTATTCCTTTCCTATCACAAACAATTTTCGGTTATCATCAACTGCAATTATGACCAGAACTAGGCCTAGTCAATTAGGTCGCTGTCTTGCATCTCTGTGACTTCTCATGCAATCTGGTAATATGTGCACAAAAGCATTAGCGTACGCAGGGCTATGACAAAATTTACTGCAGTTTTTTTTGTCTTGTTACCTTTAGATTCATATATTTCTAATTTTTATCTTTATAAGCATATTCTAATTGTGACTATTGTCACCGTGATACTAACTAAAATGTATGGACATGGTGCTTGAGTTAATATCAGTTGTTGTATGATCTCAAATGTCCTTAAAAGGATGCAAATTGTAAGAGAAGCAACGTGATATATGATTTATGACCTAAGCAGTTAAATCGGTGAAATATCGGATATCGGTCACGGACCGATATTTGATATATCGGTTCTCGCGGTGATATATCGGTGAGATATCGGTAATTGCATATATATATATAAAACACTAAAACCCATATAATATTAATAATAAGATACTAAAAACAAAGCAACAATCAAATGTCAAAGATAAGATTTCTTATAATTAGTGATCATAGAGCAACAATCAGACCCCAAGTGCAGCAGCTCGATGATCGATGATCGGTTGTTCGTTGTTGTTCGATGATCGATGCCTCGATGGAGCGAAATCAGACCCCAAGTGCAGCAGCTCGATGCAGCAGCTTGGAACCGCTCGATGCTGTTAGGATCAGATTGCTCAAACACACGAACACAAACACGAGAGAACAATAATCAAAAGCAATAAACGAGACACGAGATTTATAGTGGTTCGGTTACGGTGTGTAACCTACGTCCACTTGGGGCAACTAGGGTTTTCTTTTATTGAGGTGTTCATGTTTACAAGTACAAGAGATATGTATTTATACTAACTAGACAATTAGGGTTTACATCTTTCCTAATTCTGACTACAGTTAATACCGGGCCCACCGGGCCCACCCGAGATGGGTCGGAGCCCACAACATAACAATCTCCCACTTGGGCTTCGAGACATCTTCTCTAACCCACCACTTGAATGCGTCAAACACTTCAACCAGCTTCCACCTGGATGCGCAAAATGTCTTCAACTGCATTGTCTTGTACTTATAAATAAACCCGAACTGGTTTAGCTCCTCCTAGTTGCCCCCGCCTTCTCAACTATTCCTGAAGGCCAGCTGAAGCCCTGCAAAGCTTCGGCTTATCCAGCGTGACAGACTTAGTGAACATGTTTGCTGGATTCTTGTTCCCCTTGATGTTGTTCAACTGAATAGTACCACTGCTGATTAGACCTCTGATGAAATGATATCTGATATGAATGTGCTTCGTCTTCCCATGATGAGAAGGATTCTTTGCTAGTTTAACAACACTTTCATTATCACAGTACAATGGATACTTTGTCTGTTTTCTACCTAACTCACCCAGAAAATTCTTCAACCAAACGAGCTCTTTACTAGCCTCAGCGGCTGCCATGTACTCAGCCTCTATAGTAGAAAGTGCCACGCTCTTTTGGAGCCTAGACATCCAACAAATTGTTGTATCACCCATAGTGAACACATACCCTGTAGTACTCTTGTAGGTCTTATTACATCCACCCAAGTCAGCATCAGAATAACCTTTGAGAATGGCATCTTTACCCTTGAAGCATAATGCCATCTTTGAAGTACCCTTCAAATATCTGAGTAGCCACTTAACTGCTTCCCAGTGTTCTCTCCCTGGATTAGACATATACCTGCTGACAACTCCCACTGCGTGAGCAATATCGGGCCTTGTGCATACCATTGCGTACATAAGACTCACAGCCGATGCATAAGGAACCTTCGTCATCTCGGCCTTGTCTTTCTCTGTCTTTGGAGACTGATCTTTAGAAAGCTTAATATGACTTGCCAATGGTGTACTTCGAGCAGTAGTCTTCTCATCATTCATTCTGAACTTCTCTAATATCTTCTGAATGTACTTCTCCTGAGATAAAGTTAGAGAACCGTTCTTGTGATCTCTGGTGATGCTCATACCAAGTATCTTCTTAGCTGGACCCAAGTCTTTTATTTCAAACTCTGCAGACAACTGTTTCTTCAACTTGTTAATCTCTACAATATCTGAACCTGCCATCAGCATATCATCAACATAAAGCAGGAGAATGATATAGGAACTTTTAAACTTCTTGAGATAGCAACAGTGATCCATCTCACATCTCCTATACCTGTTTCTGCCCATAAAGCCATCAAACTTCAAATACCACTGTCTGGGCGCCTGTTTTAAACCATACAGACTTTTCTGTAGTTTACACACCAAGTTTTCTTTTCCTTTAATCTGAAAACCCTCTGGTTGTGCCATATAAATGGTCTCATCAAGATCACCATGCAGAAACGCAGTCTTCACATCTAGCTGCTCCAAATGTAACTTCTCTGCTGCAACAATACTAAGCACCAATCTGATTGTAGTCATCTTGACCACAGGAACAAATATCTCACTGTAGTCAACCCCGTGTTTCTGTTGAAACCCCTTAGCGACCAGTCTTGCTTTGTATCGTTTGTTACCATTGTGATCTTCCTTGACTCTGTAGAGCCATTTATTCTGTAGAACTCTTTTGTCTAGCGGAAGCTTAGTTAAGACCCATGTATTTTTCTTCATTAAAGAGTTCATCTCATCCTGCATTGCATGCTCCCACTAAAGCGAATCTTTCAACTTAACTGCTTCTGAGTAACTTTCTGGTTCACCATCCTCAGTTAAAAGAAGATAATTAACTGAAGGACTGTACCGGGTAGGCTGCTTAGAAACTCTGGTGGATCTCCTGACCCAATGAGATTGGTCTGGAATCTGTGGATGCTGTTCATCTTCAGAATCTGAACTCCCACTATCAGAAGCTTCAACTGTCTCTTCATCTCCACACATACCACCATCTTCAAACTCAGGAACTGTATCATCATCAGTTTCTGTCTCTGGTTCATTAACAGGTTCTGGATCTGGTTGTTTCTGAGCATCAACATCAAATTCAACTTGCTCTTTCTGAACCTCTGAAGTGGTTGTGTTTCTGTCTTTGTGTAACTCAGCCTCGTTAAATGTAGCATGCTTACTTCTGATCAATTTTCTGTTTTCAAAATCCCAAAGTCTGTAGCCCATACTGTCAAAACCATAGCCAATGAAGGTGTACTTCTTGGCTTTAGCATCAAGCTTGTCACCGTCTTTCACTAGATCATAGGCACTGCACCCGAACACTTTCAAATGCCCAAATTTAACAGATTCACCTTTCCACTCTTCTTCTGGTAACTTGAAGCCCAACGGAACAAATGGTCCCCGATTAATTAAGTAGGCAGCAGTATTAATTACATCTGCCCAGAACATCTTTGGAAGCCCTGAATTGATTCTCATACTTCTGGCTCTTTCATTCAAAGTTCTGTTCATACGTTCTGCGACTCCATTTTGTTGAGGAGTGCCCGGGACTGTATAAATCATTCGAATACCATTCTCTGCACAGTAGTTCTGGAACTCTTTGCTGATGTATTCACCTCCGTTATCCGACTTCAAGCATTTCACCTTCAAATCAGTTTCCAATTCAACAACAGTTTTCCATTTCTTAAAAACATCAAAAACTTCAGATTTATTTTTAAGAAAGTAAACCCATACCTTACGTGTCAAATCGTCAATGAAAGTAACATAATAATGAGCACCTCCCAGAGAAGCAACTGGAGTAGGTCCGAAAACATCCGTGTGAATAAGCTCCAATTTCTGAGCTTTCGGTGGCTTTCCTGTCTTCACAAAAGACACCTTCTTCTTTTTCCCGAATACACACGGCTCACAGAATTCTGATTCGACCTTCTTTAACTCTAGAAGCTTTCCACTTGAGACGAGCATTTTCATACCTTTTTCACTCATGTGACCGAGTCGTTGGTGCCACAGATTAGATTGACTCATGCCACTGGTTACTGCATTTACCCCATCTACAGGAACTTCAACCATGTACAGTGTGCCCCTCTTTGAACCTCTGGCAATCACAAGATTTCCTTTCACGACCTTCCATTGTCCCCCACCAAACATGACATCATATCCTTCACAATCCAACTGCCCAATGGAAATTAACTTCTTCCTGAGACTTGGAATGACCCGAACATCTTTCAATATCCATGTGGTGCCCAATGGAGTCTTCAAAACAACATCCCCCATCCCTGTGATATCAAGAGCATGGCCATTAGCTAAATGAACTTTACCAAAGTTACCTGTTCGTAGATTCTTCATCGACTTGCATCTTCCAAAACCCAAAATCATGTCCATCAAACTTATCAATCTTTGTTCTCCCGTCATCAGCCATTATTCCAACCTAAATGCTCAACAATCGAGTCAAAACTGAAAACAGTGCCAAACACAACTTTGGCCGGCTGCCTGAACTTGCGTGTTGTTCTATTGAACACTGTTTTTATGGAATCAGTTTCAAAAAATTGAGAGCAATCGGTTGTAACAGCACCTTCAATTGAAACACTGAACCAGCAAAAAAAAATGGGGGAACCCTTGATCGTGTGTACAGAATCTTCAAAAAAAAATTTTAACAGTAAACAAGAGCCTGAACTGGCTCTGATACCAGTTGTTAGGATCAGATTGCTCAAACACACGAACACAAACACGAGAGAACAATAATCAAAAGCAATAAACGAGACACGAGATTTATAGTGGTTCGGTTACGGTGTGTAACCTACGTCCACTTGGGGCAACTAGGGTTTTCTTTTATTGAGGTGTTCATGTTTACAAGTACAAGAGATATGTATTTATACTAACTAGACAATTAGGGTTTACATCTTTCCTAATTCTGACTACAGTTAATACCGGGCCCACCGGGCCCACCCGAGATGGGTCGGAGCCCACAACATAACAGATGCAGCAGCGAAATCAGACCCCCAAGTGCAGCTTGATGCAGCAGCTTGGAACCGCTCGATGGAGCAGCGAAATCAGACCCCCAAGTGCAGCTCGATGCCTCGATGGTTGCTCACTTGCTCCCGATTGTCGATGTTTGGCTCTGAAACATCGAACTGCTCCTCCCGATGGTCGACAAAAAACGAGCCCAGAACAAAAAACGAGCCCAGCGATATATTGGTGATATGGCCGATATTTAGAGGACAAAATATCGGCCATATATCGGTCATATCGGCCGATAATATCGGCACCGATATTCTGTCCGATTTTTTGGACCGATATGCAACCCAACCACCGATAACCGATATATCGGTGATATATCACCGATATATCGGCCGATTTAACTGCATAGTTTATGACGGTATCTCAAAGGACATGAAACAAAGTCTTCCTTGTAGCGGCTTAGCTCTTGGCCATGTGCGTCGATCGCACAAAAGAAAATCATAAAATGTTGTAATTTTTATATAACATCAATATATTTTGGAACAATATGCTACTTGAATCTACATCTAGGGAACATAACTCTGATTAGTTACTAGTAACTAGTATCAGTAAAAAGAAGAAAGCTTAAAACTTTCTGTATACTTATAAGAAAATGCTAAAACCCGCTATGGTTCTGTGGGTTGAACATTGCGCAGTAAACTTCCACATATTAGATGAGCATACCGTGAGTTTCTATATGGAGGTATGTGTGGCTATAGAATGATAGCGCTACAAATGATGCTCAAGAGGAATCATGGAGGATATCGGCGCCCGCCATTTTAGACCTTGAGTTATTAAATGTGACACCTTTAGTGGAATATAACCAAATGAGTGGACTCTAAGTAGCACCGTGTGGAAGGATGTTTTTAATTTTCTGATGGTGCAGATGACCCACTGTTGATTTCTACTGGTTTTCACCTTATACATAGAAAACGAAATCTACTTTACGCCACCATGAACTAATAAGTATGGGATAGCTGGTCTTGTAGATCCATACTAGTCTTATCATAAGTTCATAAAGTATTTGTTTTAAAGAAAACAAAATCATCTTTGAACAGTGTGTGATAGAAAATGTGTATATATTATATACACATTTCCTTTGTAACAATATTTTTTAATTTCCATTCAAGATTTGACGCTACTCATAGTTTTAGGTGCATAGAGATACAAGTTTTAAAGAGTTGGGTGTGTGTGTATGTGCATGTGTTGGGAGAGGGGGGATGAGTGTTTAAGTCAAGTGTGTGATAGAAAGGCTCATTAGGTATATTTAGATCGCTAATCACAACCAAACAATCACACACACAAAACAGTAATCAAATGGAGAAACGGAACACAACATTTACGTGGTTTGGCCGGTGTGACCTACGTCCATGGTTGCAACTAGTGGTTCTAATTTTTATTTAGGCGCTCAAGAGAATCAAAATGCCTAAGACTATTTTTGGAGTTCCATGCGATCTTGATTAGCAAGAAAACTTAATTATGGCAACATTCCATAAATTTTGCACAAGAGATTAGGCTGGCTGCACAACCCCTTTCTCAAAGCCTTTACACCCCAACAAAGCTATCTTTTCCATGTGCTCAAAGTTGATTTTTCCTTACCATATTTTTCTTATTATCTCTGTCCTACATTGATTGGGGATATTTGTATCACCTTCAAACCAAGGTTGCTTACACTTCCTTACAAATATATACATTCTACATGTTACTTGTGGTAGAATTATTGTCATAATATGATCTTAACTATAGGAATTAAACTCTCTTATATTTCTTCTTACATAATGACTTACTGGCAGCTATAAATGACATAGCAAAAACTCAATGTACTCCACCCTTGGAAGGGTCTTTGTCTAGTTACTAGGTTGTCTCTGATTTTGCATGTTATATTTTAAATATAGAGTCTTTGTTTCATACCCTCCTTTCCATGTCTGTCTCGGTAACTTTTGATGTCACATGCCTTATAATGTGGGATAATACTATATCTTTCTAGATCATGCTAGTGACTCTTTTAGCCTTTTATGTCTCAAGTTATAGCTTGTAGTTTGTAAATATTTGATTGAGTGCCTTGTTACCTAGGTATTCTACCAATTAAAATGTTTTGTCTAGTGTAAACTGTATCCATAGTTCTAGTTGCCATTATTTTATTACACTTCACGTAATAGGTTCCAACACATATATTGATATAGTGTAATTTGATATGAAGCCTGTAATAGCTCATATCAGTTCTCTTGTTGGATGCTATTGTTGTTGAGTTGTACGGAATTTTATGTGCTAGGTGTTATTGGAGAAGTTGATTTTACTGTCAGACACTTGTCTTCTTCAACAATTTCATTCCCAAGCACCTTCCAGTTATCTAGTGGTCAACCATGTGTCACCAACGGTCGCCAGGACCGTCAGGTAAACAAAGCTTGTTTTATTTATATATTTCATTCGCTTCGGTAACTTTATTCAGCGCAGGACATATTTATCTCATCTTGTTGTAATATATATATATTTTTTATTTTGTGAATGGCAGTGTTCTGCCTATGATGCTAGTCCTTCATCAGAAACAACATGGACCATGCGCTCAACTTTTCCAGAATATGTTGTTGCTCTAGCCACAATTGTTGGCTCCGTGCTTTTCTCCGTAAGTTCATTTCTGGGATTTATTATTGTGAATTTCATGTAGTATGTTGAGTACTAATTTGTCTCTCTGAAAGTATTCATGGCAACATAGGACTAACTGGCTTTTCATGTGTGAAATATTTTCTGCATGATCCTAAGCTTTGCCTTGTTATGATAGATATTTGGTGGAGTTGGCATTGCTTGCCTCCCCTTAGGGCTTATATTTTCTTTCATAAGGCGGCCAAAGGCAGTGATTACTAGATCACAGTATATCAAGGTAGTCCTTATTTTCTTCTATTTATAAATCATATTGCCATGCAAATGATTACCATTAGAAATGATTGTTTTGTTTGGTTTTCTTAATTGTTCAGGAAGCAACAGAACTTGGTAAAAAAGCAAGAGAATTGAAGAAGGCAGCTGATGCTCTTCACCAGGAAGAAAGAAGTGGTTCTAAAGGAAGAAAATGGCGTAAAAACATGAAGGCTGTAGAAAAGGTATGGCGTCTTAATTTTAAAGAATCAGATAGTTGTAAATGCAAGAAGTATTTTCAAGTCTGAAGCATATAACATTATTCACCAATTCCAGTTTGTATATATCTTGTAAATAGCATGTGTTAGCCATTCACACTATGATATTATAAAGTATGGGGGATCAATTTATGGAGGTTGAATATAGTATTTTGTGAACTTTTTTATTTGTCATGCAACACATATGCTAGCCTAACCAAGTTATCTTCCTCAGCTGTTAAATTATTACAATGAAAGGAGAGACATAACATTGAAACTGTGTTATCTGTATACAATCTGTTTCTCTATGTAAATTAGATAATTAGTTGATTTCAAGGTTATGTGAATATTTCTACCCTTCAGGAATTGCTTCTTTTGGAGGATGACGTGAAAGCTTTAGAAGAGATGTACCCTCAAGGAGAAAAGGTGATAGACATGTACAATTGTGTTCCAAGTTATTGCTTTATTTATGGATTTGCTAGTTGACCACTAAATATTGTGTAATCTAATCTATTCAGGCAGAGGCCACGTGGGCTATGACTGTTCTTGGTTATCTGGCAAAGCTTATACTTGGAGTCTTTGGGTGAGTCATATTTAGTCTGTGATTTTTCAGCTGAACTTCTTTTGTTGTTAAGAATCAAAGAAATCATGTTTGTTTTGAAATTTCTATGTAATGCTGCTTGTATAATTTAGCATTGATTTTGTTGTTAAGAAGCGAAGGTATCATGTTTGTTTTGGAAAATATCAAACAAACAAACAAACAAACATACCCAGTATATCCCACTAAAAAGCAGGGTCTGGGAGGGGTTGGTGGTGGCGAGTCTTTCCTCTATCTAGAGAGATAGAGAGATGTCTTCCCAAATATGGTTATTATAAAGTTGAACCTGCTTTTGTTCTTGCAAATATGATTATTTCTGAAAGTGATATGAATTATGGACCAACTATTCTATTCTTTTGTTGGCGCTATACATTGATCGTTTTCTACATATTTTAGATTAATTCTTAGTTCAGTCAGAATCAAATCTCTTTACATGGTTTTAGTTGCATTTATCGTGTTTAACTGTGATTTTCCTGTTAGGTTGATTGTTTCAATTGCTTGGGTTGCACACATTGTGATATATTTGTTGATTGACCCTCCACTTTCTCCGTTCTTAAATGAGGTTTTCATAAAGTTGGATGATATTTGGGGTAACATTTGACTACTATATTTTTTTCTTTTTATATGTGATACTTTGAGCGAACACATTCACACTGGTCAAATACACTTCACCAGGTCTTCTGGGTACCGCGGCCTTTGCATTCTTCTGCTTCTACCTTCTGCTTGCAGTAATTGCTGGAGCAATGATGCTTGGTTTGAGACTAGTGTTTATAACCATCCATCCAATGAAGTAATCCCCTTCATATTCTTAATAACATCTCTGTTATTTTATATTTGTTATTTGGTATCCAGTTGAATATCTTGCGGTTATTATAACCTGTGAATTGATGTTATAGGTGGGGAGCTACTCTCATGAACTCTTTCCTATTCAATGTAGGTCTCATTCTTCTTTGCTCCATTAGGTAGGCTGATTCAATTTCTTAATTCGTTTTTCCATTTACTTTTTTTTTGGTAACTATTAAAGATCATGAACTTTGTTTAATTATTTTTTACAAGTTATTCCTTCTTCTAATGGTCTAGTCTTATACTCGGTTTATAATCATTGTGTTGTGGTTTTAGTGTGATACAGTTCTGTTCAACCGCATTTGCGTACTATGCTCAAGCTACGGCTGCCCAAGAAATATTTGGTCACACATTGCAATCTCTTCGTGGCATAAAATACTTATACAAGTCGGTCTCAGCTATTTCATCCTTTCACAATATTTTTATGTGTCTTTTAATCTATGTTCATTGCTGATTATCGCTTTGGCAGGTATAACATATTTCAAATAGCATTTGTCGCTCTAGCGGGCTTAACCTTTGTGTATTATGCTGCCTTTGTAAGTTTCTCATATTTGTTACAATGATTTTTGGACCAACATGCCAAATACTTCCTTTGTTCTCTATCAGTTTTTTCACACCTTTTGACTTTTAAGTAACAAGTGAAACAAATTGATACGAGTTTGGTCAAGTTACTAGGAATAATTTATGACTACATGAAGATGTATAAATACTGTCATAGATGAAGAGTTGGTGTTAAAATGTGAAGTAAGTATTTTAGAAGTTAGAAGTAAAAATTTCTTAAAAGCGTGCGAGTAAATACATATTAGGGACTTAAGGTTGGGGGTGGTAAAAGTTAGCTGATCTCACATAATAAAAAATGCAAACCGGTATCGGCTGTATTGAGTTTGGTTTGTGGCTATAAAGTTTCTGAGAACTGGTTTATCTTGTGTCGTTTGTGTGGTAGATGATGTACAGTGTTTTTTTAATAAATCTGATTGGTTTTGTGTAGAATTTTGTTTTTGAACTTGGAATGAGGGTACAGTAACAGCTAATAAAATGATTGGCTGTGATTGTTCAGGGATGGAGAAGAAAAAAACCGAGTGGCAGGTTCCAACTATCATCTTGAAGGTGAAGTGTGCGCATGAAAATCGTAACTAGAAGAGAGGGGGAGGGAAATTGATTTACTGTATGTGCCTCTTCTCTATCGGTATAGGGGAGTTGATTACGAATGTTGAATTGATGTGTTTGTTTTTTGGGTCTGATTATTTTGTATGTATCTTGGCTGTATTTGTCTCTCTATCTATCTATCTTGTGCTTTATTAACTGATGTAATATATATAATATACTTAAAGCAGAAAATACATCCTCTGTGTGCAATTCATTTTCGAGAATTGTTAAATTGGGGTGAAGAGGTTTTGAGTTTTATAGCAAGTTGATCACTTCACTTCACTAGATATGGTTTGTAATAGCTATATCAATGAGAGCAATCTATAGTAGGGTTGTCAAAACAGGTGTTATCGTGTTAAACAGGCCAGGCATGACATGACATGACATGATTAACACATGTATCTAACACGAACATGTTTCGTTTAACTAACAATGTCAATTACCTAAACAGGTTGTGTGTCGACCCCTTTGTGACCCACTTAGACCTAATTTAATTGTCATGATTGTGTTAACCTGATTATGAATTATATCCGTTTAGCTTAAACCCAAACCCGCTTAACTTTTGTTGTGTCGTGTCATTTAAATAGGTCGTGTTAGAAATTGCCGGCTCTAATCTAAAGTGAATATAGAAGGGGAACGTTATGATGAAAAGATCTAGAGAGGTATGGTTATGAATGGTTGTAAAGAAAGACATTTAAAAATCGATGCTAATGTCTAGATTCGTAACAGTTTAAATATGAAAATCACATTACCATAAAATATTCCTTGCCGGGAGAGAGTATTATAAACTAGTAATGATTATGGAAATCCTTATACAACCCCTTTAAATATTTATTTCTTTACACAATGCCAGTATAATTTTTACAATTCATCATCTCTCTTTTAATTATATGATGCAGATTTGCTCTTTTTTTTCCTTTTTGAGTTATCAGATTATTTATTATTTATGAGTCTATATTTAGACCTCGTAGATTATTGTTAGAAATACAAAAATATTAAATGAGTTGATTAGAATGTGAGTTATTTATTAGTGTGGTCGCTTTGTGGATGTGCACGTGCACAAGCTGTCAGTCACCAAATCCCCTTCAATTTCAATCTCAATCTCAATCTCAATCTTAGGTCGGACATTACGTAAAATCCATTTATACCAAACAAAACAAAACCAAACCCCACCCTACCCGACCCCTTCGTGTATAGTTATAATAGTCCCACTCACAACTCATCCAAACACCAACTTCCAAATTACACCCTCTTCCTCTTTCCATCCGCACTTTTTCTTTTAAAAGAAAAATGTACGAACTTGTTTCAAAGGATAGATGATACCTTAATCGGATCCACCTATTTATTTCTTAGCGGGAAGATGGATCTTGAAACGAATTCAACATGCAATTTACTAATGTCAGCCAAGTACCTCTCCAGCTTAATTTATCCACAAATACAAACATTGATTCATTCCTGAAATGATGAAATCCGCATCAACCAAGTCAATAAATTCCCGAGTGATCACTTGCAATGAACACAAATTAAACAAATAGCCAATCTAGCAATACACTAGATGTCAAGTGGAGAAGACTGAAAAGAGCACCGTAGGTTCCGAATTTGTAAAGAGCCTGAATATCTTAAAGTCGTGTAAAGATCATTATCAACTTAAAATGCTTTGATAATACTACCACTAATCCAATTGGGTAATTCAAAGAGAAAATACAAGGAATATGGAAGCTATGTTACGAAACAACATACACCTGCAAAGCCAGACTAAAAAATCAACTTTCATACTTGTGATCGTCTAAATGTTTTAGTTGACGGTTGACGTTTATATTTGTCTGCAGCAAGCGGATTAATAGCAGAAACTCTACTAATAGTAACTCACTTATAGTTAAATTTTCTATATTGCTATTGATGGCCTAATAGACTTGGCCTAGCGAGATAGATAGGTAAGGTAACTTAGTTTATTACACCAAGCAACTTAATAATGTAAAAGATATACAATTAAGCTATGCTAATGGAGGCTCTAAAAGGCGTATAAAATAAAATTTTCAAGAAATAAAATATGGGATGAAACACATCACATTATTTATATAGTTTGCCCTTGATATATTTTTACTATATGTATTGGTCACAATATTAATTGAACATATAAATTAATTGGGGAAATCGATCATTTCTAATGAATAGAATAACTACAAAAATTTCGTTATATTAATATTTATCATTAAATACCCATAACAATCATTTTCCTTAATCAGTTTTGATCAAGTTCAACACATGCAATTGGTGGATTTCGGATAAAAGATTCTATAAACGTAATGTCTATCGTTTTAACTTTTTATGTTACAACATGAATATGGATTTGGGTAGAAAATACAAAAGTGTTTATGTCTAAGGTGCTGTTTGTTTCTGAAGAGGTAAAAGCAGACCACATCTACAGACATCTGTAGAAAAAAGGTGGACCAAACCTCTGCAGCCTGTATTAAGAAGACTGTTTGTTTTGTAAATCAAAGAACAAACTCTTCAAATCTCCACTGTACAAAAGAAAAGATTTCACCCCTAAAAACAACAATGTAGCAGTATGCATTCACGAATCACTCAATTCAACCGACGATTCATCACTCACACTCTCCGATTCCGACTCACTTCTCCATCTCCCATCACCAAACGCAAACGTCACCCAAATCTCCCTTCGTCTTCCCCCAATCTTCTTCTCCAAATCATCCGCAACAGGCATCTTATACCTGCAAATCGGACACCATCCATGAACCTTCAACCACTTTTTCACACATCTCCCATTGAAACCGATGCTTACACGGCATCTCCCTCACCAAATCACCCATCTCCAATTCCTCCAAACATAGCACACACTCACACCCCAACATTTCACTTTCGTCTCCGCGTTTGATCTCCACTCTCGGTAGCCTTTCGATCGACGATTCAGACGCCGGAGGCACACCGTCCTTTGTCAGGTCGTTCATCAGCGAATCGAACCGTGTTCTGCTGACTCCGATCACCACCATCCCTTGCGTCACCGGGTTGATCAGGATGAGCGACAGTGGTGTGGGTATTTGGGGGAAGAGGTTAGAAGAGGTGTGAAGACATTGTTCCACCTCTTCTCCAAGAAGAGGTCACGCAGACGTTTTTCAATGAAACGTTTTCAAAAAAACATTCAAAAAAACAAACACTCAGTAGATCTCAAACATCTGCCGCCTTTTTTAACGCAGACAAAAGAGCTTTAGAAACTCTTTTTAAAAAAAAAAACAAACACCACCTAATTCTCCATGAAAAAGATATCTAATAGCAAAATAATCGAAATCCCCTAAAAGGAAAAAAAAAAGGGAAAATTACCAGATTGGCCATTTGATCAATCTGGTTTTGCATAATAACCTTTGACCAGACATAATACCAAAATAGACCGGCCAATGACAAACTACCATGTGGCAAAATCTCGCTTTCCGGCGATACGAAAACATAATATATCGTCTAAAGCGATACAAAAGCATAATATATCGCCTAAATCACAATAATATCGCCAACAGCGATACAAAAGCGAGACCAGAGCATGTGATATCGTCAAAGTCGAGACAAAAGCATGTGATATCGCCAATTATGGATATGTATCGCCTAGCGTTTAATACTCGGCCGGCGAGACGGGGCGCCGGCGTCTCGCTTGGCCCATTATTTTTGAAACTCACGTTCACCTTGTAGAGAACCAGCGTCCATGACCTTAACCGCCACATCCTGGTGGTTAGCTAGGGTTCCGCGGTAGACGGAGCCAAAACCGCCTTGGCCGAGGCGGTTGGAGGCGGAGAAGGAGGCGGTGGCGGAGCGGAGGGGCGGCGTAGGTGAACTTGTGCGGTGGTTTACCGTGGGAAGGGGCGGTGCGTTTGCGTGTTGTGCACTTGCGGAAGCAGAAAGTTAGGGCTATGAGGAAGGTCAAGGCGACGGTTAGCGGTGGCACAAGGTGGTGGTGGTGGTCCGGTGGCGGTGACGGTGGTTGTGGTGGTTGGGGAGACGGTGATGCATAGGGTCTAGAAGGCATGATGATTGATGAGAGTGAAAATGTTTGGGGGGGAGAGAGAGAGATTTATTAACTGAACAGCTATAGGATCAGAGGATCTCTGTGTGTTTTGACTTTTTTTTCATCTTCTTGTGACTATAAATTATACTAGGATCAAATATTTAAAAATAAGTGAAAATTATACTAGTCGACTATAAAATTTTATATAAACTATTGGAAAGCCAAAGAAATTAACTAGTTGGTTTGACTGTTTGAGGGTTCTCTATAATAATAAAACTTAGGATTAGAGTAATTAAGCTTCTTTTAGGAAAAATGGTTCTAGCATTGTTTACGATGGTTTACTGTAATTTAATTTTGAGATAATTAATAGTAAAGTAACACTCTTCATTTATAAAAAGGATCTACATAATTCAATCAATGGTATGGTTTCAATAGTGTTTATGGTTAAATGTTTGTTTAAGTTAAATGTATTTAACATTTATTTATTTTTATTAAAAGCTAATGATTTATTAACAAGGAGTAAACTGGTTCAAAATGTTAAACCGTCAAAATTAAATTGTAAGCTGCTAACCCAATAGAACATGCATCTCCAACCAACCCAACCTAACCGGTTTGGTCTCATTTTCCTCACATGACTGGTTTCTAGTATGTCTCCAAAATTTTGCTAAGACTGGTCGAACCATAGCGTGAACACCTTAGTAATTGATTTAAGCTCTCATTTGACTATAATACTTTGTTTAATATTGATTTTGAGAAATGGTCAAGAGCATATTGTTCTGGGAGGCGATACAATATAATTGAATTTTTTCGTGAGTATTTACAAAAGTGGTATTTTAATCGTAGACAAATTGGAGGTAATTTATCATTTTATATAATTGGAGATAATGTATTGTAAATTAAAATTTATATTTTTTTATTTTTAATGACAGCAAATTTACAGCAAACGCTTACTAAATGGGCTGAAAATAAACGTATACCCTCTCGCGGTGAACATTTAATCAATGTTTAATTATGTGTCTCTTCTTAGTCATGTGTAGCAATGTTGTGTTTAATTATGTGTCTCTTCTTTTGAACTGAAATTTTAAAAAAATCACCCATAAAAATTAATCCGGGAGTATTGAAGAAAACGATTTCATTTTCCTTGAAAAAATTAAAAGTTAACACACTTATTTATATTACGATTTTGAAAAAAAAAATAAAAAAGAAACCGAAAAGGCTGCATCACTGACAGCGAGTTGATGGCGATACTGGCGACACATCACTTTTCAGAGTAGGCGCGCAACCCTAGGCGAGATGATGGCGATGCACATCAAATCCGTATCGCCGGTACAAGCGAGACGGCAAACTGCAGGGATCGCCAACGTCTCGCCAAAATTATATAATCTCAGCGATAATGCATGCTTCTGTCTCGCCAAAATGTGGCTAATTTCACAATATTTAAAGTCGATGCTATTATGCAAAACCAGATTGGTTAAGCCATTTTGTAATTAGAATCATGACAAATAATTGTAAACATATGACCGCGTGTACCTTTACTTTGAAATAGGGCCTGTCATAATCATAATATTCAGAAACAGTAATTTTCAGAGTCTTTTTTTTTTAAGATTAATTTCTTAATTATGAAATTTTTTACCAAGTTAGTAGTTAGTGGGGTTTGAACCCCCAACCTCCATATTAATTGTTGAATGCCTTTGCCACCACACCAAGGGGTGGGACTTTACCAGTCTTGTTTTGATATTGTAACTATATACTAACTAGGATTATGCCCCTGCGTTGCAGCGGGGGCGTAAAACCGTATAAATTGGCATCAATGTCACACCATCGTCAATAATCACCAACATCTAAAAATCTCGTATTTAAAAAGACATAAAAAACAAAAACAAAAAAACGAACAAAAAGTAGACGTAAAAACGTTTTACAAGTATACGAAATGTACACATATAAAACAATAAATAAGTCGATCCAGGATCAACGTGCTGCAAAGGGACCATTAAATGAGAAAAAATAAGCGTAAAAACGTTCAACCATACATGCACGTTGCGGAGTGAAAACTGACAAAGTTTAGACGAAACGTAAAACAAAAAAGAATGCAAAATATGAAAGTGTATGGGAACAAAGTTAAAAGTAAAAAAATATTGAGGCTAAATTGTAAAGATATAAAAATAATGGGTTAAAATAAAAAAAAGTTGAAAAGTAAAAATAGAAGACAAAAGGGATGGGTACAACCCAATAAAACATATGGTACAACTTATGATAGCACACCAAAATTGGTAATTAGTATATATATAATTAATGTGAAAATATATGTACTACACTAGATTAATTTGGTATAAACCTTGTATCTTTATATATCTACACTAGGTTAAGTAAATACTAATGCAAAATGCAATATAACATAATACATTACAAAAGTAGTTAATACGTTATATGTTTATAACAATGACAAAAAATAACTAGGCATATAGTCATGGTTACACAAATCCACTTTCGTATGTCCATTTTTTTATGCATAAAAGCTAGGGTAAAATCATCTTGTAAATGAACAAGCGGTCATGCATGAGACCTTCGGTCACATATCATGAACAAATCTCCATTGGATGGTAGTTAGTTGACCAAATTTAATGTGCATGTAAAATGGACTTGGGCATTATCCAGTTTCTTCACGTATTTGAGTTCAAAATGACAACACAAATTTTGAGCTCTCTTTTAAACGTGAATATTAAACAATGAGTGTCACCAATTAATAACTCCTTAACAATGTATAGAAGGTCGATCTCTTATTTTTATATTTTGTTCACGCAGTCTCGATAAATTTATTGATGTCATCTGGGCAATGGTGGTCGATTAATGCCAGAATTGGTGGTTTTAGAACTAGATTTTGCCAAATATGAAGTTGAATCTTTCGAATTTGCTAATGTATTGAAACCTATGTTGTAGTAATTAGTGGTCTCAAAAATAATATCAAACATATATATACCAAAGGAATACGAGAAGGTTGGCTTGCAATATCAACCCGTAATCGAACACACATTCCATGATCATTGCTCAAAAAGAATATAAAAAATGCACCTAGCTACCAAAGGAGTACGTTAATGCTAGTCAGTTTGCACATGGTCACTAGGTTTGAATGTCTTTAGAAGCAAGTTGTTCATTAATGCTGGAATGGGTGGTTTTGAAATATTGAGTCATGAGTGCCCAAATGGTTTCCATTCGTGTTATCAAAACATAAGGGTGAAACAATAGAAAAAAATATCTCAAGTTCTAGTATGATCTTTTGTTCACAAGCTTCTAGGTAAAATAATATAGTATTAAGTCGACTGTAACACTTGACAAGACCTATTAACATTGGCATAGTAGACTTATCACAAAACACGTGTATTTAACACTTAAATTACTTGTTATCACATGAAATATTTTTGTGTGGTCAAAAACAAGTCATTAGCACATAACAAGACTCATTAAAACCCAGTGAAGGTGCATTGGTGGACGCATCATCAAACATAGGCCACAAACACCTAATGTGGTTGTGTAAAGAAACATCATATTAACACACTACAAGAAAGAAGACCAATAGTGGCGACAGATGTCGTCGCTATTGGTTGGTTTTTTCGCCGCTATTAGAATTAACGGTAACTTGTCGCCGCTAAAGAGTCGCCGCTAATAACTCGTCACTAATGGATACCTAGTCGCCGCTAATACTCTCTTTTGCGGCGACATTATCGCCGCTATATATGCTTTAAAAAATTCCCGGGAAGGAATTTTAGCAACGACAGTTATCGCTACTAATAGTCAATTTTTCATTAATTTTTTTTAATTTCTATTTTTATAAACCGAATAAACCTGTATAAAAATAAGCACCCAGATTTCCCAACAACACAAATAACATAAACATACAAATAGTATTAAGAAGTACACTACGAGGTTTAACTAAATATGCTAAATGCATTGTTTAACTTCAACTTTAAATGTCGTCAAAATAAACTTAAACTACTTAACCGCTATCCTATTCATCATCCTCGTCCGAATCATCTTCATCAGTTTGTTGTGTACATTTTTGAGAGGCAATAAGTTGCGTAATTTGCGACATAAAGTTTGTATTTTGAAACGAAAAAAAGAAAAAAAACGAAAAAAAATATCGAATCTAGAAATCTTTGTAGTAGCGGCGACGAAAGAGGAGCAAAAGCGGCGATGGTGGTTGGATCGCGCGTGGTTGTGACCGGTGGTCGGTGACGGTGTTCGTAGTGGTGGCTGTGGTGGGTGGTGGGTGGTGGCTACGGTCGGATGGTGGTGGCTGTGGTGGGTGGTGGGTGGTCGTAGTGATGGTTGTGGTGGGTGACGTGGTGCGGGCGGTGGGTGGTGGCTGATCGAATGGTGGTGGCCGCGGGTGGTGGCTGGTCGGAGTGGTGTGGGTGCGCGACTAAGGATGACCTACAACCCGGGGGTCGGATGGTGGTGGTTGCGGTGGCTGGTCGGAGTGGTTGCGGCGGAGGCGGAGGCGTCGGCGGTGGTGGGTGGTCGCGGTGGAGAAGGCGTCGGCGGTGGGTGGGTGTAGGTTGGAGGGAAAGTGAAGAAGGGATAAGGGAAACTCGCGTATATCAATTCATCATTAGCGGCGACGTGTCGCCGCTAAAGACGTCGCCGCTAATGCTCACAATATATACGATTTAACAGGAGCCGTTAGATCTAATTGGTTATGGAGGGCTAGATGTGGCTCATTTAGTGAACGGTGGATCGCCAATTTTTAGCGGCGACGTGTCGCCGCTAAAGGTGTCGCCGCTTATAGCTGTCGCCGCTAAAGGTCCTGTCGCCGCTCATACCGTCGCCGCTATTGCGCGCGTTTCTTGTAGTGGTACACATGAAAGTGCCTATTAACTACAATCAGTTGCCTTATCATCAAACATTGGTTAATAACATCTAAATGACGACTTGTTATAACCTAATGTGACTTTGTGAAAATAGTACTACTCATTAAGATGTGACTACGCCAATTATCAACCCAATAGTGAATTTCATCAAAAACATGTCATCAACACATGAGTTACTTGTTATCGTCTAATGTGAATTTTTATGACTCCAAAAATCTCTTTTATCTCAAAAACTCTCATTAACGACTCATTAGTTAATCATCAAACATGGTCATTAACACCTAAATGACTTATTTTGAGCTAAAATGACTTTTCATAACCTGATTCAAATGGCTGACACGTGACTAAGGGTCATTAACGATGAATTAGTAAACTTATCATCAAAACACATGTCATTTGTCTACAAAGTGACTTGTTTTCCCCACCTACTTTCTCTAAATGAAATACTATCGTATGTTAATTCAATGAGCAATCCCAAGGCATCGATTACACTTGATTGTTTCCTAAGGAGAACACTTTTGCTTGAATATGCAATCTTAGTCTTGCTTAATATAGCACTATTGATCGATGGTTATGTATCATTATAATTCATATTCATTTTTTTTAATATAAAAAGCTAGTGTGATTGTTTTTAATTAGTTATTATAATATATATATTATCATTTTATACCAAGAAAAATATATGTATCAAAGAAAACTTTAATAGATTCTAAAAATCATAAAATGGTAACATCATTTTGATTACATGATGACCTTGACTTAATAATAAAAGAAAAAAAGTAGTTATCTTTAATTACTGATTACTCTAAACATCATATTCATTTTCACCTTTGTTATTATGACCTTAAATTCATTACTCACCATCATATTACTACACCAGAATTTAAAATCTGTAAGTGCTCGCATATTCATTTATCTCTTTTTCATTATTCTTTAAGGAAAGCAAAGTTAACATACATAATTACATATGGAGCGATATTAATTATTAGTGATTTACCCATTAACTGCCATTCAGTGTTAATTAATCAACTGTCAAAATTAACAAGGTAATGTCATCTCACTAATTACTTTTTAATGTCAAATGTACGACCATGTTTCGAAATACGTAGGTTATTTTAATATTATCTGTTTTCCAGTAGAGGCTGCACCCCACTTTTTTCAGGAGAAAATCCATAACTGGAAAAAAAAAAACCCCAATGACTTAACTCTAAACATGTTTGTTCAAAGTGAGAGTTGAACTCAAAAACTTTTTATTTTTTAATTGTTTTGGATATCTCACCCCAATACTAATAATCATTGGTATTTTACTAACTAGTTTTTTTCTTGAATGGCTACTTAATTAATGTAGTCTAAACTGTTATTGTTAACATTAATATAATCTGTCATTTACTTTTTATTTAGATACATATTTAAAAAAATTAATGTAAAAGACACGCAATTTATTGATATTTTGTTTATATATGTTATATTTTCTCTTTTATGAGAGAAAAATATTAAAAACTTGAGTTACAACCGAGGCCAGGCGTCAAACAATATCATAGTACAGGTCGAACAATACACAACCAAAAGACATTTATATGTAAATATAGGTTGAAAATTAAAATATACTTTTACGTCGGATTTATTTTGATCCATATTAGAAGATTATATTTTTATATCCTGTTTTTACGGCCAATTACTGATCACATAGAAAATAAAGGGTGAATCTTATGAAGAGAGACATTTTTACAACAGATCGATTAGTACAGCTAGTACCCCCTTTGGTAGATACCATATATGTTATTAATCGCACTATGAGTATGGATATTCATCTTGAAACTTAATTAGTTGTGATGATAACTGAATGTTAAGTCGTAAAAATAAATGACGATATATACACAACAAAAACGACTGGAAAAGCAATATATATATATATATATATATACCCCGTGAGATTCAATCGTATTCATGATTCAAGAATAAATTAAGATATGATGTATCCCCTTATTAAAAACGAATCATGAATAAATTAAGATATGATGTATCCCCTTATTAAAAACGTGAAATAAAGGAAGGCCAAATTTATATACTCGATCTAGCTAATGTTGATATAAGTAAAGCACAAGATTGGCGTAATAGTGTATATGTAAATTGAAAAAAGATGGATGTAATTACAAGTACGTACGTAAGGCATTTACAATTACACGCACTAGCTAGATATATATAGATATTGACCTCCCTCCCTCCCTACATGTAAAAGAAAAAGAAAAAGAAAAAGAAAAAAAGAAAAAGAAAAAGAAAAAGGAAAAAGCGTACATACAATACTATACTATGGTATGGTATTTCCATTGATCGATCGAATGAGGTGAAGGTTAAGGTTCATGGAAGTGTGGAGGTCTGGGGGCCGATGTCGTTGTGTTTCCTTGAGGGACCGGAAGCTGGAAGCGGTGTTTTTCTCTTAGGCAAGAAGCCGAAAAAGTGGCCGCCGGAAGAGTCGTACTTATACTTGCTGGGATTAAACACCACATGCTGCAGCCTCCTTGATCTTGAGCATTCTGCAGTTTCTTGAGCAACCATGAAGATGATCAATAGCACCACCACTGACCGCCATGGAACTAGATAATTAATATTCATCACATCACCTACCTGCCTACTAGCTACCTTGATATATATATATATATATGTTGAGTTGATTTATCACAAATAGCTGAGAGTTTGTGTGTGTGTTAATATATACATATATGTAGGTTGTGTTCCTTTACTGAATAGAAAGATAGAGCTGAGGCTGGGTGACTGTGTGTACCTTAATTAACTAATTAACTATATATATATACACACACACATATATATATAGAGAGAGAGGAGGGATCCTAAGAAAACCACAAAGTTATGTGAAAACTAGAGAAAACCAATGAATCCGGTCACATAACTTATAAATTTTTTATCACTACTCTTTATATTTGTGTGTGTATATATAAAAATTGCCAAAGACCCCTAACGTTCATCCCTGCCATTTGTTTATTTTAACCACTTGCATCCCTGTCGTTTTAAAATTGCCAAAGACCCCCTAACGTTCATTTCATTTGTATCCAAAACACTACACCGTTAGTCTTTCCATTAATTCTTTTATAAAAAGACTAAAATGCCCCTAAAAATTAAAATTAAAAATAAATTTTTTGAGACAATCTACATCTTCTTTTTCTTCTCCACCATCAGCCTGCAAATGACATTACCACCCAAATTTCCCTCTTATTCTTCTTCTCACTATATCCACCACCACCAATTGAGACCACCACCCACCACCTATCGACTCCACCACCTAAACCTTCTTCTTCTTTTCTCTGCATCCACCACCACCCACCACCCAACGACGACACCAACCATCAACACCATTAACACCACACCCCACTCCACCATCGACCCGCAAACATCACTACAAACCCACTCCATCACATCTGCCCCTCACCACCACAACAGTTGTCACCCACCACCAACCAGGCGCACTACCAACCCTAATTACCATCATTCTAAGCCCCCCCTTCCTTCTCAGACCCGTAATTTCAAGTTTTCTACTGGTGATATGGTTGTGGTGGTGGTAATCGATAGGGGGCTGTTGGCGGTGATTGGCAGCTATGGTGGTGGGGATGGGGCTACGATGAGGGGTGGTTGTGGTGGTGGTGATGGGGGTTGTTGTGGCGGCGACCGGGTGGTTGTGGTAATAACGGCTGTTGTGCCGGAGACTAGGTGGTTATGGTGGTGGTGATAGGGCTGTTGTGGTGGCGACTAGGTTGTTGTGGTGATAGGGGCTGTTGCGGCGGCAACCAGGTGGTTAAGGTGGTGGTGATTGGGTGCAATGGTGGCGGTCAGGTGGTTGTGGTGGTGGTGATGGGGGTGTTGTGGTGGTGACCAGGTGGTTGTGGTGGTGGTGATAAGGTTGTTACAGTAGCGATCAGGTGTTTGTGGTGGTGGTGATGGGGATGGGTGTGGTGATGGTGATTTGAAGAAGAAGATGTTGATGGATGTGACTCACATGATTATTTATGTTATTATTTAATTTTAAGAGTAATTTAGTCTTTTTAATAATAATTTTAACAGAAACATTAACAGTGCTAGTCAGAGCATTCACAGTCCATTCCTTATCTTTATCCATATAATTACACTAAAAATCACTACTTCTTCTCTCTCCTTTCAATTAAATAATATATTTTTATACCTTTTTCATTACCTTTTCTCTCTCCTTCACTCACAACCACTTTCAAAAATATTAAAAAATTTATAAGGATTGTACAGTGATTCTTCAAATATACCAATCCACAATAACATTTTCTCTCTCCTTCACTCATAACCACTCAAAATCATTCCATATAATATACCAAACACACTCACATGATTATAGGGCACGGGTTGTGAATGCTCTCATTTGGACTTAAATGGAGATAAAATGAAACTACATACATACAAATGAAGATAACATGAAATGCTAGGGGCCTATTGACAATTTTAAAACTGCAGATATGTAAATGGTAATAATAACATATTATTTAAGTAACAAATTACATGATCAATGTTATATATACATACATACATACATACATACATACATACATACATACATACATACATACATACATATATATATATATATATAACGCGAACTAAACTTTTATTCCAAATAGTAGAGCCAACAACAACAGACTCTGCATAAACAAATAAAAAATATATGTATATTTTCATTCATTTATTATAGCATATGTCAACTTGAAGAGAGAGAGAGAAAAAGAGAGGAGAGAGAGCTCTTATACTTAGGGAGAAAGTGACTTAATGAAGGGGAAAAAGCTTAGCAGGAAACATGGGTAATTGATATGCTTTGATTTTTAGTATCAAATTATTATTATTATTATTTTTAAAAAAACCTTTATTTATAAGAAAACCAAGAATATCACTTTTAAACCATTGATCAAAATTGATCAATGATTGATATTAATCAATGATAAATTTATAAATATTTAATAGATAGTTGCTTTATTTAAATGATTTAATGGTGTTTTAGATAAATTACTATTTTTATATTTTTAAAAATAACTAAAATCCCTTAAATATCTCTCTCCCCCCCTCTCTCTCCCTCTCTCTCTCTTTAAAATCAAAAACAATATTAGTTTAGTTTAAAATCAAATTAATTTATTCAAATATCATTCTAAAATATTTTAGAAAAACAAAAGTTATTTTCTGCAGATCTATATTAATTACATACATGCTTACATATACGTAAACATGTTCACATAATGTTCAAAATATATTTGCTCCATACGACATGCTTACTTATATGTAAACAAGCATAAAACAAACAAAAAAAACATAACAATTGCTATTATATTAAAATAATGAAACTTATGTATATGTATCACTCACTAAAATAGTATACAAAATCAGACAATTCAAACAAAATACTGTTAGACTACATAAATAAAAGATAGACTAAATATATGTAACTTCCTATTATGATTTATTACGATCAGAGAAGAAATGAATTACATATACGTAACCCATGTTACATATATGTACCACTCTTATGTGATTTAAAAAGCAGAAGCCGCTTAAAGAAGAAAAGAAGAAGGTGAGCTACGTATATGTAACATAACAAATAAATAATATAAATAAAAGCAAACATGGCGCGCCCACACACACAACATATTAGTTTCTAAGTGTTACATATATGTAAACATACTCTAAATAAAAGGTATAAGATATGAAAAGGCGGTGAAGATTAGTTGAGAACTTTAGAATTTGAAATATTTTAGTAAACACAACCAAATTAAATGACATATCATCTAACAAACTAAACCAAATCGAATCATAAATCATATTTGTTCCCTACAAGAAACATGTATGCCCATGGGATCATTTTGACAAGCTACATATTTACAATGCTTAAAATATGTATAGTATATTCTATTGTAAATAACTAGTTATTATTACATAATTTTGACAAGCTACATATATGTAAACAATATGCAAAAAAAGACAAAAATAGACAACATGTATATTGTTCTGTTATTATGGTCTAACTTCTGTATATGTAAGCAATCAAAAAATAAACAAAAATGGCAATATGATTACTTTTACATTAAAATGATGAAACCTACATATACGTATGACTCATTTATATACAAAATCAAAAAATTCAAAAAAATATTGTTGGTGTTAATAATCAGTTCAAAATAATAAAGAAACCATTACCTTTTCAATCAAATGAAAAGATGAATGCTTGAGCCAATTAAAGTTCCTCTAAAATTGGTTATGTAGAAACAAAGGACGAAAGGATCTATGACGAATCAAATTGGTCAAGTATGTGTATGTAACTCATACAAGTTAAATATGTAATGGGTTACGTATATGTAACCAAGGTTTTACATGTCCTTCCTTGTTTAGATACATCTCCTTCCTTGTTTCACAAAAACAATGGAGAAACACAGGTGCAACCTCTGCTTAAAGACCTTTACTAATGGTAGAGATTTAGGAGGCCATATGAGATCTCACATGCTTAATCTCTACCTCAACCCCACACCCAAACCACCGCTGCACTCGTCGTCGCCGTGGCCATGGCCATCGCCGTCGTCGTCATCTCTTTCATCGTTGGAAGTTATCAAATCAGGGTTGTTAAGAACCACTACCGTCCGAAAAACATCAAAGCGGGTTCGGAGGTCCGAAAGCTCATGGTTTGCTGATCAGCAACATTTTCTTGAAGCTAATCGATCGGGATCTTCAATTTTTGATGCTTCACCGGAAGAAGTTGTTGCCTACTGTTTGATGATGTTATCTAGAGATAAATGGACCCACGAAGAAGAAAAGATGTTCTGTATATTGATTTGTTAATTATGGAGAAAAATATGGGTTTTGGTCAACAATGAGTAGTTACTAAAATATATTATATATAAAATTACTAAAACACCCTTTAAATATAATATATATAAATAAATATAAATATAAATATAAATATAAATATATAATATAAATATAAATATAAATATATATATATATAATATATAAATATATATATATATATATATATATATATATATATATATATATATATATAGGGCAGGGATCAAATGAAAACCATGTTTATAATTAAAAACCGTGAAAACAAGGGGTTACATATATGTAAGTACGTATTAGAAAGTGTATAACTAATAGATACATATATGTAAGGGTTATGTATATGTAAGTACGTGTTACCAAGTGTACACTAAGAGTTACGTACATCTAACTCATACAAGTTACGTATACGTAACTCGATTCATTATCATCGTCAACCTTGGAGTTTAAATTAAAAAATAAATAGTGACCTTAAAAAATAAGGTTAAAGTTTACTCAAATATACTTTAGACAATCAAAAATTAAATCAATTATAAATTATGTGATTGGATAGTAGTGGTTTTCACAGTTTTCAATTATAAACATGGTTTTTATTTGATCTTTTTATTTGATCCCTCCCCTATATATATATATATATATATATATATATATATATATATATATATATATATATATATATATATATATATATATATCCCTAGGATTTCACAAGTCCATTTTCACAATTTAATTTTAATGTTTCATTTAGAATAGTTACTCTCCCCTACTTTAACGGTTCCATTTTGATAAAGATGATTTTTGTAATACGAAATCTTCCATTAATGAAGCGTCTAAAAATAGTATTTTGCAAACCAAAGTGCATGTTGCTTAATAATATGAAGCAAGGTGTTATGATGTATGACGATTGTTTAAGCTTGCTTTATTATGTATATGTTGGAAGCATTTAATCAAGAACAAACTTAATCAAGTCAAAGTTATAAAAAGTCAAACTGTAAATGTAATAATCATAGATTTCTGGGTAAAAATTGGTAGTTAGTTTCCCCCAATTAAAACAGTTAAATAATTGTCTATATCAGTGGGTATAAATACCCTGTTGTAGTGTCACTTGTATATGAGAACAAAATAATATAATATAGTGTGTTTTTTGTGTGCTTTTTTGTTCTCATCAAGACTTTACGCGTTCACTGCACAAATAGTGCAGAACCCAAATACGTCATGATTCATCTGTTTTGTTAAGCTTAAGTCATGATTTATGGTTGTTAAAAAAGACAGGGTAAAAAATTGGTGATAAAAAATGAACATTATATATATTATATATATATATATATATATTAGCAGTTGGGCACTTGCCCCGCGGGTTTTTGCCGTATGCTAATCTGGACTTTGCCCAGGTTCGAAGCTTGGTTGCCTCCTTTTGTCTTCTTGGAAGCGGTCTCTTTACCTAACAAAATAGAGGAAAGACTCGTCTACACATATCCTCCCCAGACCCTGCTCTTAAGTGGGATATACTAGGTTTATTTGTTTATTTATATATATATATATTGGGTTATTGGCCAAAACCAAAAGTAGCGTAGGAAACCGCATGGGACCCAACGAAGCGGAAAGTTACCAAAAGTTTTCTCTACTCCTCTTCACTACCCGGCCCCACCTCATCTATTCAAACATCACTGCTTTTTTTTTTCAAACTTCATTTATTTAAAAATTAGAGGAGACAAAAGAGATTTAAAGATGTGATTTTGGGTCATAATGGGTGTTTTAAAAATAAAGATGGGTTAGAATAATTAAATAAAAAACACAAGTGGATCAAGAAGGGTTAAAAGTATTTTTGGAAAAAAAGAAACATAGGTCAAAGATGGGTTTTCAAAATTAGATCTACAATTCTAAGTCAACGTTTCTTTCACTCAAATTGATCGCCTCCGTCGCAAAGGCACCACCGCACCACCACCACCACACCACCGCATCACCACCGGTCCACCACACCACCACCGCATCACCACCGGTCCACCACACCACCTCCGCATCACCGCCGTTCCAACGCACCACCAACACACATACAACCTCCCACCTATGTCGAGTTTCATCGCGTATCACCACCGTTCCGCCGCGTCGCCACGGGTCCGCCGCGTCGCCTCGGGACCGCCGTGTCGCCACGGGCCCGCCGCGTCGACACGGGCCCGCCGCGTCGCCACGGGGCCCGCCGCGTCGACACGGGCCCGCCGCGTCGCCACGGGCACGCCGCGTCGCCACGGGGCCGCCGCGTCGACACGGCCCCGCCGCGTCGACACGGGCCCGCCGCGTCGCCACGGGGTCCGCCGCGTCGCCACGGGTCCGCATATGCATCTATCTATATGTGTTGTTGGATTGTAGAATAGTAGTAAAATAGTGTTGACTTTTTTAAAAATGATCCATTCTGATCCGAACCCATTCTGATCCAAACCCATATTGACCCAATCCCATCCTGACCTTTTTTTTTAAATGACCCATCCTAACACAAACCCATCCTGACCCAAATCCATCCTAACCTAACAACCAACCCAATCCAACCCACCCATTTTACCACCTCTACTAAAAATGTATTATTATTATTATTATTATTTAAGTTGGACGTTTCAAATTTTTTGTTAGATCATACCATTATTCTTACAAGAGACTCGGATCTAGTTTAAATGGATATACAAAAGAAGTTAAATCTTTTATAAGAAGATACCTTTAGTTATTTCAATTTTCAGATAAAAATGAACCTAATATGATTTGAATGTAAAGATCTATTATATTAGGATCGATCAAGAGGTTAATTATAGAATAGTATAGAAAAGGAAAGAAGGATGTGAGTGTGACTAGTGGGTGCGTTGTGAGATGTTAATGTCACGGTCCTATCCTATATATACATTATACATATACATATATATGTTTAATTTCCTTTTTCTTTCTATTATTCTTATTATCGTTACCTGAACAAACAATTATAAGTGACGACGTTGGGTTCGATATTTAATTATTAATTGTCAAAGGAATTGACCAGCGAACCCCGCCACCCCACATCGCACCTGAGATTTCATTTTCAGTCAATACACCCACACCCATGTCCAATCTCATCTTGTAAAATCATATCTGATTATCTTCCTTCCCCCAAATATATATGTTTACGGAGACCATATTTATTTTTAACTTTTACGGTTACGATTTACGATTGTATAAATAAATATTTTAAAACAAATAAAGATAACTTATAATATGTTCACATTGTTAATTATTTATTTTTTCTGCCTTCACATCCGTTTAACTTCTTTTTCCATTAAACCATCCATATTTAATTACGTGAATTAGAGAGATATCAAGAAAGCTGATTGCATGCTAATAAATATATAATATTATATAAATGGCACTTGGTTGTCATCTTTCATTTGAATATTTGATGTAGGTTTGGTTATTGTTGTGTTGATTACTTCCGCTTCAGCCTTCCATAACCTTTTCATTTGTCCTTGTGAGCATTTACAGTGGTTTTCTTATCTTTATTTATATAATTATATTAAAAATTATTATTTTTTCTTTTTTCCTTTTAATTAAATAATACTTTTTATACCCTTATCATTATTATTTTTTCTCTCTTCCACTCACAACCACTTTAAAAAATATTAAAAAATTTATAGAGATTGAATAGTGTTTCTTCAAACTACTATCCCTTATTTCTATGGGCTGGGCTTCAGTCTATTACTTTCAAGAAATGAATAATCGTCTTATAGTATAAATAGAACTAGCATAAGGAGTTTCTGTACTGGGCTTGTTTGACGGAATTGGGCCTGAAACAACTAAGGGAGCGTTTGGGTGGAAGGAATGGAATGGAATTGAGAAACTAGTATAATTTTCAAGTAAAATTATGTTTGTATGGGTAATGAAATGCAAAACCCAAGGGAATGTTTCACATCAAATTCCCTTGGTTGTGGGATTTCAAAATCCTTCCACCTAGAGAGGGAATTTGAATCCCACAACCAAGAGAATTTGAGGTGAAACATTCCCTTTATTTTACTTTTTATTACCCACTCAAACATAATTTTACTTGAAAACTATACTAGTTTCTTAATTCCATTCCATTCTATTCCTTCCAACCAAACGCTTCCTAATTTAAGTTGGATTCGCGATCCTGTTCGTGTCTCTTGATAAGACGAAGCTTGATAACGATATTAATTCTAATATGATACTAGTTTTAGAAAACCTTTATATTACTTTAAATTATTTCGTTCTTATTTAATAAATCAAAATAATAAATAAGGTAATAAATAAGTAAAATTATAATTTTTATTTATTTTTGATTGAAATTGAATTGGAAATCAAACTTCATAAAAGTAACCCGCAGCCTCAGTTGAGAATGCGCATGAGAAGTATTACAGCATGCCAGATATATCACGCCTACTCCCGAATTATCAATATACAAATTATAAGGCATCAAATTAAGTTATCAATTTAAATGTATT
This sequence comes from Flaveria linearis, assembly GCA_024085815.1. NCBI lineage: Eukaryota > Viridiplantae > Streptophyta > Magnoliopsida > Asterales > Asteraceae > Flaveria > Flaveria linearis. Next base: position 88,536,491 of record CM044007.1, read on the forward strand.
TTAATATATTACATAAATATTATATAAATAAAAAGATCGTTTAGTCACGCAAGCGGACTTGATACCTGAAGCTCTAGCTCGAGCTTATTTATTAAATGAGCCCTAATATGAGCTCAAGTTGTTTAAGATCGGCTCGTCTCAGCTTATTACGAGCCGATCCTAAGTAGCTTACGAGCTGACTGCTTGACTTGACTTGTTTACAACCCTAGTATTATTTGTTAATGTTAGTTTGAAAACTAAATATGTTGGTAGATCAAGTTTCAAATTATTGTTTTAATTTGGAATTTTTTTATCTTTTTATTGCGTGATTCAAACCCGACTCAGATCATACAAAAAAAAGTTAACATTGGGTAATAGATGACTAACCTTAAAAATTTTCAACCCCGTAAAAAAATTTTCCAACTCTACCACTAATGAGTACATCTTTCTTCCTAGTGCATGATTGAATTCTAAGAAACAACATATAGTTGTCAGGGCAGTTAAAAGAGGAAAAATTACTAAATTGACCAATAGATCAAATAAAATTACCAAATTAAACATTTATACATAAAAATTACCAACAAAAAAACAATCGAGATCTGACATGTCGCACTTCCTCGCCACATGGGTGAAGAAAAGTCTTAATTCCTCGCCAAAAAGCTATTTGGACGAGGAAAGCTCATAAATCCTCGCCGACGTGGCACTTTTTCGTATGTTCCTTGCTGACATGACTAATTCCTCGCTTCCTCGCTTCCTCGCTGTCTGGACGGAGAATCATGGGTTTTCCTCTCCTATAATTACCAAAATGACACTACTAACTCAAAATTTTCGTTTTATTTAAAATACAAAGTTTTAGAAAAAGTATTAACCAAAAATTTAAAAATCGGTTGTTTATTGGTTTTTTTCATTTATTGTCCATCTTTATTTACTAGAGAGAAGTCAATTTGAAGCTTTCATTCTTCTTTGGATAGTATGGTGTATCTTTATAAAACTATCCCCATCGCGCGCCCGTGACGGTCCGTCACCGACGTAGACCGCGCCCGCCGGAAGGGCGGCGATGGGGTGCGGTGCCCGTGAATATGTTGCCCGTGAAGAAGGGCGGTGGAAAGATGGGGTTGGTCGGCCCCACCCCATAAATAATAATTTTAAATTCAAATGTTTTTAATTAAAATATTTTAAAATCTTTTAATTAAAATAAAAATATAAGTATAAAGTTTTAATTAAAATAAGTTAATTAAATAAAAATATTTTAATTTTTTTTGCATTTCTAGTATAAAGTAATTAGTTAGAGTTAATTAAATAATAATTTAAAATGAGTTAATTAAATAATAATTTAAGTATAATATTTTAAATTTTTTTACATTTATAGTATTAAAATATTTTAAATTTTTTTACATTCATAACGACTACTTTTTTTGTTTTTTTTCATAACGACTATTTTTTTATTTTTTTTCATAACGGCTATTTTTTTTGTTTTTTCATAACGGCTATTTTTTGTTTTTTAATAACGACTAGTTTTTTTTGTTTTATTCATAACGGCTAGTTTTTATTTTATTCATAACGGCTAGTTTTTTTGTTTTATTCATAACGGTTAGTTTTATTTGTTTTATTCATAACGGCTAGTTTTTTTGTTTTATTCATAACGGCTAGTTTTTCTATTATAAATATGTATCATTCAGTTGAGAGTTCTTCTCAAATCACACTTCATCATCTTTCAAACATTATAACTCCCTTCTAAACACAATTCAAAATTCAATTCTCAATGGATCCAAGAGCCCCATTCTCTTTCACACAAATGTTAAACGATGAAACCAATGAAGAATACCCACAACAGCAACCCGGGTTCTCCCAATATCAACACCCTGGGTTCTCCCAACTCCCACAACCCGGGGGATTCCCATATCTTCAACAATCTGGGGGATTCCCACATGTTCAACAACCTGGAGCATTCCCATATGTTTAACAACCTGGCTTCTCACAATTCCCACATGTCGGCGGATTCCCATATCTTCAACAATCTTAATCTTCGTTGAAAGACTATCAACAATATCAAGCATGGCTTAAACATAACGAGCTTCAAAAAGTGCAACAAACTCAATCACAATCACATAATGAACAACTAATTGATGAAGCACCTTCATCACCCAAAAAAACACCAGTAAAGAAGAAAGAGAAAGGAAAAGGAAAAGAAAAAGCTAAGAAGTTTATTCTTATTAAGTGGGCAGCTGATGATAAAGTCTTGTTAGCTAAGGCTTATGTAGCCATTTCTGAAGACCCAATAATTGCCAACAGTCAAAACCAACAAGTATATTGGGGGAGGATAGAACAACATTACAATACTGGGAACCCTCAAATTCCAAGAAATTCTCACAACCTTAGAAGTCATTGGCATATCATCAAAGGAAAGGTTGCTCACTTTAATGCATCTTACGTTCGTATCAAATCACAATACAAAAGTGGTTGGTCAGAAGACCAATATATAACTCAAGCAAAATATGATTACACGAACACTAATAATGCTGCCTTCACATATGAACATGTGTGGAGGATAGTTAAAGACATTCCAAAGTACTCTGGGCCTACAAAAGTGTATGGCCATCAAGCTTCTAAAAGAACAAAGACAAGCAGCACAGGGGGGTATGCCTCTTCTGCTTCAGATGCCAACTTTGGCAATACTCCGGAATCAACTCAAGAGTGGGAGGTATCACTTGATGATGATAATAATGATGATGATGTTTTACGTTGTTGTTTTTATTTTATTTTAATTAAATATATTTACAATAATTTAAATATCTTTATTTAAAGTAAATTAATAAAGAAAATATGAGGCGGAAAAATAAATGTGTTTGTGGGAAGGATAATGTTAGGGTAAAAAGTGTTTGTGGGAAGAATGAGTGAAAGTGAGTGGAAAGCTGATGTGTCATGCTGATTAAGACTGTTTGTGAGAAGGATGACCTGTAGCGTTGGGAACAATCTAAGAGTTGCACAATTTAAGGTCATCATGGCCGTTGAAACCCGAGTGGCCGTATTAATCCCACAGTTGAGGGTTTCCGTGGCAGTTACCGGTGCTCCTCCGACCTAGCTTCCCTCCCCGTGGCCGTATTAATTCATTCCTTCTTTTTCTCCCCACGTTCGCCGGTAACCTCCATCGCTGCCCCCTCCAATGGCAATGGAGGTCTATTCCTTTGAAAGATGAGCATCACCTTGAATGAACGGCTACACCATCTGGGCAGCGATTGTAAAGAGGAACACTACTACAACATCAACTGAGCAACATCGTATTAGTTTTAAAAACACAGATTCGACCTCCGATAACTCTCCCTCGTGAATGCTGATGTCTTGAACTCGATTCAACATCTTGTGTGCTTCAATTTACATGAAGGGTATTTTGATGGTTTAATTTCATCCCAAAGCTTGAACCTAGGCTTTAGTGATTTAGGCTTGGTTTGATGGTCCAAGTGGAAAATTCAAACAATGACGACTTCAACGCCAATTAATTATTGGGGGTTTCGATTTGATTCATTAGACTTTTCAAAATTGATTTCCTTAGGTTAGTCAGGTTTGGTTTTCAATTTTCTTCAATTACATTTAACAGTTGCAGATGCCAGATGGTGTATTTTATGAGTTCGACAGGAAGCAATGGATAGCCGGGAATGCCCATGTTGAAAGCCCGCTCAAACAACTACTGCTCACTAACCTGTTTCCGAGGTGCCTTCACAGAGCATCACTCTATTTCCTGATATGCCTGTGTTTCAAAGCTATTTCATGTTATCTGATTTTTAAATGTGCTTAAACCTTTTGCTTTTCTAATGTCTTAGTATAAAAAAAACTTAATTTCAAGTCTTCTATTTTTTTAGAATGGAACTTATACTTTTTGAGTAATTATTTTTGTGTTTATAGGACTAGTGATTTTTAGGGATTTACCTTTGTTTGGTATAATAAGCATGTAGATGAGGCTTACAAGGCAGTGGACAAGCTTGATGTTGAGTACTGGATTTTTAAACAACGTGCTTCATAATACAAAGGTATTCCTATTTATGTTTATTTAATTGTTATGGAAAGAGTTGTTGATGCCAAATAAATAATGTTTCAATTCTCTAAATACAGGCCTCATGCTGAAATACTAGAACCACTTTTGTTATGCTTATGGGGTTTTCGATGTATGATTATCATAACATGTTTTCTTTTTATTACTTATTATTAATTTGCCAATGCATTAACCTGGCAATCCGCAATCGTAATTAGTTAAAAAATTGAAGAGGAAATCATCCCATGAGATTTCAAAAATTATATTAGGTTGTAGTAAAACATTAATTAGCTTGGCCTTACCAGTACAATTATTGGTTCATGATATGATTGATTACCTTGGTATTTAACAGCTAATGCATGATGATATAACTTGTGTTAGACTTCATGTTGGTGGGCAAACTAAGGTATATCCAATCTACATTTGACTTAAATTCTTTAGTAACTGTTTTTTAAATGGTTTTATGAGAAACTTTGATGTCAATTTTATATGGTTGGAAGCACATAGTATTATTTCTGTTCTTTTTTGAAAAAAACAACATATCTATCACCTTTGTTTTGATTCGTCGTTTTGGTAAACAAGACATGTCTAGGTGCTGAATCTTATTGGAATTACAGAAGGTTTCTGTTTCTAGGTAAAATTTAAAACCATAAAACGTGTCACGCTGGCGGGTCAAAATAATTTCAAGTTATATTGGGTTGACTTACACTTATTGTCATTTGAGTTCTAATTTTTAGGCGTGCCTCGAGGCGAGGCGCTCAGAAAACGTGTTTGAGGCGGCGCCTCAGGGGTTTATTATGTATGCGCTTCATAGGCTTGAGGCGCTAAGAAAGGCTGCGCTTCAGGTGCGCCTCAGGGGTTTTTTCGGTTTGTTTTCGATGTTTTAGACTTTTTGTGTCACTTTCAAACAATCATGTCTTTTTAATGTGTGTTTTTAATGTTTTTGATAAATCCGATGATGAAAGTAATCTGTATTTTATTTTTTATAAGATATATAATTTTTATATTTAATTTTTAATTCCGCCTCGGGCTTACGCCTCGGTTCGCCTCGAGGCTTACACCTCATGAGGCGAAGGGAAAACGCCTCGAGGGTTGATTCCGTACTTTTAAAGCTTGGTCAAGACCACCCCTCTTGGTCTCTGCGTATGGCCTAGAAATCAAATGCTAACAACATGAATTCACTACATATATTCTTTTTCTTTTAAAAGTTAACTCTTTCCTTTTGGACTTTTTTTGTGCTTTTCAGTACATAATGATTCGTCAAAATGGGTTTATAGCAAAGCAAGATGGCATGTGGGTTGTCACCTGATGTGAATCTGGATTTTCATCAACACATCACAATATACTAAAGCTTTAATCATCAAACAATCTACAATTTTTAATCTGTAAGTTGTATCCATCTTAATTTATCGCATACCGGCATATGTGTGATTAATACAAGGTTATAATAGATTTGAAATTTCAAGATAGATAGAAGACATACCTTAGCCGATCCAGTTCAATTATTGCACAAAACTCACTTTCACAACCTTTTAGCCAAAATGAAGTTAAATGCCTCATGCTACAGGCCTCCAGTAGTATGCTTAATTACTACATTTTGTGACAAATTGCACTTTCCATACATTTTCTTTGACAAATTTTCCACTTTATATTTGATTACAACTGAGGATAATGTTAATCTAATGTGATGAAACATATATTATATTTTGTAAGAAATTCTTGTAGTCTTCACTGCCAAGTTATATGAATTAACATAATGTTGAGAGCAAGTTATGCAAAGGTGGGTTAGGTTAAGAATGTGTAGTTCATCATGTTTCTGGTGGATTCGAACAAAAATTAGGTCCTTGGGCCATGGAGGTAATGCTTCTCTTACCAAGCAATTGAGTTAGGGCAGGCTTTTCTATTCTTTGGGTAGAGACCCCGACTTTTGGTCTATCAAATGTATTTGGAGGAAATATGTTCTCAAATACTTCTTCATTACTAAACACTAGCAGTATGGCATTTAACTAGACACTGTGAGTTCCTTTTGTCAGTGTTCTTTATATACATATGATTATTTATCATATTTTTAGAACTGTTAAAAGAGCATGTAGAGTGTTTGAGTCTAATTTTAACTCATGTGAAAAAGGGATTTTGAAGCATATGGTTATGATAAATCACTAAATGAAATGGTGTTGGATATGTTTGCTTGCCCATCAAGCACGATAAAAACACACGATGAGGTGAAAACGAATACATATTAAATTAATATATATGCAACATGCCTCCTAATAATGTAATTGTTTTAGTGGTTATGTATCGCAGGAAGAGAGGTAGAAAAAGATGGACGTTGCTCCCTTTGACTAATGATTAAGAAGTTGAGGTCATGACGCTTACTAATTAAGCAATTTTTATTAATGCATTAAAAACTTATGTATTGGTAAAATATGTAATTTCAAGAGTGGAGAGGAGAATATATTTAATTTTTCTTTTCAAAGTGTATTTTATGATGATGACTTCTTGGTTAAATTAGAGATATGAACTAAAAGTTCTACATGGATCTCAAACCAATACGTTTTCTTTTGTCTAGAAATCAAATAAAAATAGTTATTTAATTATAACATTAAGTTTCCTGTCGACCAGACATGTATAAAACTAGTTAGCTATTGACCACAAAAGAGTTTGCAACCTTTTTGCGTAAGTCTTGCTTCGGGGGTGATGTAGCGCACGGAACGAAATCGAAGCTCAAACACGTTGATTCTGCGAATACCCGTGATGATCTTCACCCAAACCCCTAAATTCGACCCCAAGCGTCACGAATTTGAAAAGACAAACTTTAATTTCAGAATTGATCAAGTGTCCTTCCACATTACATCAACATAACTTAAATAAGCAACCACAATTCGAACGGGCCTAAAACAAACAACCATGGGCTAAATAAAAGCCCAAACAAAAAACTAGAAAAAACATAAAAGTGGCCAAAAAACTCATTTAGAGGCCTTATTCTGGAAAAATAACGATATAACCTACCTACGGCTGGTTACCATAACGTAGCCCTTGTTTCCACTGTTGTTTTGACTGATACCACGTCATAAACGGAGGCTCGTAGCCCAGGTTAGACCCATTTTCGTGCAACGCGATCTTGGTCCTCCAAAAACATTAAGGTCCGGTCTTCAACACTTGAACCCGCATCAGAGGGTTCGTAAGTTGCAAGACCCTAGCGGTTTACATAACAAAACCTAATAACACATAATCTAATATAAAATAATTAAAAATTGTTTTATATTTTATTTGTCACTAAAAATAAAAGAATTCCTTTCTTTGAACAATAAATTAATATCCTTATCTTTTTACAGAAGTAACACATAATATAACAGTATATATTTTACTTATAAACAATATTGTAAAAATCGGTCCTAGTCGACGATTAATCGAGGATTAATCAGAAATCGGCCACCAACCTTGGCGATTTCACATAATCGGAGGGTAAATCAGAAATCGGTCCTAGTCGGGAAAAATCGGACCTAGTCGGTCAAAATTGGTCAAAATCAGTCAAAATTGGTCAAATTTTTTTCAAAATCAATCAAAATTGCACAGATTTTGTCAAAATCAGTCAAATTTCAGTTAGGATTGGTCAAAATATGTTAATGTTTGAATCTATTTTGAATTTAATTATATATATGTATACATATACACAGATATACATATAAATTACGTATAAAATCCCAATCCGATTAATCCCGATTACTCCCAACTAATCCCGATCAATCCCTAGGCGGTACCCCACCGTCCGACTAGCGACTAGCAATTTTTACAACCATGCTTATGAAATCCTAACAACTACGACTACATTCTCAAGTGAACTCATATGTTTTGGTTATGGTTAGAGGTAAACTTGTTAATCACATATATCAATCATTCATTATTATTATTATTATTGCCGCCGCCGCCTTAAAAACATACTTCGACTTATATTTCCATCATATCTCTTTTAAAACGCTTATACATATATACATACATACATATATATATATATATACATATATATATATATACATATGTAAGGCCCCGTTCCCGGGCACCTCACAGTTGGTCATTCACAGCATAAAACACATATATTAACAAATTAAGCAGCGGAATTAAGTTGGCAAAACCCTTCATTCATTTTAAAATGCTGTTGTTAAGCAATACATTCTAGTTCATTAGTCACAAAATAATTAGTCGATTGAATTACAAAACAACAGTATCGTCAAAAACACAAGTGGATGTCAGTCTTGCCCTCCGTGTAGCCATTCCCGTGTGCCATCCTCAGCAACCTGTTACCTGCCAACTGGAAGATACATAAAAGTCAGCGTTGCTGAGTGAGTTCTAGTTTTGTAGATTAAAATACTTTTACTTTTCATTTCAAGGAAAAACCCTTTCTTTACTTATATGCGGTCACACAAGTACGTACACAGATAATATTATTATTATCTTTGTCGTTCATTCATTAACTTTCATTCGTGTGTCGTTCATCATTTACATTCATATTCTTTCTTTCATATTAGTTCTTCCATTCGTACGTATCTTACTTTCATTCATTCATACATTACATACGTTCATACATTCATTCATTCATACATTCATTGCATACGTACGATCATTTCTTTCATTCATGCGTTCATTACATTCTTTCGTACTTTCATTCATTTCATTCTATCATATGTTAGCCAAGTCTGTTGCAGCACAAGGCTGCTCACCTCAGTGGCAAATCTCATGATTTGCCTGCTAACCGAGTCTGTTGCAACACGTAGTTGCTCACCTCAATATTAATATGTTAGCCAAGTCTGTTGCAGCACACGGCTGCTCACCTCAGTGGCAAATCTCATAATTTGCCTGCTAACCGAGTCTGTTGCAACACGTAGTTGCTCACCTCATTATCTATATGTTAGCCAAGTCTGTTGCAACACATAGTTGCTCACCTCAGTGGCAATCTCTCGGATTGCCTGCTAACCAAGTCTGTTGCAACACAAAGTTGCTCACCTCATTATCAATCTCAAAGATTGACCCTGTGTGCATCCTCCGGGGTAGCTAACCCGCATCACAGTTGAGCTAACACCTGCCAGGGGTGTGCACCTCCATTCATTTGCTTGCAAGCCTTTCTTACGTTCATTCGTTCATTTATTAATGCATGCATTCATTCATCGTGTTCCTTTTTCATTATCTTTCACTTTACGTTCCATTTCTCTTTATCATTAATATTTTACTTATTAATGATTATGCTCTTCGTTAAATCCTTAAACATTCCTTATCATGCCTTTTTCATACTTAACAATATAATAATAATATTGTTAACGATAATAAAATACTGATAATAAAATCAGTAACAATAAGAAGGGTTAAATCAATTATCATCATTACATTCATAAAACATCATCATTTATTAACTCTAGTCAACTCTGGTCAAAATCCCATAAATCAGCTTTCCAGAAAATTTCTGAAAAAAATTCTAAGTGTTCAGTCGTATGAGCACTGCTCAGTCGTATGAGCCCTGCTCAGTCGTATCACCTTCTCACTCGTTTCACCTTAAACTTAGAAAATTTTCCTAGGTCATACGACCACTGTTCAGTCGTATCATCCCCAAACTTAGGAAATTTTTACAGGTCATACGACCACTGTTCGGTCGTATCATTCCCCGTACTTAGGAAATTTCTAATGGTCATACGACCACTGTTTAGTCATATTACCCCATACTTAGAACATTTCCAAGGGTCTTACGACCACTGTTTAGTCATAAGATCCCATACTTAGAAAATTTCTAGTGGTCATGCGACCACTGTTCAGTCATATGACCCCACACTTAGAATATTTCTAATGGTCATACGACCACTATTCAGTCATATAACCCCACACTTAGAAAATTTCTTGATGGTCATACGACCACTATTTGGTCTTATTAGTCGTATTAGCAACCTATTCATGTTTCTAAGTAGTATTCCAGTCCCCAAACAGCATAATACTTAGTTCTAAACATGTACATACTATACTAAGCATGAATCATAGCATAAATCACTAACATACATACGCATGCACATACGGGCAACATTCAAAATAAGTGTAAAACATTTTTATATGTATTTCTAGCCCCAAAAGTTTGTAAAAACATGTGAAACACGGGGTCTAGAACTCACCTTTGCTGCTTCCAATCTTAACACTCTTCACCCGAGCTTCTTCAAACGATTCCAACACTTAGAAGCCTTCTAAACACACTCTTGAACACATACAAACACATGTAAGCATATAACCGAGGCTAAGGTTAGCCAAGAACAACTAAACTTCACGAATTCTTACCTTGAATTCGAATTTTGCTTGAATTTCCTTCTCAAACCCGAAGCTTCTGCCTTCTTTCTCTCTCTAAAAATCGAACAAAGATATTGTGCAGTGAGTATGGGCGACCACACTGCCTTTTTACACCAACTTTTTACCAACTTTGTAAGATTTTTATCATTTTACACCTTTGGTCCCTCAACTTTGGGGTTGACTTCCTTTTTCTCCTTTTTCTTTCTCTTTTATTCTTTTATTTCCTTTTAATAAGAATTACGGGTGTTACAAGTCCACCCCCCTTATATAGGTTTCGTCCCCGAAACCTGTTATTCCTCAAACAGATGTGGGTAATGTTGCCTCATCTCCTCCTCAGTCTCCCACGTAGACTCGGATCCTTTCCTGTGCTTCCATTGTACACGCACAAGAGGAACCACTTTATTCCTTAACCTCTTCTCCTTACGATCAATGATTGCCACTGGTTGCTCCACGTAATTGAGCCGTTCGTCTACTTTAATATCCTCCAGTGGTACAACTATGTCTTCATTAGCTAAGCACTTTCTCAGATGAGATACATGGAATGTGGGATGAATTCCACTTAACTCATCTGACAGCTCAAGTCGATAGGCCACCTCTCCTACTCGTGCGACAATTCGGAAAGGTCGTATATATCTCGGGCTTAGCTTACCTCGTTTCCTGAATCTAATGATTCCTTTCCAGGGCGAGACCTTCAACATGACTCGGTCACCAACCTTGAACTCTATCGGTCTTTGCCTCTTGTCAGCATACGACTTTTGTCTATCTTTCGCCGCCTTCATGAAGGCTTTGATCTTTTCCAATTTCTCAGTCGTTGCTTCGATCACCTCAACACCTCCCAGTTCTTTCTGCCCAATGTCTCCCCAACATACGGGCGTCCTACATCTCCTACCGTATAGCATCTCGTAAGGTGGCATGCCAATACTGGCATGATAGCTATTGTTGTACGAGAATTCCGCTAACGGCAAGTGATCATCCCAACTTCCTCCAAAATCGATCACGCACGCCCGAAGCATGTCTTCGAGTGTTTGGATCGTCCTCTCAGACTGACCGTCCGTCTGAGGGTGATATGCTGTACTAATGTGTAGCCTCGTCCCCATTGCATCATGAAATCTCTTCCAAAACTTGGAGGTAAACCGGGTGTCACGATCAGACACAACAGACACCGGTACACCATGATGAGCTACAATTTCCTTGATGAACAGATCCGCCAATCTTTCAGATGAGTACGTTTCGCGGATCGGTAGGAAGTGGGCACTCTTTGTCAAGCGGTCAACTATCACCCATATAGCATCATACCCTTTAGAGGTACGTGGTAACTTCGTGATGAAGTCCATGGTGATGTGCTCCCACTTCCACTTGGGTATATCCAACGGTTGGATCTTCCCGTAAGGCTTCTGGTGTTCTGCCTTTACTTGTAAGCAAGTTAGGCATTTACTCACGTACTCCACTACGTCACGTTTCATACCCGGCCACCAGTAATCCTTCTTCATATCGTGGTACATTTTGGTAGCACCGGGGTGAATGGAGTATCGAGTCTTATGGGCCTCATCCGTGATCTTTTCCCGTAGATCCCCGTATCGAGGAATCCACATTCGCCCAAATCGGGTCTTAACACCAAGAGTGTTCTCACCCAACTCCGTAACTAGACCTCTCATCCTTTCGGAGTTAAGACGATCTTCTTTCAAAGCCTCGTCTTGAAACTCCTTAACCTGTGTCATTACTTCTGAGGTCATGATTAACTGATAAGCCTTCACCCGGATCGGCTCAGGCCTTTCCTTTCGGCTGAGGGCATCTGCCACCACGTTGGCCTTGCCCGGATGGTAATGGATTTCGCAATCATAATCCTTTATTAGTTCCAACCATCGCCTCTGTCTCATGTTCAGATCTTTCTGCTCGAAGAAGTACTTCAAGCTTTTGTGGTCAGTGAAGATTGTGCACTTCGTCCCGTATAGATAGTGCCGCCAAATCTTCAACGTAAAAACCACCGCGGCTAATTCTAGATCGTGTGTGGGATAGTTGACTTCGTGGGTCTTCAGTTGTCGAGATGCATAGGCGATTACCCTTCCACGTTGCATCAACACGCAACCTAGCCCGGAATAAGATGCATCTGAATAGACCACTAAGTCTTCATTCCCCTCGGGCAATGTCAAAACAGGAGCTTGTGTTAGTCTTGTCTTCAACTCCTCAAAGGCAGTCTCCTGCTCTCGACCCCACACGAATTTCACGTCCTTGCGGGTCAACTTAGTCAAAGGTGAGGCTATCTTGGAGAAGTCTTGAATAAATCTCCTGTAATAGCCCGCCAATCCCAAGAAGCTACGAATCTCGGATGGCGTCTTTGGTGATTTCCATTGCATCACAGCCTCAACCTTTGCTGGGTCCACCATGATTCCCTCTGCATTTACCATGTGACCCAGAAATTGCACCTCGCGTAACCAGAAAGCACATTTGGAGAACTTAGCATACAGTTTCTCCCTTCGCAAAGTCTCCAATACTTCCCGAATGTGACCGGCATGCTCTTCTTTGCTTCTCGAATAAATCAGGATATCATCGATGAACACAATCACTGATTTATCTAACATTGGCCGACACACTCGGTTCATCAAATCCATAAAAGCAGCTGGCGCGTTAGTTAGACCAAATGACATAACGAGAAACTCATAGTGTCCATAACGCGTACGAAAAGCTGTTTTAGGAATGTCCTGCTCCTTCACCTTCAACTGGTGGTAACCAGATCGAAGATCTATCCTCGAGAACCAACTGGCACCCTGGAGCTGGTCGAACAAGTCGTCAATCCTCGGTAACGGATACCGATTCTTTATGGTCAACTTGTTCAATTCACGGTAGTCGATACACATTCTCATGCTACCGTCCTTCTTTTTCACGAATAAGACCGGAGCACCCCAAGGAGAGATACTCGGTCTAATGAAGCCCTTGTCAAGCAACTCTTGCAGTTGCTCCATTAACTCCTTCATCTCAGTCGGAGCCAATCGATACGGTGCTTTAGCAACAGGTTGGGCACCGGGTATCAAGTCAATCTGGAATTCGATTTCGCGGTCAGGTGGCAATCCCGATAAGTCTTCCGGGAACACATCTGGAAACTCACACACAACCGGAACGTCGGATAGTTCTGGTGTTGGCGTTTCCACATCCTTCACATAACATAGGTAGGCGTTGCACCCACGCCTCACGCACTTCTCCGCCACCGCCATCGAAATCACCTTCGGAATCACCGTTACCCGATCACCGTATATTGTCACCAGACTTCCGTCAGATGCCGTCAATCTAATCATCTTCTTTCGACATACGATATTCGCTTCATAGGTTGCCAACCAATCCATCCCTAGTACTACATCAAATCCACCTAGGGGCATCACATGTAATCTAGCAGCAAACCTATGACCTTCTAATGCTATGGCACAGTCCTCTATCACATCAGTAACTCTAGTGGACTTACCAATAGCGGTTTCTACTTCAAAGGGCTCATCAATGCATTTACCACTAACGGGAAATTTAGCACAGAAAGTAGCAGAAATGAAACTCTTACTAGCACCAGAATCAAATAACATAGAAGCAAGAGTTTGATTTACTAGAAACGTACCTGACATAACATCGGGGTCCGTCCTAGCCTCTTCTCGGGTCATGGTGAAAGCTCTGGCACTCGTCTTCTACCCCTCAGTCCCTGCCACCTTCTTTCCCCCGGAACTCTCAGCCCTCGACTTCTTGCAATCCTTACTCATATGCCCCACTTCACCGCAGTTGAAACACCTCGCAGCCTTACAGTCTCTAGCCATATGACTGGATTTCCCACACCGGAAACAGACATTTAACCCCCACCTGCACTCACCACCATGCTCCTTACCACACTTGTCACATCTTTTGGGTCCCGAGCTTGGTGACCCCACCCTACGGTCATCCCTTCTCGCCTTCTTGTTATTCGGGGTAAAGCCACCACGCCCGAACCGTTTCCCATTCCAGTTCCGGTTAGCACCACCGGCTTTCTTTGCCTCCACCACCATCACTTCCCTCTCGTCATAGAGCCTCCCAGCTAAGTCTACTGCCGACCTAAAGGTGCTTGGTCAGGCAGTAATCAAGTGTCTGCGGATATCAGCTGGCAGTCCCTGAATGTACCGGTTAATTCTTCGGGATACCGGTGTCACTTGATCCGGCACCAGCCTCGCCATCTCGTTGAATTTGGTAGTATACTGCTGGTGTGTCATGTTTCCCGCCTCGAGTTGTAGGAACTCCCTCTCAACCTTATCGAGTTCCCTGTGAGGGCAGAATTCCTCAACTACCAGCTTCTTCAACTCGGGCCACTTCATCTTGCCTATGGCCCTGCTGCCCTCAGCTTGGACAATATTGTCCCACCAGCATAGTGCTGAGTCAGTAAAGGAGTGGGTGGCAAACTTCACCTTCTGATCCTCACGGCACTCGCTGATCTCGAGTACCGCTTCCATCTCCCTTACCCACCGATGGGCGGCAACAGCATTGCTATTTCCATCAAAAGTCGGGGGCTTGCACCTCTGAAATGCCACGTAACTGCACCCCTTAGTCGTCACCCCTACTACATCATCCCCTTCCTCATCAGATACTACAATCTCAGGATCCGGTCGTTCCTCTTCTCCCTTGCTTTCCTTTCCAGTCGACCCTCTCCTGTCCTCCTTCTCCTTCCTCTCCTCGTTCCTCATAGTTCGAATAACATCGGTCACTACAGATGGCATAACTGCCTGTAGGACCTGGTGTACCTCATCAGCAATCGCCTCCCTAGCTGAGGCATTCAGACTAGCATTCTCAGTTTCTTCATTCCGGTCAGGAACATCGGGGTTCACAGGAGTCGTCTTAGGAGCTTTAGCACTGCTCCTAGTCATACGCGGACGACCTCTACCTCTAGCAGACTTAGTAGGTTTCTTCCCAGCCATTTTCGTATGCGCTATAAGATTCAAACACTAAAACAGTCATTCAAGGAACAGCTCAGTTTATGTCAAGTATAGTAAGTCCCTAATTACAGTGGCCAGTTGTGATTAGCCACTTACTTTACTCTTCACACCCCAAGCACTTCCTATCCTGACTACATCAGCATCTAAATCTACTAAGAACACATAAATCACATAGCACACGCACATAATACTGATTAACTCTTAAGAAAAACAATACCTGATGGCACATGGCTACTCAGGCTGACATCCCTCTTGCCGTCCCATTCTCAGTTTAAGTTAAGGTTTATTTTGAAAATTTTTACCCATTTCACTTAAACTTTAGCTCTGATACCAACTTGTAAGGCCCCGTTCCCGGGCACCTCACAGTTGGTCATTCACAGCATAAAACACATATATTAACAAATTAAGCAGCGGAATTAAGTTGGCAAAACCCTTCATTCATTTTAAAATGCTGTTGTTAAGCAATACATTCTAGTTCATTAGTCACAAAATAATTAGTCGAATGAATTACAAAACAACAGTATCGTCAAAAACACAAGTGGATGTCAGTCTTGCCCTCCGTGTAGCCATTCCCGTGTGCCATCCTCAGCAACCTGTTACCTCCCAACTGGAAGATACATAAAAGTCAGCGTTGCTGAGTGAGTTCTAGTTTTGTAGATTAAAATACTTTTACTTTTCATTTCAAGGAAAAACCCTTTCTTTACTTATATGCGGTCACACAAGTACGTACACAGATAATATTATTATTATCTTCGTCGTTCATTCATTAACTTTCATTCGTGTGTCATTCATCGTTTACATTCATATTCTTTCTTTCATATTAGTTCTTCCATTCGTACGTATCTTACTTTCATTCATTCATACATTACATACGTTCATACATTCATTCATTCATACATTCATTGCATACG
>CM044007.1:88557659-88590159 GCA_024085815.1 Flaveria linearis
TGCATCTCTATTTATTTGTTAGTGATAACATATGTGTACACATATGGATACATATATGTAAGCACATATAAATTTGTTGTGATTATGGACAATTAAGTAATCAGAATGTGAAAATTGATGGTACATATATGTAATCAAACTGTAAATAGTTTGCTTAGGGCTTTTTAAGTACCCAGTTTTAAAATGTTATTGGTATGTGTTCGTAATCAAGTATTGAGAACTGAGATTGATATGCATCTCTTTTTGTTTGTTAGTATTTACATATGTGTAGACATATGGATACATATATGTAAGCACTTTTAAAAATGATTTGATTATGGACAATTAAGTAATCAGACTGAAAATAATGATGGTACATATATGCAATCAAACTGTAAGTAGTTTGATTAGGGCTTTTTACGTACCCAGTTTTTAAATGTTTTTGGTATGTGTTCGTAATCAAGTATTGAGATGTGAGATTGATATGCATTTGTTATTGTTGGTTGGTATGTACATATGTGTACACAAATGGTTACATGTATGTAAGCATCCTTTAAAAGATTAATATTATGTCCATTAATATTGCTATCATATTCTGTTTTATTCTAAAACTACCTTTCATGTAGATTTCATCCGGAAGTAGGAGGAAAAGTGGGAGAATTGCGTTGCACTATACCTTCAATAAATTTAAAAACACACCAGCTGATCCTATCGTTGTTGTAGATAATGAAGAAGGATCAGAAATGAAAGGTTAATATCATTTATAATTGTAATCATATGTTATTTTAACAATTAATCGACTGAGTGTCTATTTTATCGTGTGTTTGTATTTAAATGAATTTTAAATTGCTGATGTGAATCGTGTTAATACAGGATTGGATACTGAATCAAAACAGGGGAGAGCTGGTAAAAAAAGTATTGGTACGAAAGAAATTAAAGCCACCTATTGTAAGTTGTATATTTATGTAAAGTCCTGAAATCGATCGAACTCGCTTCGTTTGCTTGTTGCACTTGATATCTTGCGAAGACGGGTGAACAATCAACTTCAAAGCAATCTAGATACCAAGGTGTTTTCAATGTTTACAACAAAATCATTGTAAATGAAATGTTTATTCATGTGTCGAACGATTACAATGATAATCGATACAAGATCGATCTCACCCGAGGGTGGAAAATCACACAACGGTGATCTGCTCAAACATGAGCGAAATAAACAGAGAAAACACAAAACTATCTAGACTAACTTTTGGTAAATTGAAGCACGCCTAAAACTGAAATCATATGTACAAATATATACAAGTCTGCGAGTTTTCGCATGGAGAATTCGCATGCGATTCGCATCACCATTTCGCTTGGTTGTGCGACTCGCCTGCCTTCGCGTGCATATGCGACTCGCCTGCCTGCCTGCCTTTCGCATGCATGTATTTTCGCATGCATGCGAATTGTCTCATTTTCGCATGCGAAAATGCATGCAGTTGTCTTCTTCGCACACTTCATTTTCAGCAGGCATGTAAACACACGTACTCCAAGTTGTTCATCTCTAAACTATAGTGTAATCCAAATGTTTGATCCTTACAATCTCCCCCTTGGATTATGCTATAGTTTTGAGGTCTTCAATCTTCAACAAAACCTTTCTATTGAAGGTTCTCGCATCAGCGGCTCGTAGAAACAACCGTGGAGCTTCAAAACTTCATAAGATCTTGCAATCTGAATCTGTTTTGTGTGTGTTCTCGGTTTCGCATACTTCCTTGATGAAACCGGATAACTTGCAACTTGTTTAACGTCCTCGAACGGAAGATCGCGGAATAATGATCCGTTGTATCAAGAGCAACACCTTGCTCTGATACCAAATGTAAAGTCCTTGAAACCGATCGATCTCGCTTCGTTTGCTTGTTGCACTTGATATCTTGCGAAGACGGGTGAACAATCAACTTCAAAGCAATCTAGATACCAAGGTGTTTTCAATGTTTACAACAAAATCATTGTAAATGAAATGTTTATTCATGTGTCGAACGATTACAATGATAATCGATACAAGATCGATCTCACCCGAGGGTGGAAAATCACACAACGGTGATCTGCTCAAACATGAGCGAAATAAACAGAGAAAACACAAAACTATCTAGACTAACTTTTGGTAAATTGAAGCACGCCTAAAACTGAAATCATATGTACAAATATATACAAGTCTGCGAGTTTTCGCATGGAGAATTCGCATGCGATTCGCATCACCATTTCGCTTGGTTGTGCGACTCGCCTGCCTTCGTGTGCATATGCGACTCGCCTGCCTGCCTGCCTTTCGCATGCATGTATTTTCGCATGCATGCGAATTGTCTCATTTTCGCATGCGAAAATGCATGCAGTTGTCTTCTTCGCACACTTCATTTTCAGCAGGCATGTAAACACACGTACTCCAAGTTGTTCATCTCTAAACTATAGTGTAATCCAAATGTTTGATCCTTACAATTTAAATACTTTAAATAAAAAAATTGTTCTACGTAAACGAAATTTCTTTTCATTCCGCGTTTACAGTGGCAAATCGAAAGATAAGTGATATCGATAAGATGAAGGTGATACAAGAAGTAAAGGAGAATCTGTTAAGAATAAAGGAAATTATGAGCCTAACGAATGGTATTTTATTTTGATTATTATATATATATGTATAATTTAACACTGACATCATAGTACATGTATTATATTCTTAGTTATGTATGTGTAGATGAATCAAAAGACAATAAGGCTTCATCAGGAGTAAGTTCAAAGAAGAGAAAGAATGTCAGAGAAGGTATGTAAACAAATAGTAATGTATGTAAATAACATGATATTAATGAAATTAACATGTAAAAGATCTTAACCAGGTACTACCTCACCAACTAGAACAACAAAAAATGTTCAACAGAAAGGGAGTAAGAGAAAAGCAAAAAAGGATGATGGAAAAGGTATGTATTAATTTGGAACTATACATATATTTATGATTATGAGTATTGTACCCTCATATTAATATATTTATAGTTAACACATCATTTTGTGCTTACTTATACGTAAACAGATAGAACTGAAAAGAGTGATGGAAGGAAATTAAAAAAGAAGAAGAGTGTACATGTTAAGAGTGATAAAAGTGAGAACGATAAAGAAAGAGATGGTATAGGTTCTAAGGAGGAAGCTGTTAGCAAGTGGTTTGGTATTCGAACACGTTCATCACCACATCAACTATATAATGCAGTTAGGAAGATGAACAAACGACAAAGAGATTATGTAAGGAGCATGGGTTTTGGTAAAATTCTAGATTTCAATGTTGATGGTATACCGGCAAAACTTGGGCATTTTGTTGTAGACCAATTAGACACAAATAAAATGGTTATAAGAGTAGGCAATTCTGAAATTGCCATAGACAAGGATGCTATTTATAATTTAATTGGAATACCAAACACGGGAATATATGTAAGTAGTCTTGAATTACATAACGACGAGCATCCAATTTACAAGAGATGGAGAGAGCGTTATGGAAAAAGGAGTATTGGCACAAGTGAGATAGTACAGAACATCATAGAGGATCAGTATGAAAATTATATGGTCTTCAGGCTGGACTTCTTGATACTTTTCTACAACACCATGATAGAGTGTTGTAAGAATGGAAAATGCAAATACGGGATTTTGGAATATATTAAGATGACCACGGATTTGAAAGATTATGACTGGTGTGCATACATAGTTAATGCCATTAGATGTTGCAAGAATAACTGGCAAAGGTGCAACTTGAAGTCACATTTTGTGGGACCGCTAACCATATTAACGGTATGTTAGTATTTTGATATACTTTATTGGATATAATGTTTACACATAAGTTACGTATACGTAAAACATGAATGCATTAAAAAGTTATATTACTTACATATACGCACATTGGTAACAACAACATCATTATGATTAATGGTAGTTGTATGTAGATTTTAAACATAATATTAGTTTACATTATATGCAGCTTCTTTATGTTGATCGTGTTTCATGCACGGGGTTCGACGATGATAGATTGATGAGCCCAATCGAGTTTTGGAGCAAGGAGAACCTCAAAAGACATGAAGATGAGGAAATAAAAAATGGTGGTTTTGGTTTGGGAAAGATTAGAGAACCGTCTACTTTGGAACTAAATCATTATAGTGACTCTCAAGTGAATAAAGTTGAGAAAACTACAAAAAACAATGATGATGATTCTGGACTGATAGTTTTTGACAGGAACACTTTGACGGTATGGTAAACATTCAACATATAGTAATATAATTTAACCTAATAAGTTGATGATTTCATAAAAAAATATGATGAGTTATATAAGGATTGTGTTTCAATAAAAGTGAGGGATTCTAAAGAAGGATGTGATAAATCTAACAAAGAAACTAATGAGGGGGATGAGATAAGAACACCACATGTTGTATCAAAGGAATATGAAACACCTGGTGCATGGACACAAGAGTGCATTGTTTATTCTGATGAAGTAGAGAGACGACTATGTACAAGCAAACAGGCTAGAAAAGAATCATATAGTAGATCATTGGTAGATGACTGCCCAAAATTTAGCTTGGGACTTACGCAAGAGTTTGACAAGTTGGAAGAGAATAAACCAATAGACGAAGACGTTCAAAAGCAAGTGGAACCAGAGGAAGGTAAAGGGTATACATATCAGAAGAGGAAGGGGAAGCGAGTCGCGAATGCATCATCTGTATTGGTGTCACCCTTCGTTGATAGGGCAGTGGACATTAATAAGGGTGTAACAAATGAAGAAAGAAAAATATGGAAATTTCTTATATGTGGTTCAGTTGATGACGTGTAAGTATCTACTCATTACAATGTAACCGTGTTTATTCATATAATGTATACGTAGCATCAATTGTTTTATTCAATAATCCATATTATTGTGAACCGTAGGGCGGATCAAAACAACGAAGTGGGAAAGGATAAAGTTGTTGCAAGGACATTCGGGTACGTTCATATAAGTCTATTGTTTGTTATTATGTACATCAGTGAACACATATGGATACATATATGTTAGTAGTCTTTAAAATGTTATAATTATGTCCCTTTTAGTAAACATATTGATAGGGATTTTTAATTGTTAGTTTGTATGTGCATATATGTAGACAGATGTTTACATATATGTAAGAAGTCATTAAAATATAATGATTATGACCCTTTAAGTACAAAGGTGGTGGTTCCCAATAAAACCACTATTTTTAACTATCCTATGGATAGTGCATATATGTAGGCTAGTGTTTACATATATGTAAGCAGTCATTAAAATATATTGATAATGACCCTTTTAGTATAAATATTGATGTGCATTTCATATTGTTTGTTAGTATGAACATCACTGTTGACATATGCATACATATATGTAATCAGTCTTTTAAAATGTATCATGATTGGTAGTCATTTATTATTGTTTGTTAGTATATGAATATATGAACACAGATGTATACATATATGTAGGCAGTATTTAAAAAGTTATGATTATGTCACTTTTAGTACACAGATTGATATGCAAATACTGTTGTTTGTTAGTATGTATATCAGTGAACACAGATGATTATATATATGTAATCATTCATTAAAAAGTTATGCTTTTGTGCTTTTAATAACCCAGAATGATATGCGTTTGTTACAGTTTATTAGTATGTCCATTTTTTAACACAGATGTATACATATATGTAACCAGTGGATACATATATGTAAGCACTATTATAAAACTTATGATTATGTCCATTTTAGTACACAGATTTAGATGCATTTCCTTTTGTTTGTTATTATGTACATTTAGGAACACATATGGATACATTAACCTTTTTATAGTTTCGTAGATTAAAAAATATATGAATTGTTGTATGCAGAAAGTTCATATTTGGAACAAAATCAGGGGATGGTACAACACAGTACCTTCTCACTTCTTTACAACCTGGACAACAATTGTACACCGATGTTATTGATTGTTGGGCAAAGGTACTGAATAATGAGGAGAAATATAGAAGTGCCAGTTCATCGTATCGTATGTTTTGTGGGACCACAGCATTTGTAACTGAAAAATCCTAACGTACAAAGGCATCATAAATGATTTTATGGATTATTAATACATAAATTGTTGTTATATTGAATTGCAGCTAGGATGGGTGGTGCACAGTAGTAAAGAAACCTTTGAGGAACGGTTTAGATTCTTTTCTTCCATATGGAAAGAGTTTCTTCAAGAATGTGGGAAGGTGGAAGATGTGAAACTATTTGACATTATGATGTTCCCCATTCTAGAAGGAAATCATTACTACTTGATATGCTTTAATTTCAAATATCCAGGTATCACGATCATTGATAATATGAACGAGAAAGAAAGTTTTGTTAATGTTGTCGATGATCCAGATTTTAATAAAAAGTCAACAGCTCTAAAAGTGGTTAGTTGTTAGAACAATCGTTTACATTTATGTAGCTATTTAGATTTCATTAGATTAAGTTTGAACAAAGTCTAATATGTGTTATTAAACTGTTTTGCAGAAAGAAATCTTTGTGTATTATTTGCGATCAATTGGACACCCAAAGTGGAGTCAAATCGAGTCATATTACCCAGAAAAACTCAGAATTGGATGGGCGACATCAAAGAACTATGTGGATTGTGGAGTGTTCGTCATGCGGCATATGGAAATGTATATGGGTAATCATGTGAAGAACTGGGACTGCGGATTTCCAACTGATGAAAAGAGGAAGAAAACGAAAGTAGCTGCTTTGAGAAAGAAATATGCTTATAAAATTCTGATGTCAGATATTAACGTATATCGCGAAAAAGTAATGATGGAGGCAGAAGAGACGGTGAATGAAAACGTATATTAGATTAGATCTTTATGATTTTGGATTTGTTTTGTTGAGGCAATAGAATTGTAAGAAATCTTCTTTTGGGAAAAGTTAATGATAAACAGTTCTGATGTTATAAAATCTGATGTTTTAATTACAAGTTTTAATGTTCTATGCTTATGGGATTTGTATCTTACACTGGTGATAGCTTGTTTACGTATCTGTATATGCTTACATTAATTGGGTCTATATATAAAGAACTAATACAAACTGTTTTTAGATAATTGGGACTATATACAAGCAGTATAATGATGATTGGTAACATATATGCTTACACTTACACTTACACTTGTAACATGTAATTTGCTTACATATATGTAATCATCTGTAAATATTAGTTAAAATTGGTGTGTACATATATGTAATCATCTGTCACATGTAATTTGCTTACATATATGTATATCAAATTTACAATTTGATGTTTTGCTTTCATGAATATTTTGTATGATGTATATGGTGACTAATCGGGTTACATGATTTTAAAAGTATTATATGGTTACATATATGTTTACATGTGGTTATGCTAACTTATAAATTGCTTACATATATGTAAGCATTTGCAAATATGTTAAACATGGGGTGAGTACTGTTTACACACAAATAAATAACGATGGACCAACAAATCATTTGTCATGTTACACCCAAAGCAATGAAATATAATCAATCCTTAAAAAATGTGCGTAAAACGTTACTCAATTACAAACATTTTTAAAACGCCAAACTTATAAGAAACTATCTTAACCCAAAAACTTATATGTGTTAGATGCCAAATAATAATGATACTAAACTGCATCTGAATCTCCGTAATCATGATTTATTCCATTGTCCGAATCAAATGTTTCGTCTTCCATAGGAGATGCGTCTTCGGAAATAACACCTTGGTCCATCCTATCCTTCAATTTCTTCTTTTTGGGACAGTTTCTGCAATCGTGATCATTTACCACTTTATGACAAAAATTGCACAACCTGTAGCTTCTTTTTTTCTTGACTTTTGCCTTCTCCCCTGGACCAATTAGTCTTCGTTTTGTACCACATCCTTTGTTTCTTATACCTCGCGGAGCGTTGACTTCAATATTTTTGGTTCGGATTGTCCTACCACCTCTTGAATTACAACACCAGTGCTATTTTTAGCATTCTGCACTGGAAAGTCATCAAATATTTTTTGCTTTAGTTTCTCGACATGCTTGTCAAGCCATGCTAGTCGCTCAGTGTCATGTCTTAACAAATCAGCACATTGTTGCATGTTTTCCATCACACGATGTCTAATTATTGAATTTTTACTTTGATTCACACCATATCGGTTGGCAATACTAAACAAATGTTTAGGTAGAACATCTCTTCTCCATCGAACATGCACGTATTGGTCTGGAATTTTGTCAATTTTATGGTGTCTAAACACACAAAAAACATGACGATACAGATAACCAATACGCGTGTAGCCCATGCAAGAACATGTAACTGAGTTGTCAAGTAATTGAAGCGTTACCTATGAAATAAAACAAATTTGGATTGGATAAATCATTAATAGGATACAATTCAGGAATAAATTGAAACGTAAAAAAATGTATAAATTTAGACTTGCTTTTACCTTGAACTCGTTGATAATGTCCGACCTATTGTCTTCGTGTGCGATCATATAAACGTAGGTTCCATCCAGAATCTCACGATTTACTATGTAACATAATGATGTGCATTTATGTATTTCCTTTTGGACTTCTAAGAAAATGTTGCGTGTGTAAATCTCAACCGTGTGACGTTCGATTGGTAAAGAAGTATTATGTTTTGGTACGGTGGTTGCAGTGCTATATTCTAACAAACCGTAGAGTCAAAGCACAACAAGAATTGAACAAGAGTATTGGATGCACTTGAATTGACTTTAAAATAAGAATTAGAACTTTCACACCTAGAGGTAGTCTTCATTAAGCAACACATGGGTATATCTTTGAAATAACCAGGAACCCATTGATCTCTAATGGAGAACATGTCAGACAACCAAGGGTGATCTTGCAAACTGTACTCTTCCATCAGCAAAATCCAACGACGTTCAAACTCAGATGGTTTCATGTACACGTTCCAAACTAACTTATGAATAGATGCACGTAAATGAGTGTTATTCAACTTGTTTCCAGTAACCTACACACAAAAAATGGGGTGATTACTTATACGTAAAGATTAATATTTAGAACATACATATATATAAGTCAAGGCTATTTATCTAAGAATATCAATATAAGAATGCGATATTTACAAAATAATGAAGACATTAAAGTAAATTGAAAATAATAAGAATATAATACTTTTGATGGAAGTTTCATAGTGATATGCCACATGCACAAACGATGTATTGATTTGTCAAAAACCGTATTGACCGCTACTTTCATAGACGCATCCTGATCCGTAAGAATTAACATTGGTTGTTTGTTGTTATGGGCTTTAACGAAGCAATTGAGTAACCACGTGTAAGATTCAATTGTCTCGTCATACAACAACCCGACACCAAAAGTTACACACTTTTTATGGTGATCAACACCGGTGAATGGAACAAAAATCATATTATACCTGAAAAAAAAGAAGTTAATTATAAATAAGTTTAATTTATTACTGAATAAGAAAAAAAACTTACTTATTTGTTTGGTATGTTGCATCAAATGCCAAGACATCGCCAAAAGCATCATAATTTACCTTCGAAACATTGTCCACCCAAAAAAATGATCTAACCTCACCATCAACAGCAACATACTCTAAACTGAAATTTTCTCTATACATGTTGCGTTCTTTCAATGTATCTACAAACATTTGGGCATCTCTTTTACCAATGTACTTGGTAATATCACGACTAAAATTTTTATAGTCTGTTTTTGTACCACGCACCATGTGATGGCCACCCTTTAATGCAACTTGTAGCCTATGAGCTTTGGTTGGCCCAATATTTGCCAATCGACATTTGGCAATATACTCTTGGTCAACAAAATTCAACTTCCGTCTTTTTCGTGTCAGATCCAAATTGTCTGAATTCACTAATCCGTGGTTATGAACCTCATCGAATTCATATAACTCAAAAGCTGAGGTACCTAAAATAGCTCTAAGTTTTATACGTGCTCGACAATTAGTAACTTTGAAATTTGTCCGACGAAGAGGTGACTTTGACATGGATTCCAAAGTGTCAACAACTTGACCATTAGGCTTACCAGCTTTGGTACACAACATATATCTGTGAGTAATTACCCCATCCTTTCTTTTCAGTGCACCTAGTCGAGTAGAAAAACCAGCCTTCTCAGCATACGCTTCGTACATATTCATCACATCTTGCCATGTATCGAATTTGGTTCCTACAACAAGCTTGTACTCAACTGGAACATTAGGAGTCCAGTATCGTGTTCCATTTGGAGATTCATAAACATTGGTAGATAACGAACCTTGATAGTGTATACGGGTATATAAAAAGTCAGTACAGTATTGCACTTTCATACGTATTCATTAGTATACAAATATGGTTACTTATGTAAGTTTACATATACGTAAACATCCATCAGTTACATTAACATCATGATGCTTACATATACGTATTCATTAGTATACAAATATGGTTACTTATGTAATCAACAGACTTGATTCATACGTATTCATTAGTATACAAATATGATTACTTATGTAAGCTTACATATACGTAAACATCCATCAGTTACATTAACATCATGATACTTACATATATGTAAACATTACGCTTAACTTTGAAAAAATACCAAATCATATTAGGAAAATAATTACCTTCATTTTCAACACCAGTAAGATATATTTGTCCATCTCCACGGTTCATATTCTGTGGGGCAAATGTGGTCGATGAGTCTAATTCGAGATTATTACCGGTTGAAAGCTTATCAATCTTATCAACAGGTATTGGATGTGTTGCTTCAGAAAAATCTTCAATTTCCATCCCAGGTACAGTTGCCATTGCATTAGAATTAGAATTCACCATCCTAAAATGTTGAAAACAGAAGATTACAGAAAAACAGAGCAACATCAACACATCAACACTAAAACCATTAAAAGATGCCTACGTTCTTCGTTAAAAGCTTTATTGAATTCGATTATGAATCTGTTGAAACTCGAATTGAATCCACATAAAAACAATCAATCAACGATATCCGTATTGTAACTGAAGATTCTAATTAAGAATCATGAATCGGTTCCAATAAATGTGCTGATCAAAATCGAATTTGTGGGGAAAAAGTAGGCATTTCATATTAATTAAGAATATATTATGTATAAAATTACATAAATACCCTTTTAAATTAAAAATCTGAAAAATTAAAGAAAATTCTGATTGGATGGATTTGGTTTTCATGGTTTTCTTAAAAATGTTGGTTTTCTTAGAATCCATCTATATATATATATATATATGCAAAATTAATGTTCTTCTACACCTACCCACTTAATTATATATTATGATTTGCATTTAAACTTGGTGTATACATGTAGAAACTTTTTAGGGGAACGGATGGCGAGCTTACCCTTGTTGGAAGATTAGTCGCAGGTGCTTGTGCTGGCATGACTTCAACTTTTGTAAGGTTCAACCTAATCATATCATCTATTTCTACTCAAATCAGCCGGCCTTCTAGCTAATCATAATTTATTATATATTCTAATGTATACCCCCCTTCGATCCCCTTCTCTACCCCCTCCATCAAAGTTAATTAAACCTCTTTGTCAACATGTGAGAGTCTATGTATTTATTGTTATTATATTTCAGGTGATATACGTACCCGCTAGACGTCCTTAGATTATGTTTGGCGGTTGATCCCAGATACCAAACCATGATAGATGTAAGATTGATAATTGTAATTAATTGATTATGTTTTTACATCAAAAGGCAGGCAGGCAGGCTGGTTGGCTTATATATGTTGTTAAGTTTAGTGATATATGTCAGGTGTTTGTGAAGATGTTAAAAGAGGAAGGGTTGGGATCTTTCTATAGGGGTCTTGTACCTTCTCTTATTGGAATAGCCCCCTACGTTAAGTTGTTGTCAACTTTGTGTTTTGATTTGTACGTCAGCACTCCGGCCACCATCTTCCTTTCACAACTGTCAGCTGCGATTAGATTAATAATGCACTTTTTGATCACTAACAGTTCATCTTGTTAGATTCATTAAATCAATAAATATCCTCTCTGAACCCTGAAAATATAAACTTTAAACAGTACATGTTGGACTTGCAATCCCAGAATCATGAATGTCGAGCGAATACATTTGTGTTTAAATAAGAGCAACGATTGATAGTAAGTTTAAGAACAACACACTTATGATTTCATTCATTGAAAACAAAACCAATCATATGTTTGATGCATCATAAACTGTTTCAAGACTTCAATATATATCGATAACCATGCAGAGAACCGTTGCAACCATTAAAGGCATAACTGTAACGGCGTTACAGTTGTCATATGCAACTTCCAATACCTGTTCAAATTGCATATATCAAAGTTCTATATGACTGTTGTATTTGTTGGCGACGGGCCTAAACAAATACACTTAACCAAACTGACCCATTAAGGTTACATTAACAAATACATAACAATACTAACAAGTTTCACTAGATAACACAAATGACACACTAATACCAAACTTTAATCATGATCAAGGATTACTTATAAATCTAATATTCCCCTTAATCCTTGAATCATGACTTTAAGTCCTCATGCCATGTCTTGAACATTTTCACCCTCCAAGAGGATGAAATCTTCTTCCTTGCTAATTTCCACATTCATGTTTTGTCATCATCACTTTCTGAGTTTAAGTGTTCAGCCCCGTGTACATCTTCACTTTCATCTCCATTATCACTAGCATCTTCATCTTGAGTGTTATCTTCACTAGGTTCTTCATCACTTTCTTCATTTCCAAGTGCTAGTATAGCTTCACATCTAGGAATAGGATCGAAACCCGGTGGAAAGTCTCTTATTGCATCAACCTTCCTCTTTTTCCATTTTGCTTCAATCTTTTCTTTTCCTAGGCTCTCATGGATCACTTTCTTATTAATCACTTCTTCCTTAGCCTTTAAAGTTTGGTTGTACCATTCCAATAAGTCTAGATGCTTTATGTAAATCAACTTCAAATCTCTACCAACATTCCACATAAAACCCATCTTCACGGCTAATAATTCCCATTTATCTTCATAAGTAACTTGTGAGTATCCACCCTTATTTTTTACTTTCATGTACAAATCATACAAGTCGACTTCTTCATCTTGTCCAACCTTGGATGGAAAGGTTTTCTTTTTCATAATGCCCAAGTATTCCTTAGTAAACCATTTAATAATTTTCTCAAATTCTCTTGCTATAATAACCTTGTAAGTAAGTACAAGATCATGTACTTTGAGAATATCAATGAAGTTTACAAGGCTTTAGGGAATATGGTGTTTAGTATGGATGATTTTTCTTTACCATACTTATAACCCCATATCCTTCTTCGGCCATCCTCACTTAATTGAGTGGGATCAAAGTCTAATTTGTTCAAGTAGTTTGCCAATGCCTTCTTTTCTTTGTTCTATGGATTTCTAGTTCAATTTGATCAACAATCCCTTCATTCACTTGCATAAGATCAAGTTGTTCATCTTGGTTGTGAGTTGTTGCCTCTAGATTTCCATAGTACCCATCTAAGTATTCTTTCTCCACATCATCCATTGATTTCCCATCAAATGGATCAGCATCATCATCATCTTTGAACATCTTCTTCAAGATACATTTATCACCATCACAAGCAACTTTAATTCCTTGGTAAGTTGATCCAAACTTAAAACATTCTTAGTGATGTTTGGAACATAACTCACACAAGTAATTGATTTGTTTATGCCATCAACCAGTATTTTTACTTTTCCAAAATCATATGCAAAAACAAAATCGTTTTGGCCTTTAAGTACATCAACACCAAAACTTCTTTTGAACTTTGTAAATAAACCTTTGTTACCGGTCATGTGATGGTTGTATCTAGAATCTACCAACCAAATATCATTTCAATTACCCTCATCCGTACCCTTAACTAAGTAATCTCTAACTTTTCTATGGTAAGATGATGTAGTAAACTAACATGGACACATGCTTGCTATATGACCGATCTCTTGGCATTCGAAACATCTCCTTTCGGACATGGAAACCCCCTTGTCGATCCTTTTTTTAAATCTAATAGTATAATCTAATAGTATAATCTACTACACTGTAATAAATTAAGTATTCGTATATATTTGATGATATTATCAATTAGGGTCAACAAGTCTTTGCCAGAAAAGTTTAGGAACAAACCTGAAGCATCAATAGTGACGGCCTTCGTGGCCGCTAGCATTGCCATCCTTACGTGCTACCCCTTGGACACTATTAGAAGACAGATGCATATGAGGGGTACACCTTACAAGACTGTTTTAGATGCTTTTCCTGGTAATTCTTGATTGATTTTATATATAATTAATCTTCCATCATTCATTTTTCATCAAGAAAGTAAACATTAAAAAGAAATGAATTCTCAAGTTTCATCTTTAAAAACTGATGAAGTATATTCTTTATGTGGATTTTAATGTCCAGGTATTGTTGCTCGTGATGGTGTAGCTGGATTATACAGGGGTTTTGTTCCAAACGCCTTAAGAACCTTACCAAACAGCAGGTAATTACTCATGCAGTTAAGTAATATATACATATAGTAATAGTGATGATAAAAGATGTGTCTTCTTTTGTGTTGTAGCATCAAGCTGACTATCTTTGATGGTATGAAGCGGTTGATCTCAACAAGTGAGATAGAGTTCCAAAGAATCATGGAAGAAAACTGAAAGCAAAGCGGGAATGGTGTTAAATTTTATATATTTTATCTATCAATTCAATCCTAATAAGTTGTTGTTCTTATTTTATGATGTTTATTATTGTTCGAGGGTGATTTCTTTCAAGATTGATTTTGGAAGGGCTGTTGCTGGCTTTTTCTGAAATGTAGCTGTTATATATTCATCGCTTCTCTCCTTTGAGATTAACGAAGCATTCTAGGGTTTTATCCAAGTTTAGATCAAGGGTTTAATCATCTTCTTCATCGATCTTCTGCTCAATCAGTAGTTACAAGCAACTCATCGTTGCTTGTCCTGTTAGTCTGATTGATAGTTTTCATTATTACAGTTGTATTCATCTATCTCTTGATTGTTTGTTCTTTGTTCATTGTTATTGAGAGATTATTGTTGTTTCTCAGATTAGCTTGATATTGATACCAATATTTGAACTCAGAAAGTTTACATGGTATCAGAGCCTTGTGCTCTTGATTATTACCCTGTTGATTCATTCCCTAAGAATTTGGTCATCTAGGGTTTCGATGTTCTGGGCTGGGTTCTTATTATTGGTGGTTCTTGATCATAAACGATCTGTCTCCTTTATCTGGAGAGTCTCTGAAGCCTGGTGTTAACTGTGTTGAAGGTGTTTCGTCATTCTAGGGTTTTGCTTAACCCCTGGTTGTGTGCGACTCTTCATCTTCCCAAAGAGAAATCTCATGTGCAAGGCTGTGTAAGTGCTCAGTGCTGGCCTCTGTGCCTAGTCAAAGTTTGGATAGCCCTAAGTGAAGGCTATTCTGGTACTACGTTCGAAACAAAATACAGATTCTGTTGTGCATCTTGGGTATCATCTCTCTTGTTTACTATTCTGTTATTGCTCATACTATTGGACCGACTGTAAGGAATATCTTCCTCCCTTCTCTCTTGGTCATTATTGTCTTGTTTACTTTGTTTTAGGCATATTTGGACTGGGCTAGATGGACCAGTATTGTTGCATTGTTATATGAGTTCTTGACATCCTTGCATTGTGTGCCTGTGGTGCTATTGTTGTTACTCACCTGCTCCTCCTTTTCATACTTGGCCAGTCAATCAATTGACCGGGTATCTGGTTCCTGAAGGAGTTTCGCAGGTTGTGTGCTTTTGTGCATCTTCTCTTGCTTCCTTTTTTGTCTGGTTGTGTTGTTATTTGCCATGGTTGTTGTTAACCCTCTTCCGACTCCTACTCTGATTAGTAGTCTTGACTTTGGTGATCCTCTATACTTACATGCTAGTGATATAGGGTCTCTGACTATTGTGTCCATAAAACTTAAAGGTACCAAAAATTATATTGTTTGGGCTAATGCTATGGAACTTGCTCTTAATATGAAAAATAAATTTGGTTTTGTTGATGGCTCTTGCGTTAAGTCTACCACTGATGATGTTCTTGGTAGACAATGGGAAAGGTGCAATTCTGTAGTTCTATCTTGGATACTCAATTCCATCTCTGAGGAACTATTTGTTGGTCAAGTGTTTTCTAAACGTGTATCTAATGTCTGGGTTGAGTTAAAAGAAACATATTCAAAAGTAGATAGGTCTGTTATTTTTAAATTGCATCAACAAATAAACTGTTTAAAGCAAAATGGTAACTCGATTTCTGAATATTACCACAAGTTATCTTCCATGTGGAGACAACTTGATATTTTAACTGACTTACCTATATGTACATGTGATGTTACTGAAAAGGTTTCTAAATATAATCAAAATCTTCCGTTGATGCAATTTTTGATAGGTCTTGATGAAAAATACTTACCTCTGAGATCTGCTATACTTTCCAAAGAACCTTTACCTTCGGTTAAAAATGCTTTTGCACTTATATCCAGTGAGGAGTCTCATAGAGAAGTATCATCTTCAAACCCATCTCAATGCGCTGCTTTTGTGGCTAAAACTGGTAATATAAAAGAAGTTTTCCTAAAGGTCCCTCTGTAAAATGCTCTAACTGTAATAAAAATGGTCACACGATAGAAAAATGTTTTGAGATAATTGGGTATCCAGCAAACTACAAAGGGAAAGGCTCGGGAAATAAGCCTAAATCTAACAATGTTGTATGTGATTCATCTACTAGTAAAGGAGAGTCCTTCCAATTGTCTGCTGATCAATATGCCCAACTTATGTCTCTCCTTGGTAGTCATACTGCTGGGGACCAAGGCACCTCAAATATGGCAGGTACTATCTTCGATGGTAACTGTAATTTTTTCTGTGGTGTCTCTAAGTCTGACTCCCTGAAAAGTAAAGGATGGGTTATTAACTCTGGGGCCAACCAGCACATGGTCCTATCTGAATGTTTGACATAATTTATATGTCTAACTACAATATGGCTGTTGGTTATCCAAATGGAACTAAAACTGTCATAGAATCAATACGCAAACTTAAACTCTCTAACATGTAATTCTTGTGGATGTGTTGGTTATTCCTGAATATAGTGTGAATCTCCTGTCTGTGTATAAACTTGCTAGAGATAATAAGCTTGGTTGTTAGTTTGATGAATTTAATTGTTGGATTCAGGACTTCGCCCGGACGAAGGTTCTTCTGACTGGTAAACAGGTGAATGGCCTGTATTACTTTGGACATCCTGAGTCTTATAATTTGTGTGTCAAAATGGTATCAAACCTGATCAATTTGATGTAAAATTATGGCACTCTAGAATGGGTCATCCTTCTTTTCAAGTGTTAAAATCATTGAGTCATGATCTTCAAATTAAAGAAATAGATTCTAATTCGCCCTGTGAAGTATGTCAAAGAGCAAAACAAACTAGAAAACCTTTTCCTATTAGTGATCACATATCCTTCAAAGTTGGTGAACTTGTTCATCTTGACTTATGGGGACCTTTTAAAGTAACTAGTAGGCAAGGACATCAATATTTTTTAATAGTTGTGGATGACTACTCTAGAGTAGTTTGGGTTTATTTGTTAAAGTCAAAAGATGAAGTGTTCTATAATATTCAATGTTTTGTAAAACTTCTTAAAAATCAGTTTGGCTTTGATATAAAATGTTTAAGAACCGATAATGGTACTGAGTTTGTTAACCATCAACTTGATTCATTTCTGAAATCTAATGGTATTCTACATCAGACTTCAATGTCTATACTCCTCAACAAAATGGTATTGTTAAGCGAAAACATAGACACTTGTTGAATGTGGCCAGGTCTTTATTATTTCAAAGTAATATTTCTCTTAGATTGTGGACAGAGTGTGTCTTGACTGCTACTTATTTGATTAACAGGACTCCCTCCTCTGTTCTAAATGGGAAATCGCCTTTTGAACTATTGCTTCATAAAAAACCTTCTCTTTCTCACCTCAGATCTTTTGGGTGTCTAACTTTTGCTGCAAATTTAAACCAAATCATAAATTTGATACACGATCTGTTAAATGTGTCTTTATAGGTTATTCTGAAAAAAAGGGATATAAACTGTTGTCTTTAGATGATAATTCTATTTTCTTTTCTCGGGATGTAAAATTTTTTGAAAATTACTTTCCATTAAAAGAAAATCAACCTGAGTCTATATCAACTGACATAACTCATTTAAACTTTTTTGATACTTGTTATGACACCTATGAATCTAAGAAAAATTTTTTGCCCGATGATGAAGGGAAGGGTTCCAATGGTCTTACCAGCCAGGGTGGGTCACATGCTGTTCTTAGAGTGTCTCCTATCAATAGAGTGTCTCCTGTTAATAATATCGAAATAGGTTTTACACCTGCTGAGGAACATGATGGTGTGTCTTTAGGAGACATGGATAGCAGTGGTCGAACAGATACTGACTACATTCCTACTGCTGATACTAGTCTTCCTAGGACCACAGCTAAGTCCTCAGGACATAGGAGAAACCTAGTTGAGGAACATGTTGATCTAACCGTAGGTAGACCAAATGCGGATAAGGATAGTGAAGATGTTTCTGGAATCCCTGAGGGCACTGATACAACTGTTCTAGGTAATTCTCGTAAATCAGGAAGGGTGGGTTCTTTACCTTCTAAGTTTCGTGATTATGTTGTCAAAGGGAAAGTCAAATATGGTGTGGATAGATATGTTAATTTTGCCAATTTGTCTTCTGATAATGTGTCTTTCCTGTCTTTACTTGATAAAAGTGTTGAACCTAAGTCCTATAGTGAAGCATGTCAAGATATAAACTGGGTAACTGCTATGAAGCTTTAAATAGAAATAAGACTTGGATTATTACAGATTTACCCAAGGATAGAAAAGCTATTTGTAACAACCCGAGTGTTTGGGTCATATGAACTTCGCATTGCATATATTGTCAAACGAGTAAGTAATGAGTAAATTGTCTATTTAAAGTTTGAAGTTTTTAGATGAAATTTTTATGTTATAAGAGACCGTTTGAATATAATAATAATATATTATATTCGACCCTGCTCCGTTTTTTACGAAACTTAGGTTGACTTGTAGAGAAAATAAGCTCGTCATAACGACATATTTGAAATTTCATAATACGTTATATTTTAAAAGTTATAAAAGAAAAACGAGTTAAGCAGCTGAATTAATTATAATAATATAATATTATAATAATATAATATTTATAAAATATGTTACTTTGAGATTTCAGAATGCATATTTCGTATCCCACATCGAATTCACAAAAGTGTTCATCCCACATCGCCCCTGAAAGTTTTTCACCTGCCTTCTGCTACCTTATAAATAAAAGTTTTAAGGTTGAATTTAGAACATAGGTTTCTTTGGGAACGCTCTAATATAAAGAGAATCCCTAATTCTCAATACCCCGTTGGGTGTTGCTAGTAGTCGTTTTGGTACTCGAGTAGGAGCGCGACTGTGAGCGCGAGTAGGGGAGACTCTACATCAAATTGTCGTAGATAGTTTTCAGGCACGCCCTTGTTTAAGGTTATGTTTAATTATTATTATAGTCGTTATTATTATTATTATTATTATTATTATTATTATTATATTATTATTATTATTATTATTATTATTATTATTATTATTATTATTATTATTATTATTATCATTGTAGGTATTAGTATTAATATAGTTATTATTAATATTATTATTATCATCTTTATAGTTATATTATTATTAGTTGTTATTTTTATTGTTATAGCTAGTATTATTATTATTTGTTATTTTTAGTGTCGTAGTAATAATTATTATTATTATTATATTATTATATTATTATTATTATTATTATTATTATATTATTATTATTATATTATTATTATTATTATTATTATTAGACTTTAAGGTTATCATTGGAAGGTATTGGGTAATCCCGAGGGTTGGCTCGGATATGATGGAAACGCCCGAGTTATGCCAACTGGTAAGGGTTGTACTAAAGGGTTGGCATAGGATAAAAGAAAGTGCCTGAGTAAAACCAATAAATAGAAAAAGATAACGACTCATCCCTGAAATTGTTACTAGCTAGAATATAGCTTAAATAATGTTATTTTGCCTATAGGATAATACCTGATAGCAGTGAACCTGAGTAGACGATATCACTGACTTGATTGATTGAGGTGAGTTCCTCTGAACAGTTTTCTAAAATGGGATGTGATACTGGTAATAATTGAAGAATTGACTATCAATAGCATCTGTGATATGTGGCAATGCTTGATAGGATGCTTTTAGGCTGCTTGTATGATTCTGCTTTAGCCAGTGGAGTTTGTATACATAGCCTGGTTATGTGAATTTATACTGTGCTTACTCTGTTCCTATCTGTTTGCCATGGCTGTATCTGCTTGATGCAATAGTCAATAATAACATGTTTTGAATTTTAAAGAATGTCATGTTTATGAACTCACAAGCTTTATGCTGAGTCCCAAATGTTTTCTATTTTTATGGACACATCCTAGGTGCCAAGTGATTGCATGGATTGAAGATTACGAGCTAGTTTATGAGAAAATAAAGTTCTAGAATGTTGTTGAAGATTTGGATATCTAGTATAGTTAAACTAATGTAATGGTATTATTTATTATAACAAATGTATTGTACACGTTGATGTATATTTAAAGTTAGACTTCCGCTATGTACTCTATAACTCATATGTGTTCTGTATATCTAATGCGTAACACTCCCCACGGTGAGCCCTGGGAGGCGGGTGTTACAAGTTGGTATCAGAGGCGTGGTTTAAGTGAACTAGGTACAAAGATAGTATCTAGACTTAAACTAGGAAAGATGCTTTAAGATAATTTGATTAATTGCATAGGTATTGGGTAATGGGTTTTGGTGAACCATGGAGGATAATGGCTAGAACATTATAATTGCAATAGATAAGCAATGACACCTGGACACTATTATTTCTTGTCTATTAATACTATTATGTTCTGGATCATAATCCATCGTGTAAATACTAAATCCCTGCTCCCTCATGTAGGCTTTGACTATGCCAAGAGGTGGAAATACTCATGGTAGGGGTCGTGGTAGGCCTCCTGGTAGTAGAAGGAAAATCTTGTCATCTACGAACGATGATCATGAAAATCTTCATCACGCTGAACATGAGTCATAGCAATTTACTGGACCATAATTCCAAGCAGCTGTAGCTGGCATAATTAGAGATGCTTTACCAACTATTATAGTCGAGGTTATGAACGCCTCTGGAGGGTACGTGAGCAATGGTGGTAATAGGCAGGATGATCATATAAATAACACCAATGGTAATGGTGATGCTGCTATGGAAACTGAACCTAAGCAGGGTTGTTCCTACAAAGCTTTCAAGGGATGTGAACCTCCAATATTTGATGGCAAAAGAGATGCCATGGCCACTTTTTAGTGGATCCATGAGATGGAAGTTGTTATTGAAATTAGTGGATGCACAGCCACGCAAGCTGTCATGTATGTCACTCACTCATTCAGGTCTGAGGCATTGTTTTGGTGGGACAATATTAAGCATGCTAAGGATCTGGAGTTGTTGCTACTTTAACCTGGAATGAACTGAAGGAGATTGTGATGGAAAAATTTTGTCCTGAAGTTGAAAGGGACAAAATTAAAAGAGAATTCTTACAACTACAGGCCGGGGCCATGACATATCGTCAGTACACGACCAAGTTTGATGAGATGGCTCGACTGCTTCCTGAGCATGTAACACCTGAAGCAAAGTGCGTAAAAAGATACGTGCAAGGGTTACCCCCTCATATTCGACAATTAGTTAAAATGTCTTCCCCCAAAACCTATGAGTCTGCGATTGCATTAAGTGCAGTTACGTATGAATAAGAAGGCATAATGATTGATAACAACAAAAGAAAGAGAAATGAGGATGGAAACCAGATGCCAAGAAAGGACAGAAAGATCACACGAAATGAAGGGAACCGTGTCAACAAACTGTGGAGGAACGATAAAAATGAGTCTTGGAGAAAGTATCAAGATTCCAGATGTCTTAAATGTCCAATAAGTGATCATTCACGAAAGAACTGCCCGAAAATTAGATGCTTTAACTGTTGGGAGTATGGACATTTTCGAAGGATTGCAAGAACCCTCCACAAGCACAACCTACGGAGAATCAGAACAAGTCCAAGGGTCGAGTATATGTTTTAAAAGAAGCTGGAGATGAAACCATAGCTGGTACGTTTCTCATTAACAACATATATGCTAGAGTTTTATTTGACACTGGTACAAATAGAAGTTTCATTTTAACTGCCTTAGTACCTTATTTGAACTTAGTACCACAAACTCTAGAATGTGCATATATTGTAGAAACTGCCAGTGGTGAGCGAGATAAGACAAGTCAAATTTTAAGGATTGTGTTATCCCCTAGTTAACACCAAATTCTCTGTAAACTTAATGCCGACCATTTTAAGTGAATATGATGTTATTCTTGGGATGGACTGGTTGAATAAGAATTGTGCTCGGCTCGACTGTGAACATAAGACGATGACTGTACATAAGCCAGATGGGGAAAAGCTACTAATTCATGGTAGTGATGGAAACCCCGAGACCAGTATCATCTCAGCAATGATGGCAATGAAATGTATTGAGAATGGATGCATAGCCTTTCTCTTATGCATGGTAGATGCTAAAAAGCAAATGCAGATAAATGAAATACCTGTAGTGTGAGAATTCCCAGATGTGTTTCCGAAGATTTACCAGGACTTCCACCTGATCGTCAGATAGAATTTCGTATTGATTTAGTACCTGGTGCTAAACCAATCGCGAAGGCTCCTTATCGTCTAGCTCCTTCAGAGATGAAAGAACTTATGAAGCAAATCGACGAACTCTTAGAAAGAAGGTTTATTAGACCGAGTTCCTCACCTTGGGGAGCGCCAGTATTGTTCGTCAAAAAGAAAGATGGTTCAATGCGTATGTGCATTGATTATCAAGAATTAAACAAGTTAACTGTTAAGAACATGTATCCTTTACCAAGAATAGATGATTTATTTGATCAACTTTAAGGAGCCAACTACTTTTCAAAAATTGATCTTCGATCAGGTTATTATCAGTTGAAAGTGCGTGAGGAAGACATTTCTAAGACCGCATTTAGGACGCGTTATGGGCATTATGAATTTTTGGTTGTGTCTTTTTGACAAACCAATGCCCCTGTAGCATTCATGGATCTGATGAATAGAGTTTGCAAGCCCACTTGGATAAGTTTGTCATTGTCTTTATAGAAGACATACTTATTTATTCTAAAGACCAAGATGATCACGCTAGACATCTAAAAATGGTTCTAGAAACCCTTCGACAAGAAAAGCTTTATGCAAAATTCTCTAAATGTGACTTCTGGAAAAGATAAGTTCAATTCCTTGGTCATGTAATAAATAAGAAGGGAATACAAGTAGATCCAGCTAAGATAGAAGCTATGATGAAATGGGAATCACCGAAGAATCCCAGTGAGATTAGGAGCTTTTTGGGATTAGCAGGATACTATAGAAGGTTTATTCAAGACTTCTCCAAGATTGCTACCCCTTTAACATCTTTGACTCGAAAGAATGTAAAGTTTGATTGGGGACAAAAGCAAGACGAAGCTTTCAACCTTCTAAAACAAATGCTTAGTAGTGCTCCTATACTTTCATTACCAGATGGTAATGAAGACTTTGCAATATACTGTGATGCCTCATATAATGGTTTAGGTTGTGTGTTGATGCAACGTGACAAGGTTATAGCCTATGCATCACGATAACTAAAAATTTATGAAAAGAACTATACTACGCATGACCTTGAATTGGGTGCCATAGTGTTTGCCTTAAAGATTTGACGACACTACTTGTATGGTACTAAGTGTGTAATCTACTCAGACCATAAGAGCTTACAACACATCTTTAATAAAATGATGTTAAACATGAGGCAAAGAAGGTGGATGGAACTTCTCAATGGCTATGATTGTGAAATCAAATACCATCCAGGAAAGGCTAACGTAGTCGCTGATGCTCTCAGTCGAAAAGAAAGAGTTAAACCGATTAAGGTAAAAGCATTAAAGATAGATGTCAAGCTTGATTGAAAAGACCAAATCAAGAATGCTCAAACTGAAGCGTTGAAAGATGAGAATATTCAGGCTGAAAGAATGATGGGTAACCAGAAATTATTGACTCAAGGAATGGATAGTCCTACAATTTGGTCAAAGAATTTGGATCCCAAAATTTGGAGGTATTCAGGACAAAGTATTAGATGAAGCCCACAAGTCCAAATACAAAATGCATCCTGGAGCAAACAAAATGTATAAAAATATTCAAAATCACTGCTGGTGGCCTAATATGAAAAGATCTATAGCTCAGTACGTTGAGAAATGCTTAACATGTCTGCAAGTTAAGATTGAACATCAAAAACCAGCTGGTTAGTTACAACAGTTGGAGTTGCCAGTATGGAAATGGGATAGAGTGACCATGGATTTTGTCACGAAACTTCAAGAACACGAAAAGGATATAATGTTGTATGGGTCGTGGTTGACAGGGTAACCAAGTCACCACATTTTCTACCCATAAGCGAGAGCTATCCAATAGAAAAACTAGCCAAGATATATATTGATGAAATAGTAAGTAAGCACGGAGTGCCTTTATCCATTATCTCCGATAGAGATAGCCGATTCACTTCCAGATTCTGGACAAGTTTCCAAAAGGAACTTGGAACCAAAATCAGTTTAAGCACTGCATATCATCCTCAGACCGATGGTCAGAGTGAGCGAGCAATTCAAACTTTAGAAGACATGTTGCATGCTTGCGTGATTGATTTTGGAGGTAGCTGGGATGATCATTTGCCTTTGATTGAATTTTCTTATAACAACAGCTACCATTCCAGCATTAAGGCTACACCATTTGAAGCCTTATATGGTAGGAAATGTAGAACTCCCATCTGTTGGACAGAAGTAGGGGGTGATCAGTTGACCAAAACCGAAATTAATCTCAAGACAACTGAGAAAATCCAACAAATCAGACAACGACTAAAGGCTTCTCAGGATAGACAGAAGAGTTATACAGATAACAGAAGGAGACCTTTAGAATTTTAAGAATGAGACTATGTGATGTTGAAAGTCTCACCATGGAAAGGAGTAATGCGATTCGGTAAACGCAGGAAGTTAAGTCCCAGGTACAATGGACCATTCAAAATCATCGCAAGAATTGGTCCAGTTGTATAAAAGCTAGAATTACCTGAAACTTTGAAAGGTATTCATGATACTTTTCATATATCAAACCTAAGGAAGTGTTTGGCAGATCTGACTCAAGCAATGTTATTAGAGGACGTGCAAATAGACGAGAAATTAAACTTTACTGAAAAACCGATAAAGATTCTTGATTCTCAAGAACGAAAATTAAGAAAGAAAATAATTCCACTAGTATTGGTCCAGTGGCAAGGTCAGAAAGGACCCGAGAAGACTTGGGATTAGTAGAAGAAATGAAAGTCAAATATCCTCAACTGTTCGAGTAACCTTCGAATTTCGAGGACGAAATTCTTTTAAGGGAGGAGAATGTAACAACCCGAGCGTTTGGGTCATATGAACTTCGCATTTCATATATTGTCAAACGAGTAAGTAATGAGTAAATTGTCTATTTAAAGTTTGAAGTTTTTAAATGAAAATTTTATGTTATAAGAGACTGTTTGAATATAATAATAATATATTATATTTGAACCTGCTCCGTTTTTTACGAAACTTAGGTTGACTCGTAGAGAAAAATAAGCTCGTCACAACGACATATTTGAAATTTCATAATACGTTATATTTTAAAAGTTATAAAAGAAAAACGAGTTAAGCAGCTGAATAATTATAATAATAATATTATAATAATATAATATTTATAAAATGTTACTTTGAGATTTCAGAATGCATATTTCGCATCCCACATCGAATTCACAAAAGTGTCTCATCCCACATCGAATTCACAAAAGTGTCTCATCCCACATCGAATTCACAAAAGTGTCTCATCCCACATCACCCCTGAAAGTTTTTCACCTGCCTCTGCTACCTTATAAATAAGTTTAAGGTTGGATTTAGAACATAAGTTTCTTTGGGAGCGCTCTAATATAAAAAGAATCCCGAGTTCTCAATACCCCATTGGGTGTTGCTAGTAGTCGTTTCGGTACTCGAGTAGCAGCGCGACTAGGAGCGCGAGTAGGGGAGACTCTACATCAAATTGCCGTATATAGTTTTCAGGCACGCCTTTGTTTAAGGTTATGTTTAATTATTATTATAGTCGTTATTATTATATTATCATTGTAGGTATTAGTATTAATATAATTATTATTAATATTATTATTATCATCTTTATAGTTATTATTATTATTATAGTTGTTTTTTTATTGTTATAGTTAGTATTATTATTATTTGTTATTTTTTAGTGTTGTAGTAATTATTATAGTTATTATTATTATTATTATTATTAGACTTTAAGGTTATCATTTGGAAGGTATTGGGTAATCCGAGGGTTGGCTCGGATATGATGGAAACGCCCGAGTTATGCCAACTGGTAAGGGTTGTACTAAAGGGTTAGCATAGGATAAAAGAAAGTGCCTGAGTAAAACCAATAAATAGAAAAAGATAACGAATCATCCCTGAAATTGTTACTAGCTAGAATATAACTTAAATAATGTATTTTGCTATAGGATAATACCTGATAGCAGTGAACCTGAGCAGACGATATCACTGACTTGATTGATTGAGGTGAGTTCTCTGAATAGTTTTCTAAAATGGGATGTGATGTTCTGATAACTGGTAATAATTGAAGAATTGA
The DNA here is from genome assembly GCA_024085815.1 of Flaveria linearis. Taxonomy (NCBI): domain Eukaryota; kingdom Viridiplantae; phylum Streptophyta; class Magnoliopsida; order Asterales; family Asteraceae; genus Flaveria; species Flaveria linearis. Next base: position 88,584,463 of record CM044007.1, read on the forward strand.
CTATCAATAGCATATGTGATATGTGACAATGCTTGATACGATGCTTGAGGGCTGCTTGTATGATTCTGCTTTAGCCAGTAGAGTTTGTATACATAGCCTGGTTATGTGAATTTATACTATGCTTACTCTATTCCTATCTGTTTGCCATGGCTGTATCTGCTTGATGCAATAGTCAATAATAACATGTTTTGAATTTTGAAGAATGCAATGTTTATGAACTCACAAGCTTTATGCTGATTCCCAAATGTTTTCTATTTTATGGACACATATCCTAGGTGCCAAGTGATTGCAGGGATTGAAGATTACGAGCTAGTTTATGAGAAAATAAAGTTCTAGAATGTTGTTGAAGATTTGGATCTCTAGTATAGTTAAACTGATGTAATGGTATTATCTATTATAACAAATGTATTGTACACGTTGATGTATATTTAAAGTTAGACTTCCGCTATATACTCTATAACTCATATGTGTTCTGTATATCTAATGCGTAACACTCCCCACGGTGAGCCCTGGGAGGCGGGTGTTACACTATTGGGTGTAAGTGGCTTTATAAGATTAAATATAAATCTAATGGTGAGATAGAAAGGTATAAAGCTAGGATGGTTGCTAAAGGGTATAGTCAAAAGGAAGGAATTGATTTTGAGGAGACATTTGCTCCTGTTGTTAAAATGACTACTGTTAGGACTTTAATTGCTGTTGCTCTTCAGTATGGATGGAAATTGTTTCAACTTGACATAAATAATGCTTTTTGTATGATGACTTGTATGAGGATATATATATGTCTATTCCTGAAGGTTTTGTGTCAAACACTAACAATGGTAAGTTTGTAAGCTTGTAAAGTCCTTGTATGGACTTAAACAAGCTCCAAGACAGGGAATGAGAAACTTACATCAACTTTTAAGTCTTTTACTTAAAGCGTGAATGATGTGTCTTTGTTTGTTAAGTCTTGTGAATCTAAAATTGTGATGCTTCTTGTGTATGTTGATTACATTGTCATAACTAGAAATTTATGAGGATGAATTACAAAAGTTAAACAAATGTTAAATCAAAGTTTTTTAATTAAAGATTTGGGTGTTTTAAAATATTTTCTTGAAATTGAGGCTGTTGAAACTCCTCAAGGGTTATGTTAAATCAAAGAAAATATTATTTGGAGTTATTAAAAGAATTTGGAATGCTGCTTGCAAGCCTGTTGCCATTCCTATGGAACAAACCTTGTAGTACCTGATGGATCTAATATAGAAGCTGGTGATTCTGTTCTTGAAAATGTTACTGTGTATCAAACTTTAATTGGAAAACTAATTTATTTAGCTCTCACTCGTCCTGATATTTCTATTACTGTTCAGTGTCTAAGTCAATATATGCATAAACCTCTCAGTCTCATTTAAAATTGCGTTAAGGCTCTTGAGGTATTTGAAATCAAATCCCGGTCAGGGGGTTATTTTTTAAAAAACAGTCTGAGTTCTTTTAAGAGGATCTTCTTGATTCTGATTGGGGAAAATGTTTGTTACTCGTCGATGTGTTCTGGTTTTGTGTTTACTTGGGAGGTAATCTTATTTCATGGAAGAGGAAAAAACAAAATACTGTTTCTCGGTCTTCTACTGAAGCAGAATATCGAGCTATGTGTTTAATTGGCTGTGAATTAATATGGATTCGAAAGCTTCTTGAGGATATGAAGGTAAGCTGTCCTATTCCGATTGAAATTTTGTGTGATAGTAGTGCTGCTATACTTATGACTGCTAACCCTGTGTTCCATGAGAGAACAAAGTATTTTGAAATTGATTTGTTTTTCTTAAGAGAAAAAGTGTTAGCAGGGGTTTTCAAAATTGTTAAAATTAATACTCTTGATCAACCTACTGATGTGTTTACTAAAAGTCTTGGTGTTGGTCAACATAAGTTTCTATGTGAGAAATTGGATCTTGTTGACTTGTTTTAGGTATTGAATTGAGGGTGGGTGTTAAATTTTATATATTTTATCTATCAATTCAATCTAATAAGTTGTTGTTCTTGTTTTGTGAGGTTTATTATTGTTCCAGGGTGATTTCTGTCAAGATTGATTTTGGAAGGGTTGTTGCTGGCTTTTTCTGAAGTGCAACTGCTATATATTCATCGCTTCTCTCCTTTGAGATTAACGAAGCATTCTAGGGTTTTCTCCAAGTTTAGATCAAGGGTTTTCCTCATCTTCTTCATCGATCTTCTGCTCAATCAGTAGTTACAAGCAACTTATCGTTGCTTGTCCTGTTAGTCTGATTGATAGTTTTCATTGTTGAAGTTTGTATTCATCTATATCTTGATTGTTTGTTCTTCGTTCATTGTTATTGAGAGATTATTATTGTTTTTTCAGATTAGCTTGATATTGATACCAATATTTGAACTCAGAAAGTTTACAAATGGTTCAGCTTTTAGATTTATTAATTCAAGTTCAAGGTATGGTTTGTTAGAGTTGAAGCCATTGGCATCCAACTGCCACTAGTATTATCATATCTTTGATTTGAATGTCATTTCGACATTTCTTGATAGTTATTTCCTTCCTACAAGTATAGACTTTACAATCATTGAACGTTGTTTTGAGCAATACATAAGTATTCAACAGTTAAAAGTATTTCCGTTGAAGGTTCAATAGATCAACACCGGATTTTGATTATTAGCATCTCTTTCTGCAGTATGCTTAAATATTACATCATCCCTTCTGTATGGTTGAATAACTAACTTTAGTTTACACACAAATAATTATATGTGTATAAATATTTATGTATATGCAGTGTTTGTTATTTCCTTGAATTAAATATGGAAGCATTTCCATCACAAAAGTCTTAGATGTTTCTTTGATAGACAAATAAGATGGTTAGACATGATTCTTTTCGTTAGTAGGAAAGTTATTGTCGAATTCTACTTTTGGTGATTTTGAGGTCGAAGAAAATTATCAATTGACATCACATCTGGCGCAAAATAAGTTTATCATTCAGCGTAAAACAAACCGCAACTTCTCTTTGTTGACAAGAATATATATTTTGTTGTAATAATCTCTTATCCTGAATTTTTGAATGTGGAAACTGAAGATCCGATAAACATTTCCAGTGACTTCCTTACATTTATGAATTTATTCAAGTGCAGAAGAAGATGACAACCACAAGTGGCCAATTTCCCACGAATGTATTCAACCAGACTCGATGCTTTTAACCACTTCTTCGCCTGTCCAACAAACCAATTACAAGGTGATCAATCATATGACTTGCTCTATTCATGTTAATTTACTCTAAAATAACCTTTCATGATAAGGATCAAAGGTGCAAGAGAGGCATGTGTATCAAGCGCAAAGTTTCATATCAGAAAATATAATTTCAAATACATGCATTCTTTTATGCTGTCATCATAATTGCAAAAATGTAAGTGGAGAACATGTAAGAAAGTAGAGAATTATGCCAAAGATCCGTCTCCTGATAGCTGCAACACTTGACTAAAAAGTGGTTGTAAAGATTGTTCAACCATTATTAAAAAATGTCTTTAAACAATCTTTGATATCAAACAAGAAAATCATAATCGATTTCATTAGTTCTTTTAATGAAGTTTATAGACTAGCACTTGACTTTGAGAAGAAAAAAGATGTAAATTTCCATGGGACGGAGAGAGTAAGTTGAATAGTGGATGGTACAATTAATATACCTGCTCCAAGGTCAGAACATGATGACATTCCAGGAACCCAACCTTCCAAAATTTGGGATAAAGCCTTTGTAAAAAGCAAATGGTCCCTGGCAGACAACATTAAGGAAATAAATTACCTAAAAGGCTAGATGTACAAGCTAGATCACATTCATTCTTTTTTATACACTGCTAGAAGATGACTAAAGTAATGGCCCAAACTGATTGATTTAAGTAAATATATAATTCTTCTCAAATTCTCATAACAAACTTGTGTTGATAGAATCATGTTATACGGTGAGTAAGTTGGAGCTTACATCATTCTTGAGTGTCTTCACAAAACAATCTATCGTCCTTCGTAACTTTGGATCTCCCATCATTCTGATTTAACCTTTAAAAACATAAATGCAATAATCTAGTTCTCTAAGAATGTATGATTAGAGAAATAAACGGCCAACGCAACGCAACGCAATCATATGTTTCTGCACTCAAATAGATAGTGTTTTGTTTGTTCAGTCCTAATCAACAAAAATCTTAGAAGTTGTCTGTCATTGGGCTCATTACTGCTGTTTTTGTAGGGTTGATTAACATACAGAACTAATAAAAATATTACATATGTTATAGATAAGTACCACATCCACTGGGGATCCAACACAAACGGCAACAAATCCTGCACCTAAACCCGATAAAAGATGGGTGAAGACATTATCAGTGAATCCAGGGATCTTCAGAATTGTCTGAAATGAAATATTATCGATAAACATGCAGTTAAAAGAATTGTCAAAGTCTGATACTTTTGTTTTATTAGACCATGTATGATACTGCTTCACTTGATCATAACTTGCTATTCAGCAGCATTTATTATAGCATTACGGGCAATATTTGGCCCCAACCCAGTCCACAGAGCTCCAATCCCTTCCTATATATATACTATATATATATGATTAAAGATTAAAGATTAAAGATTAAAGATTAAAGATAAAGATGAGAATTTAAAAGCAAGCGATGAAGAAGGTGGAAGGAGGTACATTACTTGTCTGGCAATGGTAGAATAAGCATTTAAAGCACCGGAGTAAACGCCTTGGCACACCAGCTGCTAATTGCCTTGAGCTTGAAGGCGGACTTTGACAAGATCAGTAGGATTTGCAACAGATATTGCAACAGCACTTCATTAATTTAATCATCAATACACAATAAATATTTGTTTGAGAGAAATCGATCATCACACACACACACACACACACCACACACATATGATATAGTATATGATATATGATATATGATATATGTATATATGTGTGGGTATTGTTACCGGTTGTGAGGCCAGCAAGTATTTTAGTGGTCAAAGGAACGTCTCCGACAAAGTTATCGCCGACGTACAAGCTTTTAATCTGTTTGGCAAGCCAAGCAGTATGAAATGAGTGAAGATGATGATTCACCTAATTAAGTACGTGGAGAAAAGAATAAATATGTCAGGCGTACTTACAGGCTCATACAAGCCTATTCTTAAACCTCCGAACAAACACTGACGATGTAAACCGTACAATGCCTTTCCACAAAGAAGCAAGGCCTTCTTCTTGCAATGGTGGCTACAGTGCCACCATTCCTGTATTTTGCTCCATCACCTGCAACTGCCTCTTTGTAACTGAAGCCTCACCTTTGCAGTGTCTAATGGAATTGTACAAATCTGTACCTTCAAACTCTTGTCTTATTAAGTATGTTAACTAACTAATTGGATGATGGATGACGGATGATGGATGATGAAGATGGATGTATGAATTGAATTATTATTAATATTAATAAGAAAAATAAAAAGGAAATGAAAGAAGCAGGACCTCAGCGAAACAAGCGGCGAAAGCGCTGCTAGCGAAGATCCCCGGAAAAGAAATTTCCGACGATGGTGTCACGGAGACCATCCTGCCGTTCACCAGATGAATAATGCAAATGCAAATGCAAACTTTAATACAGAACACACAATATATATATCTATATCTATATATGACATACTCACCGGGCCATCCCCACCCAACCACCAAATAAAGAATCTTGGGAAATGGGAAC